>JACEFZ010020591.1:30000-110000 GCA_014155875.1 Cepaea nemoralis | reverse complement strand
AAAATTTTTACTGGCCTGATCAGAGTTGGCGTGCTCCGCAATTTAAATTCACAGCGTTATAGTATAACTGTGGCATCTGTCAATTTGATACCGGAGGTGGATCGGTGTTTTATACGTAATGAAATTTTAACTTGAGGACGAGTAGGTTGTTCCTGAATATGTTGGTGTTGATGAGGTGGGAAGTGACTGGTTACTGATTATGTGTAATCAATGTACCATTGTGACACCCGCGGCAGTGCCCATCGACTTGGTCGTAAACTTAATAGATGGCGGTGTCACTTAATAACGCGTAGAAAATCGATGATCTTGAGCTGTCTCAGCCTGTATGTCGTGACAAGGTGTCTTGTTGTCTGATGTGAGGTATGTATCCAATGTCTAATAGTGTCCAGTGTGATGTGTAGAGGATGAAACTTCCGACATTCTGTGTAGACTCGTGTGCGGTGATTCTGGGTGAGTGAGGCGTCGGTCCAATAACTTGAAATGTTATCGTGATAACGAAATACTGCTTGAATGTCTCCACCAGCCAGTGACAGTGTCCCCGTGACGATCTTGATAACTGGAATGACGTTAATAAATGTTTCACTACTCAGTTGTAATGCCGCCGCAATGTGTAGGACGTAAGATCCATGAGTATGTTCATTTTCCAGCTACTGGCATCATCAATCATCAATGTCACGTGATTAGTTAACAATATTCTCTGTTAGCACTTCCGACAACGCAAGTGTGCATCATGTCTGTCCACAAATATTTTTTCTAGTGAGTGTAACGTGTGTTTGGTACTGAAAACAGAGTAGAGGAGCACAGGAAACTTTTCCTGTTGACGACAACGCTTTCCTTGCGGGGGGGACCCCCTTAAATACGTCGTCTTTCTTGTGTAACAACTCCTATCTCTTGTGTACGGAGACGACACTGTATGTATAAGGATATTATAATGATCTTCTTCCCTTCTGCAAATTTTTCCCTTTGTGCAGGCCATAATAAAAAAAACGAAATATTCAATGACTAACTTGCAATCTGTACGATGTTTCCAAAATTGCACTTTTGTTCTTTAGAAACAGCTTTATAGTTTTTTTCCGGTTCGTTTTGAACGGTGCGTCTCACTGGACCCCGGGTGTGCATTTTCTTTTATAGCGTGTAAACTTTTTTTCCCCGTGCACACCTTGTGACTTTTGGGGTTTATTTCTGATGCGAAAACCAACTTTAAAATCACTTGTGGTTAGTGGAGGGAGCAATGTTGTTTAAATAAATTCGGCCCGTGAAGACCCCCATATTGCTAGGGATGTAGATCCGCGTCTGCTGTGCCATGATAATGGGGTTGAGATCTACAAAGCGCATTAACTCGTTAACTGGAACAATAACAATAGTCTCCTCTAATGAACCTGAAAATACGAAAAAACCAACGGAGCTCAGGCGAAAGTTCAACACCTTTTATTTGGGTGTTACAGCATCATAGCATAAAATTAAAATGGCCTCGTAGCGCTCCCGTTTAGCCCGGGACAACATCTACTTCCAGCATCCACAAAAAAATATCTATATCTGCTCATTCACCTTGACGCTCGGCCTATTTCTATTCCAATGTTCTTTCAGAAACTTTGCCGTTTTTGTTCATCCGAGATTCGTCTAGTTTTCGGTCCACTGTTTTTATATCCATGGCGTTTTTTCAACGAATGCTTCCCCTTGTTATCCACTTGAAGTCCTCTGTCCGATTTCATCCAAACATCCAATTGCCACACCCCAAATTTTGGGTTTCCCCAATCGAAATACACAACTGCTCCTTTCGATGGTTCCCACAGCGTATCCCTTTTTTGACCTTTTGTCCCTCAAGTTGTCATTTGCATGACGCATTTTCCTATCTCCTGGTTTCTGTGCACTATTTTCTCCTTTTTTTCTTTTTTATACACTGTTTCATTGGGGCACTTTCTCTGTGGCACCCACCATTGGTTTTAGGGTATATGGTGCTGAAACCCCCTGTGTGTTTTTGGATGAGCGTTCACAGAAATTTATCACGGGATGTAAGCCCGAGATCAAATACGCTTTTTGATACCACTAAACCTTTTTGGGGGAGGAGGAACTACATGTCTGCTGTAATTAGTGACATGAACGTAGGCACTTCATTCATCATGACGGCGTTATAAGAGGGCGGAAATGTAATAATTACAGGCGTGCGAGACAATTGAAAAGCCCGTCCCAGACTAAGACCGTAGGACAAAGATATGGAGGGAGAAGGAGGATGGCGAGCGCAGTAGAACTGGAAGATAAACTTGGCCAGACTGGTAAATGTATATGGGCGTGCTAGTATATATGTATTACTTGGGATTGTACTGATGTAGAACTAGATATAACACATTCTTGACTATTTTTTACTAGCTCTCAATAAGAGCGCCCCTGCGTATAGATCTCAAGAACGAGTGACAACCGGGGAGTGCCAGGACTTGCAGATGTCAGAAAACCGGCAAGCTGTTTTCTACTGGAGAGTTCGCTGATCTGACCACGGCTGTTTGCTGATCAAGCATAACGGCTGTTAGCAGATCTATCACTGTCCAGACAGGATTCAGAGTTATGTATTTTATATTAACCATTTCACTTTCATGATTACTGTAGTGCATAAACTTAACCGCGTTCATCAACATCATCTTGAAAAACATCAGATGTCTAATAATATGATTAGTAATTAAAGTGAGTGTAGTTTATTTTAACTCCTAGTTCAGTGTTATACTTTTAATTCCAATTGTGCATACGTGTTGTGTGTGTACATTGGTCGGGGATTACTTACACACCAAGGAAGGGAACAGTCAGGGAGAAAATCCTGTACTGGGGTAGTTGTCAATTACTTTTAAATTTAGACTTAAAAATCTATCTCAGCTAATCTTCTCTTTCCTACTCCTTGGCAAATATTCAGCACGGGTTCATTTCAATGTTTTTTACGAGCCATTTGGGCTGTATGTTGGATTTTCGGGGTTTAAATCTGTAGTTCAGCCATATAGATTTTGCCCCAGTCAATTTCTGTTTCTTTGGGGTTTTGCACGCCAGTGAAAATTTACTTTCATTTTAGCCGGTGGGCACCCCAAATTTGGACAGGGGTTTAAAGGGTAAAACTGACTAAAGGTCACTAAAGCGAGAAGCTCGGGTTTGGCTAAGACGCCCGGAGGGGGAAACCCGCTTGCAAAAAGGGGGGGGGGGGAAGGGGGGGTGCGCCCATGAGAGCGAAACGGAAAAATAGGGATAGGTAGAGCACTGTAGCAGACTCTGTGGCGATGAAAGGATGCAGTTCAAAATTTTCCGCACTCTAAGCTCGAAACACTGCTGCGGGCAATAGGATGTAGATCACAGGTGCTTGTCATCATAGAATAGCACAAGTGCGGTTTTTTCAGAAAGCAATGAAAAAGGGGACTTTTAAACGCAAACTAACCGGGAAGTCACAGAAGGCAAAGATAATGCTGGCTTTTTGACTACGCCGTCCTGTAAAGGGACATGCAATGGCTTATTAGTGGACTTTTGACTACGGGGTTGGGGGGGGAGGGGCGTACGGGACTTAAAAAAAAACTGTGTTGGACTTTGAGGCCGTGAGGGGAGAGTAAACCCAACGGGAAGATGAAGCGGTTTTCCAATGTCTTACGATCGCGTTCGTGAGATATGCACGATTTGATCGCCGTGCCCTGTATGTCGGAAACGACACAGTGGTCAGAACTGTTAAAGTGTGGGTTTCCCGGGTTTTCTGGGCACCAGTTTTGATATCAGAGAGGTGATGCCTAAACTGTCCACCAGACGAAGACCTGTCTCTCCCAACATATTCATGTCACAAAGTTTGCAGATGATCGCATAGATAACGTTGCGACTCGTGCATGAGAAGCTCTCCCGGATGTGGAAAGTAGTCTTCGGGAAAGCCAGACTCTGGGTTTGAAGGACATGTGGAAAGGTCTTACAACGAGGTCGAAGACATGGCGCCGTGACAGGAAGAGACTTGGAGGGTTGGGCAGAGTGCTATGGACCAGCACACCCCCCAAAGGGTTTCGATCCCACCTATATGCCACCAGTGGGCCTCTGAAAAGACAT
The DNA here is from genome assembly GCA_014155875.1 of Cepaea nemoralis. Taxonomy (NCBI): domain Eukaryota; kingdom Metazoa; phylum Mollusca; class Gastropoda; order Stylommatophora; family Helicidae; genus Cepaea; species Cepaea nemoralis. Next base: position 105,947 of record JACEFZ010020591.1, on the reverse strand, counting down.
CGCGAGTGGGCCGGGTCTTCCTGGAAAAGGATAGATGTCTCATGAGAAAAGTTCTTGGCAGCAATATTATGAGGATGGTAGGTAAGTGAGAGAATAGGTCTATTGTTACGTGGTTTTGGCCTGGAGGAGAGAGCCTCGGCACGACTAATAGACTGCCAGCGGTGAAGAGCTGTAGATAGAACATTCTCAGGGGAAAACCTCGAAAGGGGGAAAAAATCCCAAAATTTCATGGGTTTTTTACGGAAGTCGTTATTATCATGACAAAGCCGTCGAAGACGTAAAAAGTTGTAAGAAAGGAATGGAATCCTTACAAGAGGGAGGATGAGAAAGGGGGAAAAGAGAAGGAATGCGTGCGAGTCAGTTGGGTTTTTAGTAAACCGTCGTTATATACCAGCAGAACCTAAGAAAACTGTTATGTATAATAAATTAACAGCCGACGAGGAAATAGTGGAGGTTAGTTGATGCTTGGATGAAAGTCGGAGAAAAAGGCAATGAAGTCCTGGAGATCAGACACTGGCATGTCTGAAACACCAATACCATCATCGATATACCTCCTGTAGAGCTTCACTGCCATAAAGAAGAGCATTAAGGATACAGGCTTGATAGACAAAGACTTTTGTTTTGGCAGTAAGCTTCCTGTTCTCCCAGACTCTTTTTCTTAACCTGTTCATTGTTGTTGCTGCCTTACCAATCCTGATGTTGATTTCCTGATCTAGGGATAATTTGCTATTTACCTCTGATCCTAGATATGTAAAATGGTCTACTATCTCTAGTTCGGCGTCGTCAATAAAGATTGATGGTACCCCATGTGCACCTTGTGACATAATCTGTGTCTTCTTTTTGCTAATTGTTAAACCAAATTCAGAACAAGCATTGGAGAATGCAGATAGTAGACGTTGTAATTCTTCCTCAGAGTGGGTCGTAATTGCAGCATCATCTGCAAAAAGCAACTCTCTGATCAGTACCCTCCTAATTTTGGTCTTGGCCTTCAATCTCTGAGCATTGTAGAGGCCGCCATCTGAGCGTGAGTGAATGTATATACCACCATCCTGATCACGAAAGGCATATTTCAGTAGAAGTGAAAAGTATATTCCAAAGAGGGTGGGAGCTAGTACACAACCTTGCTTAACTCCACTCTTGATTTCAAACTCTTCTGAAGTTGCACCATCAAACTTGATTATACCCTTCATGCCTGTGTGGAACGATTCCACAATGGACAGAAGAGTTGGTGGGCAGCCAATCTTCTTTAGTGCCTTGAACAGACCCTCACGACTGACCAAATCAAATGCCTTTGTGAGGTCGATGAAGGCAATAAACAGTGGCTTGATTCTGTTCACGGCATTTTTCTTGCATTTGTCGCAATGAGAATATCATATCAATGGTAGACCGGTTCTGTCGGAAAGCCACACTGTGATTCGGGGTAGACTTGATCTCCAGGACTTGAAGTCTGCGCAGAACAATTCTGGCAAATACTTTCCCAACAATACACAGAAGTGAGATACCCCTATAGTTGTTACAGTCGCTCCGATCGCCCTTGTTCTTGTACAATGTTATGATGCTTGAGTCTTTGAAATCCTGTGGGACTTGTCCTTCTCGCCAGCATAGCTCTATTAGCTGGTGGATCTGTAGAGTGAGTGTGTCTTGCCCACTCCTGATAACCTCTATTGGAATCCCATCCTTACCTGGAGCCTTGCCAGATGCAAGTTCATTTATAGCACACTTAACTTCTGTTATGGTGGGAAGCGTGTCCAGGTGGTCAAGAGTTGGCAGGGCCTCTATGGCGTTGAGGGCATCATCCGCTATTTGGTCTCACTTGAGTAAAGCTCCATATAGTGCTCTACCCATCTATCCATCTGCTGTTTCTTATCAGTGATGATTTCTCCAGTCAAGGTTTTCAGTGGTGCACTTCTTTTGATCATTGGACCACAGGCTTTCTTTATCCCTTCATACATGCTTCTGATGTTTCCCTTATCACTTGCATTTGAATGGACTCACATAACTTGATCCAATAGTCATTTGCACACTGCCTGGCAGCCTTTTGCACATCCTTCCTAGCTTGCTTCAGCTCACTGAGAGTTTTACGCGTTGTTCTTTCCTTGTTTCTTAAGAGAGCTATCTTCTTTTTATCAATCAAGGGCTGCAGTGTCTGGCTGTTTGCCGCAAACCAGTCCTGCCTCTTATGATCCACAGTGCCGTAAACCCTACCGCTGTTTTATAAAGAGTTTCCTTAAGTTTACCCACTTTTCACTTGCTGTACAATTTCTGATGTATCAGTGAAAGCGTCTTCAAGTTGCTGTTGGAACTCAAAGCACTTATCAGGATCGTGGGTGTTAATAACATTAATCCTGGGGCTAGATTTGTGTTTAGCTGTGTAGATTCTCTTTGGTCTCAGTCTAACTCTTGCAACAACCAAAGAATGATCCGTATCACAGTCAGCACTGTGGTAACTTCGAGTTAATGATGTTTGGTTCAGATGTTGTCTCCGTGTGATGATGAAGTCCAGCTGATGCCAATGGCCGGATCTTGGATGTTTCCATGTGACCTTATGCAGCTCTTTTGTTTTAAAGAAGGAGTTTGTAATACATAGGTCATTTCTGGTGCAATGCTCCAACAGCCTTTGCCCATTTTCATTCATGCGACCGATGTTGTATTTTCCAAGGCACACTGGCCATGAACTCGAGTCCTTGCCCACACGAGCATTGAAATCACCGAGCATATAAATGTAGTCGGATTTTGGAACTGCCTTGATCACAGAGTCTAGCTCCTCATAGAACGAATCCTTCACATCATCAGAGGAAGCAAGTGTCGGTGCATATGCAGTGATAATGGTGGCAAAACCACAAGAGGTTGCCAAGCGCAGGGATAATAGTCTTTCATTACCTCCAGCTGGAATTTCAATCATTCCCAGTAGCGAATTCTTCACTGCAAAGCCCACACCATGTTGCCTTTTTTCTGCCTGCCCTCTACCCTTCCAAAAAAAAAGGCTGTTAATTGTTTTCCCATGAGGACCTTTCCTCAGCGAGGCGAGTCTTCTTGCAGGCCAGCAATATCTATGTTAAGACGATTGAGTTCGAGCATCAATCACAACCGTTTTTCTCACATCGTTCAATATTCGTCAGGTCAGTCGGAAAATCCTGGACACATGGTCTTATGTTCAAGGTTGCAAGCCGTAGCTTGAGGTTTCTATTGTTATTCTTATTAGTGCCTGGTGCAGAAGCTGCCGGTATCAGCAAAGCAATGCTCTTTCTGTCCGCCAGTCGAAGCTTCGATCCTAGACCAGCTGCCAACCAAGGCTTAAGACATGGTCTGCTCTGCCATGACATTTTGTCTTTAGGTTGTATTTCCTCGCACCAGGTAAGGCGTGTACCCTCCAAATTGCGCTCTTCTCCGCCCGGAGCCGTTGGCACTATGTGGGGTGTCGGGTTTGGTAAGCGCCGCCCAACATTCGGCGCTGACAGAAATCAGGTAGTACTGTCTACTGTCATGCGGTAGTCAGTCATATCTGACAAAGACCTGACACAATTTTTTGCATACTGCGCCCAGTTTTAAATAACAGAAGTGGATACATGTCCATGACATCATAAACATAGCTAAGATAGATAGCGGCAACACATATCATTCACATTGCATGTGTCAATGTCATAAAGTCATACTAGTCTGGCAGCTCGGTCAGGCTTCAAATGGAAAGCCACTTAGTCAACACAGTAGGATGTGTCCACCCAGCTGGAATCAATACTACTATAGATGCCACTGTTTAACTCTATTTATTCACTTCGATATCATGCTTACCATAAAACCATTTCTAACTTCACCTTTCTCGTTTAGATTGTGCCCGTATATGGCTTCACCTGTCCTGATTTGGTATCAAAACATTTTAACCATTCGACACAATTTCCCTACACGGAAGTTGCATTTAGCATTACTTATTTAATATTTTGCGTGTTTTTATATACAATAATTATTATTCCATTGGTCCTGTTTTTGCTTTTCCGTAAGAAGGTTACTCGGTTCAAAAAGCTTTATTTATGTCTCGTGATTTAATTTACCTTAAAAAAAAAAAAAACATGTTTCCTTAACGTTATTTGACTATTATTATTATTCTTTATTCTTTCGATTCATTTTCCCACTGTGTTTTATATTCACATGGTCTATGTTCGTAATAAGTTATGTACTTGCGTCTATGCTTCTTGTTTCATTTTCTCATGAACTACACATACCTGTTCGTGTCATTGAACATTGTCATATCCTGTTTCTGTCGTGAAGTCTCTTATCTGTTATAAGAGTGATAGCGACCAGGGCAAGTACACAATCCTTATTTAAAACTGGGAAATGTAACAGACAACCTCACCTCCTGGTTTAGAATACGTTAAGACAACACTTCACAGCCTATAGGCAGTATGCATTTGCAATAGGACAACTCCTTTTAATTTATCTGCAAATGTATGTGTGTATCAACAACTGATTTCAAATTACGATCTCATCTCATATCATCGTGTTCCTCTTGTACCTTGCGGTGTCGAGGTGAAGTATAAACAGCGGGAGAGTGCCCGCCTATGGGCTTCATGTATCGATATTCCCATGGACTCTGTTATTCCCTGCGTCCATCGTTTACATGGTTGGCCTCTTCCTCTGCTTCCCTCTGGTCTGTACATCATTGCTTCTTGTGTGCCATACATCTGGATCAGGCTATGGATTATTAAGTACCGGTGACTTAGAGTCTTGCACAGTCCTGTGACAAGACGTGAACAGCGAGACGATTGTAGGACACACTTTGCACGGATTAGTTACAAAAGAATGAAAAGTGTGCAAGACGTTTGGCGCAAGCACAAAACGTCACGTAGAAGACTTGAGCTGGCGTCCACGTCGGACAATGGCTTCTTGGTCACTACAGCACGGCTAATACTACACCGCTCTTTAGAATAGGAGGTTGATGTTATTAGGTATATTTGGAACTTTCTGTGGAGCGACTGCTTTTGTTATCGTAAATGTCAAATCAACGTCGTATTTTAAAGTGGACTGTGGGAAACTATCCAGTGTCATGTTGTGCAGGTTTGGTTACAGTGGCTGTCTTTGGCTTTCGCTCAACGGTCATTAGGAGTCGAAACCGAAATGTCGGTGACAATCAAGGAGGACCAGACCATGTATAACGTCTACTCCTTGGCATTGTGGTGTACTGTTAGTTGGTAACCTACTTGCATGGCCAAACTATTTGACTTGCTGCCTTCTAATAAAATCTAGTGCTGGTGTATGACAACATTATTATATAGTTGTTATATAGATCTTGTTTCAAAACTATAACAATTTAGCTAGTGTCTCAACACATAATTATAGTTTTGTCTCAACATTATACTGTATTATTATAGGTGTCTCAAAACTATATAGTTAAAGCTAGTGTCTTGAAACTATAACATCATATCTGGTGTTCCATAGCTATGAACTTATAGCTAGTGTCTCAACACTATACAGATGTAGCTAGTGTCTCCAGCCTACATAGTTGTAGCTGTCTGCAAACTATATTTATAGCTAAAGCCTCAGCCTGTATAGTTACAGTTAGTGTGTCCAAGCTATATAGTTACAACTAATGTCTCAAAATTATATTATGGCTTGTGTCCCAAAATAACATACTTATATCTAGTGTCACAAAGATGTATAATTATCACTCGTGTCTCTACGCTATAACATAATTATTGTCTACAAATTATATACTCACAACTAGTGTCTCAAAACTATAGTTACAACTAGTATCAAAACTTTAGCTGCAGCTGGTATCATGACTTTAGTTACAGCTGGTATCAAGACTTTAGTTCACCGTGTCCCCAGTTGGATGTGAGCTCTGAGTTTTAACCACCCCAAGTTTCGTTGATTTCGTTATTTAAGTTGCAGTTGTTCCTGCGAGCCTTCGTATTGTATATATATGTTACAGCACTGGCCTGTCAGCACACCGACTCACGGTGCGGTCCCTAGTAATAGAAACATTTTGTTTCCCACTTAGTACAGTCCGATGAGTTGGTTTGCCTTATTGCATCTATTTTCGATCTCGTCTTCTGTTTTGCCATTTGACTATATTATACTTTAATAGGTACTTGAAACTCATTACTAGTTTCAAAGGATGTTCATTTATGCCAAACGGTAACTCAATGAGTAACGATAAATAACAGCAAAACAAACTCGTCAGTCCAGAGGCGAACCATTTGACAAATCCGAAAGCATTGATAACTCGAAGCTGGCTGACGGGATCATTCCATCAATATTTATTTCCTGTGTACAGCTGGTGCTCCGTATGCATAAAAACGATTAATGATACAAATACTGATAAAAATACCGTTCCTGTGCGTCCAGGAGGGTCGGTATTATAATGACTAGCATCGTTACACACAGCTGCACACATCAGTCAAATCTTACGCCAATGTCTCATCAGCTACTGTCAGCCTTACTGCTTCTGATCCGTTGACCGTTATGTCGTCACCTTGGTCATTCTCGCCTAGTCGGTGCTAATTGATAATTTAATGGCCTGCGGTTGATCCCGCCTGAGACGATTAATGGTTTAACTATTTAACTCTTCTATCAAGTCGTTACTAGCCCTCACTGCCATCTCTTTAAGGTTTGTTGATAATATCTCTTTGTGAACAAACTCCTGCCGCCTTCCGTGCCGTCAGCCCCAAGCTCTGTCTGTTGTTGCTAAACTATCGCTGTGACGTTTCTTACCTTCTCACGTCACACTTGGCGACTTTTTCTATGTCTTGATTAGAGATTACTTATTCAATTCTTATAACTTATCAATTACGTCATTTATTCTGACTCGCTACTTGGCAATTTAGCTGAATGGTTGTTGCATTTTCTTTTTTAGTTACAGTCATTACCTCTGTTTTACTTGTGCTAATTTTTGAATTACGATATATTTGATAAATATTACGCCAGATTTAGTATATTTTAAACCTTAGGTAAAGGGTGTCTCCGTGGCGAAGTGGTCAAGCCGTGTGCCTCGCGTTCTGAAGGTCGTGGGTTCGATTCCGGTCTACGTCCTTCGGTTCACGAGTGCACTTTTCTCGGAGACTCATGGGGGTCGTCACCGGAGCTACGGAGTTCGTGCTTTGTGCGATGCTTTCGGCAGGTTATCCTGTCGAAAGAGACCGAGCCATATGGGATAAAACCCGGGGAAATGAAGTCGATCCTCTCGACTTTTAAGACTTTTTTTTTTAAACCTTAGGAATCGCGCTCCAAAAAGTGTACGGCTTATCCTATCTTCCTCACAATAATTATGCCACTGGTAAGCTGTACTGAGGTTGCCCAATTGTGTAGAATGTTAAATACACGCAATGTAAATATCATGTCTGGATCTCAGAAGTTCTAGCGATATATTAGTCTATATAAAATGTCCTTTCTATACAAATTACCCACGAGATTAGCGCTAAAATGTGTAAATATGCGCTTTTAAGTGCGTGTTCTGTGCCCTGAATTTCGATTATATCGTTACCCCAACCTTGTTCAACCTCAAAGAGAAGTTATATTAGGGTTCATCCCTGGCTCAGATTAGTAATCCTGCGACTGAGTCAGTCACACATAGCTGGAAGTCCAAGCCAATTGTTAGATTCTATGGAGATTCGAACACACCAACACTGGTCAGCGGGCAAGAATGCCAGCCACTACAGTACCGCGTGTCCCATACTGGTAAAGTACGGACACATTATTATTTTTAGGCCCATACCAGGAAATAACTGAATTACCAGCCACATGTATACAACATGAAGATCCGGGAGACTAAGGAAATATTGTTTCATGAAAGAGACGTACCTGCAGACGTAAGGTAACTTACAGCGAAAAAGAAGCATCACCGTCATGACGACTATCATCAGAATCATCAGCATCATCATCATACCTGCAGACGTAAGGTAACTTAAAACGGAAAAGAAGGATCACCATCATGACGACTACCATCAGGATCATCATGATCATCATCATCATCATCATCATCAGCAGCAGCAGCAGCAGCAGCAGCAGCAGCAGCAGAAGAAGAAGAAGAAGAAGAAGAAGAAGAAGAAGAAGAAGAAGAAGAAGAAGAAGAAGAAGAAGAAGAAGAAGAAGAAGAAGAAGAAGAAGAAGAAAGAAGAAAGAGAAGAAGAAGAAGAAGAAAGAAGAAGAGGAGGAGGAAAAAGAAGAAGAAGAAGAAGAAGAAGAAGAAGAAGAAGAAGAAGAAGAAGAAGAAGAAGAAGAAGAAGAAGAAGAAGAAGCAGAAGAAGAAGAAGAATGAAAAAAAGCGTTATCTGTCTAACAGTACCTATGTCTATTCCTTGATCACATCAACTGTGCCTAAGTTACAACACACACAACACCAGTGAATGAAGACACAGGAAACACTTTAAAATGTTGAATGTCCTTTGCAGAACGCTTCGATCAACCCCAACCTCAGATTAATTTCTAGGCACATTTTTATTCAGTAGTGTGCCATTGCCTTCTAAAGCAGAAATCAACAATGAAGTCCAACTGGCTGGTGTAGGAAATGAACCCCGTACTTAACCATTAGAGCATCGGAGAGCAAGCAAACTTATCCTTTCTTCCATGCCACCCTCTTAGAGACCACTAAACGGACATATAGGGTGTATTTTAAATGATTGTGCAGTTTTTGGAAAAAGTGCTGGTCCAAGTTGTGTATTTACCCTCTATAAAGTTCATGTAACATAATAGGTAAATACAAAACTTGGACCGGCAAAACTTTTAAACATTGCGCAGTCATTAAAAATGCACCCTGCATTTATTGATCTTCCATGCATCCATACTTATAATAATTAGGTCACATAACATTTCCCATAGTACCGGAGGACAGAGTTTCGTGATCATTTTATTATCAATAAATTAATCAATTAAGTCCTGCCAATACAATACAGCTCACAGACAATGGATCACCAGTACTTTATTTCTCTAGTAGGTGACAGATGGTTGACACGCCCGAAGGCGCATTGAGCAAGACCTACATTTGTATAGACCCAACGACGCTTAGTGCGTGACCTGGTCGGTATCCCGCTGGTCGTCTTTATCTCCCAATACATTTCCTGGTACCTATTTTAATCTGGGTTGACCTCGAAGCCCAGGTCATTTTTAAGCATCAACCCAAAACCACCGGACAGATAGGCGAGCGTCTATCAACAATGCTGACGTTACTCCCTGGATTCCCTAGACCTCGTTGTATACTCCGACAGACTGATGTTCGCCAGTCTCTTGGTGTTATCTGTCATCGTGTGTCATTGGACACCTCATTGCACGACTTCTTTCCACTTTCTCCACGAGATTATTGCGTTTATGAATGTGGTATCTCATTTATTGTGCTATAGAGACACAAAACTGCATCCCTGGTCCCCGCTATGTGTTGTAGTTATTATGTCTTTTTTGAAGCAATGTGTAACAAACTATCATCTGTCAAGGCGGCAAGATGTCAATGATCTCATCTATTGGAGCCACTATTTGATTTGTCTATTCTTTCTATTGTCTCATGCACTAACAATTGATAAGATCAGAAGCCGGAATGATTACATCCTCATCAACAGAAGATTTCGAAGTGTCTTAAAAGTAGCAACAACTGTGCCAAATGAAGACTAATACAGCAATCAAAGAATAGTTATAAGCAATATTTATATGCAAGACAAGAAGGTCACTAAGAAACACTAAATTTGATCTACGTGCACTGAATAGTGGGGAGATAAACGGTAAATTCAATGTAGAGGTTAGAACAGATTTGATGTCGGTGACCAAAGGGAAGTATTGATGAACTGTCAGCCAGTCAAGCTGCGAAAACTAAAAGCCCAAAAATGAAGATAATCGGACATTAGAAATGGATGCCCGAAGATATATTAAAATTAATAAAAATGGGTAGAAATAACCAAAAAAAAAAAAAAAAAACCATGAAAAATATGAAGAGATTCACAGCAAAATTAGGAAATTGTGCAAAGAGGTAAAAGAAGCGTGGCTTGAAGAAAATTGCAGGAAATCTGAAAACCAACATAACACTTTAAATAACAAATGAATGCACAAAAGACACAACTAAGGAAAAAACACACATATCAGCGGGTTGCCTAAAAGAAAATAAAGATACACAGAACCATAATTGAAAAATGTCAGATTTTACATGTATTATTAGATTATGTTACCATAATCATTCCAATGAACAGGTCCTTCAAGAAACAAACGAAGATCGTAAACTGATTAGAGGACATTAGACGCAGACAGTCACCATGTTTGGGCATGTTATGAGAAGAAATGAATTGGAGAACTTGGTGACAACTGGCAAGATCGAAGGGAACAGACCAAGAGGAAGACGAGAAGCACATACCCGGATGGCTTGGCCACATGGGCATGGTCGAGACAGGAACACGGAGCTGATCCACCACGACTCTGGTGATCGAGTGAGATGGCAAAACATGACTACCCACGCTTACGGCATGGCACGTGATGGATGGATGGGTTAGATTATGTGAAAGAACTTTATAAACGATACAAGAGAGGAATAGTGTGCTATTCTGAATAATAATGATAGGACATCAATTATAAGATTGGAAGTTCAGAATGCTTTTCACCATATGAAGACTGGCAAAACACCGGGTCGAGACAAAATCACAACAGAAATGATCAATGCCGTAGAAACAGGGATTACCAAACTTTTTTTTCCACAGCGGGCCGGATAGCTGACAAAATCAAGAGCGCGGGCCGCATAATCATTCAGTGGCAATACTTGCAAACCTGAATGAAAGCTCTGGGGAAAAAGACGAAAACTATATTTAGCATTCCATGTTAATCATGGGTGAGTGGGTGTGCAATGCACAAAAAAAAACAAGACAGCCAACATATTTATTTACTAAAAAAAAAAGTTTATCACAGAAGGTGACGTTAGCAAAAGATAGTTACAATCAGACCTAGTGTGCACATATCTGAATTTCACAAACTAAGCAGCGAAAAGGGTTAGTGAGATTGTGAATCTGGCGTTTGGCTTTCAAGATAGCATCAATGTTTGGTTTGGAATTGCTGCATCCAATCAAGAGAATTGCTTTCAAATGTTCATCAGTCAATCTCGTTCGACGTGTTGACTTCACATACTTCATTTTTGAACATGTTTGCTCACAGACTTAAGTTGTTCCAAACACTGATGTCATACCAGCGGCAAATTTCTTCAGTTTCGGAAACTCAGCATCAGGTATACAGCGGTAAAATTTTTAAAAAAGTTTTCCTCTTCTCTGCTTCTCTTTCAACAAGTAATTTGCTTGCCAAATCAAGTGAGCGCAACTGTAGTTCAACTGGCACAACATCAAGGTTACAATAAAACGGATTCTGGAACAGAAGAATGTCACTGTCAATTCCTGTTAAGATCTGAAAATCTCTCCAAAACATGCTTCTTCAAGTCATGAATAATTTTTTTTTCTCTCGGAAAATCGAGGTTGACATCTTCTGCGATTGTAGCGCAAAACTCTTTGAAACAGGTGAAAACGGGAAACGTTTTCTCCTTCTAGTTGTGCTTCAAACAATGACAGCTTTCTCCGAAATCCGTTTGATGATTCTGTTAGAGATCACAGATGAGGTTATTCTTTCCCTGAAGTTTCAAGATGAGTTCATACATGTGGGATGTGCTGTCAACCAAAATAACTTCTTTGAAAGCCAGGTAGAATCCAACAGCTGTGGATCAGCTCTATCGTTTCAGTGAAGAAAACATTTATTTCGTTTCGGAGCCTTGTAAAAACGAATAAGACTTTACCGCAGCTGGAGCCACCTTAGTGATGTGTAATAAAGCTTCTCTTTCAACAAGTAATTTGCTTGCAAATCAGTGAGCGCCAACTGTAGTTCAACTGGCACAACATCAATGGTTACAATTAAAACGGATTCTGGAACAGAAGAATGTCACTGTCAATTCTGTTAAGATCTGAAAATCTCTCCAAAACATGCTTCTTCAAGTCATGAATAATTTTTTTTCTCTCGGAAAATCGAGGTTGACATCTTCTGCGATTGTAGCGCAAAACTCTTTGAAACAGTGAAAACGGGAAACGTTTTCTCCTTCTAGTTGTGCTTCAAACAATGACAGCTTTCTCCGAAATCCGTTGATGATTCTGTAGAGATCACAGATGAGGTTATTCTTTCCCTGAAGTTTCAAGATGAGTTCATACATGTGGGATGTGATGTCAACCAAAAATAACTTCTTTGAAAGCCAGGTAGAATCCAACAGCTGTGGATCAGCTCTATCGTTTTCAGTGAAGAAAACATTTATTTCGTTTCGGAGCTTGTAAAACGAAATAAGACTTTTACCGCAGCTGGAGCCACCTTAGTGATGTGTAATAAAGCAAGTCACAGAATTCAGAATCAATTTCTTCAAGAAAAACCTGGAACTAACGATGATTGAGCGCATTGTCCCCGAATAATTCGCAACAGAATAGACTTTTTTCAGTACATAAGAAATGTCTAAGAGTGCTGGCTGATGTATGATGCAGTGCATGAACATCACCCGGAATTTGCAAATCCTCCAAATGAGTCCTGATCTGCCCCATCAGACCCATCCTCACTCAGCCATGCTGTTCCTCCATAAACTGTAACACTCGAAGCTGATTCTACTGAAGGTATAGTCTTGCAAAAGTTTTGCACTTTCACAAAATGTCTTTTCCAGTTGTTGTTCTATGCATGCTGCAACCGGATGCAAACTCTTCCGTTATCTGAAAGTCAAATTGACACCACGAATGAACACGAGAAGTTGTGACGTACTCGAGAGATCAGTAGACTCATCCAGCCCATAGAATACCACAAAAAATTTCCTAGTTTTCTCGCGTATCTGTAGTACTATTTTTCTCTCCAAGGTCTTCTTCGCACAACTGAACTTGCCGAATGGTTGACAGTTCCAAACAAATCGGCTTTCTCTAGACACAAGTCATTTGTTGCTTGCATCATACCCTCTTTGATGAAGTTTCCATCAGTAAACGGTTTTCCTCGTTCTGCCATCTTATGCACTATTTTGTAACTTTTACGAGTGACAGATTCATTTTCAGCAAACTTTCTCGTGAAGAGATTTCTTTGTTTCTAAACCACGTTTCATGGACTCATATTTCTCAGAGCGTAACTTTCCAGAAAACGTTTAATATATTGATAGATGGTTTGTTTCATAGTGACGCCGAAGATTGTACATATTACGCAACTGGTTTTCTGGTTCTTTGTTTCCACAAAGAAGTACTTTACTCCAAATTCTTCATTGAAAAAGCGACACTCGGCATCCACTTTTCTTTTCTTAGTAGTCATAATGAAGGGTGAAGTAAACGGGATCTGAAAATGAAATATACATTGAATTAGAAACATAATTAAAATCCTATTGAAACACAAGAAAATCAGAGGATTAGGGGTCACTGGTGAATCTACGGCTCACCAAAGGTATATATAAGTTTATAGGTACCTTTTGTAATAGAATATTCCACATAATAAGGTTTTCAAGATATATAAATAGGGCCGGCCTAAATAAACAGCCTAGAGCAGTGTTTTTCAACCGGAGTTCCGCGAGTGGCATCCAGGGGTTCCACCGAAACAGACCAAAGTCGCCTAAATGCAACATTTCTGTGAATCTGGTTTATTACATAAAGTAGGACAGACACTTAAATTTAAATATTGAGCACAACCCACTACTGGCAACGCTGATCGTACTCTGGTATAAACCTAAGGCCTATCCACGTTAATATGGAAGCACATTACTCGAGTTTCGCTCTCGTTTGAGCTCGTCAGTAGTGCATATCCCTGACCGGATCCGGAAGCAAGCCCAAGGATCACTGGCGTGTGACGCGGGTGTGTAACCACGCGGCACACGCTGGACACGCCAAATTATCACAACAGAATATTACAACGTTACCCATCGTAGGCTATGCTATCATCGCACAGAATTCCTTGAGCAAACTAAACATTTTCGTAAGGATCTGCTCCAGCAGAAAGTTTGACAAACACTGGCCTAGAGATCAGCTCGATTAACACCATGACCGGGAAATTTTTCTGTGCTCGGGATATTATTTCGTAATAACACGAGGCTTCTATGGCATTTTTATGCTATGTTTGATACTTTATTGCCTCTATTCACACTTACAGCTCACTTATCCATCACTGTGAAACAAAGAAATCCTTGTTACATACCTATACATGGATGATTGGCAAAAGAAGTAAATATTTCTGGAGCGTCAGACCTGTGATGACAGCTGGACGCATCTGGGTGCGGGAAAATGCGCTTTTTGTGTGTGTTGCCATGGAAACTGTGGTAACATAGGAGAGTAGGCGGAGTTACCACAAACCAGGAAAGGACTTGGGATGCGTGAAATAAGCAAACATTACAATAAACATGAAAATCTAGATACAATAATTTAAATTGAAAATAGTAAATTTAAGGCACATAGCAGCTAGGATGGTCTATGCACGTGTGAAAATCTCCTATATTCTAAAAATAATATTTAAATTTAAATTGTATCAAAACGTCTCGTGTTCCATATGTTTTTATAAAGCAAACTAGCTGACCCGGCCCGGCTTCGCCCAGAACCTGGCGGAGATCTGTCTGTCTGTCTGTTCTGTCTGTCTGTCTGTCTGTCTGTCTGTCTGTCTGTCTGACCCGGCCCGGCATCGCCCAGCCTCTGGTGGGAGCATCTCATTTAATTCATATAAGTAGTCATATAAGCTCCGTTCCCGACTATCTGTCTGTCTGTCTGTCTATCTATCTGACCTGGCGCGGCTTCGCCCAGCTCCTGGCGGGGAGGTCTCATTAAATTCATGTAACAAAAAATATTAACTTAAGAATGTCTCTTCCACACCACCATCCATTATATTTTTAATGAAAACTGTTTCTAATCACCTACATGACTGTAGATAACTTCTTTAAACATAAAAAGATTAGTTAGAAAATTTTCACTAATTAAATAGATGCATTATTTTTATGAAAACTTTGAAAATGCCTTAAAGATTATATCATTATTTATTATAACTCATATGCCTGTAAATAACTGTAGACAAAGAGTTTATAAATCTTTGAAAACAATACAACAATCTATGATATAAAATATATAGCGATGCTATTAAAAGTTATGCCCGTTGAAATAACTTTTCTTAAGTTAAGTCCCCTCGCTATATATAAATGACAATGTAAATTTAAATATTACATTTTAGTAAGTAAATAGCTGATTGTACACTAACAAACTATGACAGTTGGCTGCACTGGAATGAAAAGAATACATGTAGAAAATTTCATCTCAATCGGATGGACCGTTATCGAACGCATCAAATACATCCCTACATACATATATACATCGTCTTTTATATATATAGATTCGTGTACCGTCGGATGGCCTGTGTGACTGACGTCGCGGGCCGGATTCGGTCTGCTAGCCGTATTTTGATGACCCCTGCCGTAGAAGAATATGGAATAGTCAAGGTCCCCAGGCTGCTGAACACAATACATGATACTAGATTATACCTTCTGAATTATGTAAATCTATATTTATTGCAATTCCGAAGAAATCAGAAGCCTTGGAATGTGATCAGCATCGAACAATTAGCATAATTAGCCACAACACAAATATCGAAGTAGGTCAATATCAGCCGAGGTGTGTGAAAGGGATGTGTAATGTCTCAAGGTCTGTCTTCGACATACACTGAAAATATTATTAGAAATGTTGAAGATGTGAGAGGAATCGCCTTTGCCGGACAAAATACCAATAGTATAAGATATGCAGATGATACAGTATTGATTGAAGACCAAGAATAGGATCTGCAGCATTCTGTAGATACGGTTATTTTTCACAGTGAACAACTAGGGTTAGAATTACATTGTAAGAATTCAAAGGTTATGGTCGTCTCTAAGAGATAAGAAGTATCACAATGTAATATACAGGTAAATGGGAATATTCTTAATCATATGAATCGGTACAACTATCTGAACAACATCCATAAAAGCTGATGGAAGATGCCTTGAAGAGATTAGAATAAGAATCACTATGGCAAAGGATGCCTCACAAGTGTAATATTGTCAAACATCGACATGGCACATGATGATGATGATGATACATTGTGATACTAAAGTAAGCTTGCATTCACTTTAGCAAACATGTGTTCTAAGTCTAATATTTTGTTTATGATTACTTTACTTTAACCACACTGACAGTTTTATACTCTCTACACATTCATTCATTCATTCATTCATTCATTCATTCATTCATTCATTCACTCATTCATTCATTCATTCATTCATTCATTCATTCATTCAGTAGCATGTCCTTTGCAGAACCTCGCTCCCATAACAACCTCATGGAAAACTTCTCGATCACATGCAAGATGTCCCGCGTCCGATACACCCATCTGGAGATCATCCGCAACATCCTGCACCCATCTTCTCTTGGGCCTTAATCTTCCTCTCTTCCCAGGCTCCATTATTGTTCTCTCCAAGTTTTCATGACGTTTCAAGTGACCAAAAAAAAAAAAAAAAATATCAATTTTCGTTGTTTTATCGTCTTTAATAGCCACCCCTGTTCAATATTAAGCTCTTGTAAGTATGGATGCATTTATTCTTTTCTTTACCCAAGATATTCTTATAACCCGTCTATAACATTTATATTCAAAGCATTTATGCGCTGCTCATTTGTTTAGTAAGTGTCCAGCTCTCACAGACGTATGTTGCAATGGGAAAGATGCATGCTCTTAAAAATCTAATATTTGTAGCTCTGTCTACCTACCATAATCTCTACACATGGCATTGAAAATAAACCTACATGCTCTCTTTGCACACAAACCGAGCTCTAATGATTAACAGAAACAACAACGGCTAGTCTCAGTCAATATTGACACAGATATGAATTGTTTTCCTGCATAAATGCTTTCGCTTTGATGTTTCTACGCACCAACTAACATGATGTAGCCAGCATTACATTACGTGCGCTGGCTTAAGACAATTAGACACGTTTTGTCATTTGTCTTTAGCATTATTTTGTTAAAAATCGATCTGCTCATACGAAAAGAGCGTGCTTAAAATTACAGGAACCATCTGCGATCAAATGTCAAAGCTGGGTGATTAAATCATGCATTAGTATCGTGTTGAAACCAGAGTAGAATAAGCCATTCTATGCCATTTCTACAACAACAGCAGCAGCAGCAGTAGCATCAACAACATCAACAACTGTTGCTGCTGATGCTGCGGCTACTACTACTACTACTACTACTACTACTACTACTACTACTACTACTACTACTACTACTACTACTACTACTACTACTACTACTACTACTACTACTACTACTACTACTACTATCGCTCGGTTTGTCTATCTGTTTGTATTTTTGTCTGTCGATCTGTTATCTGTATGTTTATGACTTGTCTCTCCATCCGTCTGTCTGCCAGTATGCCTGACTAAATATTTATCTATTACTGAGCGTAATCTTGCCAAGAAATCAACAATCAGCTGAAAGATGCTGATGTTGACAGCGATGTCCTGTAAAGGATATGTGAAATTTAAAAAAAAAACATATCTGCTTACTTGTCTCTTCGTCCGACCGTTCATCACTACCATCTATTCGACTACCTGCCTGCTGTCCATTCGCGCGCGCGCGTGTGTGTGTGTGTGTGTGTGTGTGTGTGTGTGTTTGTGTGTGTGTGTGTGTGTGTGTGTGTGTGTGTGCCGGCTTCGTGGCTTAGAGGTTATGAATTTTCTCCGTAATTTCGTATACTCTCGTAGATAACGTGATGACGGTGAGAATCAGCAGTGGTTCGAATCGCATCGGTAACTTACGGGGTATGTGAGCCGGCCGCCCAGAAAGCAATGGCAAACTACTGAGCGTAGGTGTTTGTTTGATTTCGGGCTATGTCTGTCAGCTCACGAGTGCATTTTTTATGGGAGACTTCCGGGGGTCGCCTCTGTAGCTACGGAGTTCGCACTTCGTGCGACGCTTTCAGTAGGCCACCCTTTTATGACTTTTAATGCTCTTATAGTCCATGCCGTGTGGCGTTGGTGATCATGTCTGTCCACAGCCCTCTGTCTCTTGTGCTGCCAACCATTTCTCATACCGACCTTTCTCCATGCCATGATGTCAAACTGTCCAGCATCTTCTCTCGGTGACCTCTGCCTCTCTTGCCATGCAACCTTTTCTTTGTGAAGACATATTCCAGCTTTCCTCTTCTCGTGACACGCACATAGCTTGTGGATTGTCATCTGTTAGTGCAAATAACCAGTTCTGTTTATGAGTTAACGTCTGTCAAGGGAATCTTTATTGCTTTTTCTCCCCACCCGCCGTGTTCTCATCATTATTCTATAATATTATATCTCCTCAACTTCCACATAATTCCTTATTAATCTACTAAATGTCCACGATTCGCTTACTTATATCAGGATTGGCTCAATATAACTCCTAATACCTCACCCCGACTGACACAGATAAATTGGCGAGAACAATCTTCATCTTGTCAAATGCATTAATGTTAATCGAAGACAAATGTCCACCTCTACAGTAAATTCAATAAATACTCAACAATGACAATCGAATCAATTATGTAATTTGCTGCCAATATTTGAGGACCATGCAAACGAGGACACAGACGTGCATCGTCGTCTTTAATTCGCTGTCTGCTACACTTCTTCTACAATGACCAGAATGGAACTGTCAATATTTAAATACCAGTTCAAATATTTATTATTTCGTAGCTTGAGCACGCGGCATTCGTCAGCTAAGTGGCTGTAATGTTTAGCTTCATCAAACATACACTTGCGTTTACTATAATAAATACTGGAATTATGTACCGTTAAGGGAGTGTGGTGTTATCGACAACGTGATCGTAATTTGATCTATATCCAGTGCTCTGTGATCCTAATTCTGTAACCATTAAATGTTCTAATCATGTTATGGCTTGCATCTCCTATTTTTACAAGTATATCTGCCCATTTTTAACAATTAAGATGTCAGTTTCTCAAAATGTTTCAACCTTTCACACCACGTATATTGTAGCTTGAATGTTTAGTAAATGAATGTGTTTAGTATTGGCTGCGGATTTAAACAAATACATAGTAAAGAATACCTACAGACGTTATGTTTAATGTGAAAATGATGACACCTGTCAGAAAGTGGAGACTTATATTGCCTATGTTGCATTTGTTGATCCAAGTTAGTTCAAAACGATTACCTAGCTCGTTTTCAGCAAACAGCTAAATCTGGACCATGTCTCCAGAAGTCATAAACAAGCGCGATGTTCTTGATCTCCGATGAATGGTCCTAGGAAGATTGGACTGTGTCAGACGATGCATGGTGGATATTAACTGTGAACTGGCCGTATATCAGGAGTTCTTGCAGGATTGCTACTTGCACCCAGATGACTGCTGCGCAACCCGATTCTTTAAATACACTTGACGTTTCGGACTCAAAACTCTGTACAGCTCTCAATGTTAATCCGTGTCTGAACCACGGGATTCTTTACAAGGGTGTATGTGTATGTCAAGAGGGATTTACTGGTAAGTGCTTTGTTCGAATCTTCATTCTTTGTTACTGGCTTATTGGTGTCTTATGTGGCGGGAAGTGATGATGTGTGTGCCGAGGTTTGCAAACTTTTGTAACGACAAGCAAGCAACGTGGTGGCTTCATCTGAGCTTTATGTTGCCAATGGAATAGCATAAACCTGTAGAGGAGATGAGTTGAGTTGAGTCAAGAACCAACACCACAGCACTCGGGACCTTCCCATAAGTGCTACGTCTTCATCGCAACAGCCAGTGAAGAGTCCCAATACCAATAGTACCAGTAGCAGTATGATTATGTGTAAGTCTGGTCTTTTCTCGGAGTTTTGAGTATCTGCAGGATCCTCTAGCTACTCCGTGCAGCACAATTCTTTCCAACCGGTGATGATCTATCTATTCTTCTGCACTATACGCACAATTCCAAAGGGTCCCGACCACATCTGCCCTATGCGCCAATACCCCACAAAGTGGTGCACACCCAGCGAATTTATCGCTTGCTCTCCAAATTTCCATGACGTTTCAAGTAACTAAAATATTTCAGTTTTCATTGCTTTATCGTCTTTAGTAGCCAACCTTCTTCAAAATTTAGATCTTGTCGCATGGATGCATATGTTCTTTTCTGTATCTAAGATATTCTTAGAACCCGTCTATAACATTTGTAGTCAAAGGCATTTATGCAATATTCAACTTGTTTAGTAAGTGTCCAGGTCTCACTTGTTTGTCTTTCCATCACTCTGTCTGTCTGTATGCATGAGACATGCATGCATCTCTGCCTGTCTGTCTGTTTATCTGTTTTAGCCTGTGTTAGTTGCCCGATCGGTACTTGATAATGTCTGCCTGTTTCTATCTGAATGTCTGTCTGCCTGTTTGTCTTTCCATCCCTCCCTCTGTCTGTCTGTATGCGTGCATGCATGCCTCTTTGTCTGTCTGTCTATCTGCTTGTCTGTCAGTTTGGGTATGTGTGTATGTGTATGTATATGCTTGTGTATTGTCACGCGAACGTGTTGATAAGTAATTAACTAATGAATATTCCCAATAAACTAGCATTCTCACAATGCATCTCATCTCTCCCTCTCCAGGCCAGGCATGTGAATACGCTAACCCACGTTTCTGTCACGCCAAATGGAATCCCATCACAAAGTTGGTCTCGGCAGAGAGTACCTTTTATGTATATAGCAGTCTGGTAGAGAGTTTCTCCAGAGCTACACCAAACTGTGTTTCGGAACAATTTATTACACGTGAATTCTGTCATGTCTGCCATGGATGCAGGCAACAACCAGGCATCTGGCTATTGGTATTTGCTGACTTATATGTTCCTAGAGAAGGCATCTTGGAATAGATTCGCAGAAAAAACCACGTCGGCAGTTTATCCACATTTTTGACTAGCGGAATTTACGAATTACTCAGCTTAAACGCAATTTCAAGATCCTATAGCCAGAATCTTTATCAAGTAGATTTCTCCTTTGTTGCCCCTGCAGAGATGCGTTTTACAGTCCAACGGCAAATGCCGAATGATATGGAGCTTATGGCAGACGATTTAAGCAATGGTTATGAGTTGGATTCCTCTACGTGGACCAATGTGGACCATGAGAAAGGCATCGTGGCAGCTCAGCTAGCAGACACGGTTGCTGCCTATGAATATGAAGGGCGGTCATTTCGGTATTCCTCCAGAGATGAGGAATGTGATATCGTGTTAGGAGTCCAACCGTCAGGGCTGATTCCCAAATGCATGCAGGGAGTGTTAGTGGCATCAGTTCTGGTGGTGCCAAAAGAGTCAGCTACTTAAATCCTTGTTGGACGACAGTCGATGCAGGCAAGTACAGCAAAGCTTCATTGCTTACGGACTGGAACATGCTAGGAATGAATTAAGACCTGGGCAAGAACGTAAGAATCAAGATAGGTACCACTTACCATCAGGTTCTTGAGGTGATACAGACTGGGGATGGCTTCACATTTTGTTGGCGCCGTTTTCTCGCACAAATGACACGGCGGACAGTTCATCGATATACGGTGTCCGAAGTTTAGTGACGTCCTCGTCCATGTATGAATCATGCACTCACCAGATCGAGGGAGAAGTGGTTATCGCGCGAGACAAGCATCGCACCTCGGAGAACGTTGCCTGGTTTCTCGATTCCCGGAAGTGGACAAAAGTGTTGCTGTCTTTTCCAACTCAAGGTCAGTGCAACACATGTTTTATATTGAGTTTGTTACTTCTATATACTGAACAATTCTAGATAGCCGAGTCAATCTGAATTAAGGTAAATGTAATTACGTTACAAGCAGATCACTAATCCCTTCATCAACATAGGCACACACAAAACACACACACACACACACGTACACACACATACACACACACACAGGGAGATAGAAAAACGAAGAGAGATAGAGAGGGAGAGCTACAGACAGACAGACAGACAGACAGACAGACAGACAGACAGACAGACAGACAGACAGACAGACAGACAGACAGACGACGGACGGACGGACAGGAAGGCAAGTAGGCAGGCAGACAGACAGACAGACAGACAGACAGAGATGGAGAGAATGAGCTTAAGAACGAATGAACTTTATTTTCGAAGTGTTAAGAATTAGACACGCAGGCCCCTCTAACATTCTGCTCTTCTCATCTCTCTGCATTCATGCACGATCACTTATATCTCCCCCGATGTGTCTCCCACCTTGCCGTGGTGGGGAGCTTGCGTGTCCCATCGACCCATGTGCTTGCCGATGGATGCAAAACTACATATCGGACAGCTCATGGGATAGGGACCAGACTAAGAGAGGACACAACCTGCTGCCCTGCAGGTGACTGAGGATAGCAATCAAAATCAGGCAAACGATCCCAAAAATCTCAGTCCGGGCATAACCTTTAAGGCTCCCATCCGAGGTGTATGGCTGAACGTCTCTAAGCCATAAACTCTCGGAAATGAGAGCCTGGCCGACACAAACCTACATCAAAATTGTGATGAGGCGCTGAGCACGCTACATGCTCGGCGCAGATACTCGTTCGATGGCTCTTAGCTGGGGGATATGAGGTTTCCCCGGATGAAAGGGCCTGACCGTTATTCGCCCACAGCCGCACGGAGGTAAGGTGCTGAGCCGGCAGCACATGTAGCCTACCTCGTGAGCGAGTACAAAAGGTGGAAAAACACCTCGGTCGCACGTCCCGTAGATAGTCTGTAACCATACTCATGGAGTGAGTGTGATCAAAGGTGGAAAATTGTCTCGTTGACACGAAATGGAACGCCTGTCTTGCGAATCCATTACGTGGCAGCCCGAAGCAAAAGCTTGCTGTGTGGAAGTCGAAATAAGAGTCTAACTGTCTCGAAAACCGAGGAAGGCTAACCTCATCAAAAATGCCCGCCGAAGCCGGAAGTGCCAGCCTACGGGCGGCAAAATAAAAATGGCACTACGCAATTACGTCCGAGTGAAATGTCTTTCGTGACCGGAAAAGCTCTAATTAGTCTTCCCTCGTGCTAGGAACACCTACCTAGTTTCCGAATGCCGTTCCTGTTCGGAACAGCTCTGACTAGGTAGTTTTCCGAATGTCTGTCGTTCCTGGAACAGCTCTGACAGGCGCAACGACAAGCACATGTCCGAAAACTCGCTGAGTGGATGCCGTCTGCAAACCTGTCTGGTTTGTGCGGGAAGGGCCCCGGGGGAAAAACGAAATGACCAATATATTGAAGTGAGGATTTAAAGCAGCCATGAGCAGGACGTGACGATTTCCATCGGTGAGCCCAGATCCAGGGCGTTATGTGTCGGCCCTGCAACTATGGAAGCAACCTTGGATGGCGGAAAATGCTATGGACTGTCCCTGCCTTCCTTTGAGGGATGACCGTTGTCTTCGACCGTTCAACCTTGGCCAGCATGGTTGTAGATGGCACCACAAAAGTGAGAGTCTCCCAGGAATGCTACCTGGTCAAAAAAGCACGCTGTAGCCGGATGTGTTGGCCTACGGGTTTCGGCCCAAGGGCGCATAACAGACACACCGCAATCACATCTGAAAAAACACTCCGGGTGAACGAAAAGAAGAAGAAGTATCACTTATATGTCGGCCTCCCTGGCCTAGTGTTTTCGTCTTTCGCCGTAATACCATATATTCTCGTGAATAACGTAAACTGCGCGAGAATCGGTAGCGGTTCTCGCCGCGTTGGTAACTTATGGGGTATATGAGACAGCCATTCAGAAAGTAGTGGCGAACTACTGAACCATTCAGAAAGTAGTGGCGAACTACTGAGCATAATCTTGCCTAGTACATCAACATCAGCTGAAAAATTCTGATGTTGACTGCTACGTCCTGTAAGGCATATGCAACAAAAACATTCATTTATATGATATATGATTAATCTTAATCTTAGACAACCATAACAATATTCAACTTAGATAGAGAGAGAGAGAGAGCGGGAGAGAGAGAGAGGGAGAGAGAGAGAGAGAGAGGAGAGAGAGAGAGAGAGAGAGAGAGAGGAGAGAAACATATAAGAGATGAGAGGAGAATAAATAACTCTTTGAGCTTATAAAACTAGAATCACACCATATCTGTTTCTGCGAAGTTGATATGTAAACAATATGAGCTATGCTAATGTAAACAACCTGAATTATGATAATGTAAACAACCTACGTCATGCTAATTCAAACAATATAAGTTATGCTAATGTAAATAACCTGGATTATGCTAATGTAACTAGTCTGGAATATACTAATGTAAATAACCTGAGTTATGCTAATGTAAACAACCTGAGTTATGCTAATGTAAACAACCTGAGTTATGCTATTGTAAACAACCTGAGTAATGCTAATGTAAACAACTTCAGTTATGCTATTGTAAACAACCCGAGTTATGCTATTGTAAACAACTTGAGTTATGCTAATGTAAACAACCTGAGTTATGCTAATGTAAATAATATGAGTTATGCTAATGTAAATAATATGAGTTATGCTAATGTAAATAACCTGAGTTATGCTAATGTAAACAACTTTAGTTATGCTAATGTAAACAACCTGAGTATGCTAATGTAAATAACCTGAGTTATGCAAATGCAAACAACCTGAGTTAAGCTAATTTAAACAACCTGAGTTATGCTAATGTAAACAGTCTGGATTATACTAATGCAAACAACCTGAGTGATGCTAATGTAAACAGTATGGATTATACTAATGTAAACAACCTGAGTTAAGCTAATTTAAACAACCTGAGTTATGCTAATGTAAACAACTTTAGTTATGCTAATGTAAACAACCTGAGTGATGCTAATGTAAACAATCTGGATTATACGAATGTAAACAACCTGAGTTAAGCTAATGTAAACAACCTGAGTTATGCTAATGTAAACAATTTTAGTTATGCTAATGTAAACAACCTGAGTTATGCTATTGTAAACAGTATGAGGTACGCTAATGTAAACAGTCTGGATTATACTAATGTAAACAACCTGAGTTATGCTAATGTAAACAACCTAAGTTATGCTATAGTAAACAGTATGAGTTATGCTAATGTAAACAGTCGGGATTATACTAATGTAAACAACCTGAGTTATGCTAATTTAAACAACTGAGTTATGCTAATGTAAACGACCTGAGTTATGCCAATGTAACTTCCTGAATTATGCTAATGTAAACAACTTTATTTATGCATATGTAAACAAAATGAGTTATGCTAATGTTAACAACATGAGTTATGCTAATGTAAATAACTTGAGTTATGCTAATGTAAACAACCTGAGTTATGCTAATGTAAATAACTTGAGTTATGCTAATGTAAATAACCTGAGTTATGCTAATGTAAACAACATGAGTTATGCTAATGTAAAAATATGAGTTATGCTAATGTAAATAACTTGAGTTATGCTAATGTAAACAACCTGAGTTATGCTAATGTAAATAATATGAGTTATGCTAATGTAAATAATATGAGTTATGCTAATGTAAATAATATGAGTTATGCTAATGTAAACAACCTGAGTTATGCTAATGTAAATAATATGAGTTATGCTAATGTAAACAACCTGAGTTATGCTAATGTAAATAATATGAGTTATGCTAATGTAAACAACCTGAGTTATGCTAATGTAAATAATATGAGTTATGCTAATGTAAACAACCTGAGTTATGCTAATGTAAATAATATGAGTTATGCTAATGTAAACAACCTGAGTTATGCTAATGTAAATAATATGAGTTATGCTAATGTAAACAACCTGAGTTATGCTAATGTAAATAATATAGTTATGCTAATGTAAACAACCTGAGTTATGCTAATGTAAATAATATGAGCTATGCTAATGTAAACAACCTGAGTTATGCTAATGTAAATAATATGAGTTATGCTAATGTAAATAATATGAGTTATGCTAATGTAAACAACCTGAGTTATGCTAATGTAAATAATATGAGTTATGCTAATGTAAACAACTTGGTTATGCTAATGTAAACAACATGAGTTATGCTATTGTAAACAACCTGAGTTATGCTAATGTAAACAACCTAAGTTATGCTATTGTAAACAGTATGAGTTATGCTAATGTAAACAACCTGAGTTATGCTAATGTAAACAACTTTAGTTATGCTAATGTAAACAACCTGAGTTATGCTATTGTAAACAGTATGAGGTACGCTAATGTAAACAGTCTGGATTATACTAATGTAAACAACCTGAGTTATGCTAATTTAAACAACCTGAGTTATACTAATGTAAACGACCTGAGTTATGCCAATGTAACTTCCTGAATTATGCTAATGTAAACAACTTTATTTATGCATATGTAAACAAAATGAGTTATGCTAATGTTAACAATATGAGTTATGCTAATGTAAACAACCTAAGTTATGCTATTGTAAACAGTATGAGTTATGCTAATGTAAACAGTCTGGATTATACTAATGTAAACAACATGAGTTATGCTAATGTTAACAATATGAGTTATGCTAATGTAAACAGTATGAGTTATGCTAATGTTACAATATGAGTTATGCTAATGTTACCAACATGAGTTATGCTAATGTTAACAATATGAGTTATACTAATGTAAACAGTATGAGTTATGCTAATGTAACAATATGAGTTATGCTAATGTAAACAACCTGAGTTATGCTATTGTAAACAGTATGAGTTATGCTAATGTAAACAGTCTGGATTATACTAATGTAAACAACTTTAGTTATGCTAATGTAAACAACCTGAGTTATGCTATTGTAAACAGTATGAGGTACGCTAATGTAAACAGTCTGGATTATACTAATGTAAACAACCTGAGTTATGCTAATGTAAACAACTTGAGTTATGCTAATGTAAACAACATGAGTTATGCTATTGTAAACAGTATGAGGTACGCTAATGTAAACAGTCTGGATTATACTAATGTAAACAACCTGAGTTATGCTAATGTAAACAACTTGAGTTATACTAATGTAAACAACCTGAGTTATGCTAATGTAAACAACTTGAGTTATGCTAATGTAAACAACCTGAGTTATGCTTATTTAAACAATCTGAGTTATACTAATGTAAACGACCTGAGTTATGCCAATGTAACTTCCTGAATTATGCTAATGTAAACAACCTGAGTTATGCTAATGTAAACAACTTGAGTTATGCTAATGTAAACAACCTGAGTTATGCTAATCTAAATAACCTGAGTTATGCCAATATAAATAACCCGAATTATGCTAATGACATGGTTTTGGTGGCTGAAAATAAAGCGCAGTTACAGTTAATGATAGATATACGAGTGAGCTTAAAATAAAAACCTTAATTACTTTTTAAAAAATGTATCTGAAAAAGTACTGTATCATTTTTGATGCAGTCACACTGCGTTCACTGCAATTCCTCCGGCGCCTGTAGAGTGCTTAGATTAATGTAGAAACACATTCTCTTGCTCACTACTCGTTGTGCTTGACCCGGTCGTGAACAATCTGCCACAGAAGTCACACCATTTTGAAACTTTCTACTCCACTCATACATTTGCTAGACTGACAGGCATGCTTCACCATACTGGACCTTCCATCCATCCATCATGTGCCATGCTGATAAGCGTGGGCGGTCATGTTCTGCCATCTCACTCGATAACCAGAGTCGTGGATCAGCTCCGTATTCCTGTCCCGACCATGACACGTGGCCAAGCCATCCAGGTATTTAATTATCGGTCTTCCCCCTGGTCTCTTCCCTTCGATCTTGCCAGACGTCACCAAGATCTCCAAGTAATTTCTTCTCATAACATGCCCAAATAATTTTGACTGTCGACGTCTAATGACTATAATTATTTTAATTAGTTTACGATCTTCATTTGTTTCTTGAAGGACTTGTCCATTGGTTTTTCTGTCTGTCCATGGTATTCTTTGCATTTTCCTCACAAACTACATTTCCACGGCCATCAGCTGTTTTTCAGCTTGACTTTCATTCGTCTATAAATTTTTATAGGTTTCACCCTTTTACTGATTTAAAAAAAAAAAAAACGGATAGCAGAACGCTGTTCCTCTTTGGTGCTTGTCAAAAGTGGGGCGGGCATCTTTAAACTGTTCTTATGACGTCACTATGTTCGTCTTCACCGTGATATAATGTGCTTAACGCTTTTGACATCCGTAACAACAGTACTGGCTTGTTACATGAGAATGGCATCGTTATTGTAATTTATATCACACGTTTAGTGTTTTGAGGAGCGGCTGGCCGAGTGGATAGAACGCCGGACTCTCATTCGGGAGACCCGGGTTCGATCCCTGGTAAGGCGCGGGATTTTTTTTCTGTCAGGGGCAAAAAGAAAATCCTAACCTGCACAGTTCGCGGCGACTGCACTAGCCAGGCGGCCCTTATTCCTCAGGCTCAAAGACCCCTCTGCCATACACCGCAAGGTACTATATTGGCAGTAAATGACAGTTGACAGTTTTGACAGTTTATTGTTTTCATTTGAAGCACACTCGTAATTCCAAAAGAAAGTCAAAATGACGGTCTTAGTCCGAGCAGCAATTGTATTAACAAAGACGCAAATGCATCATCAAATTGAATGGAGCTAGTCTGAAACAATCCAATTTATTTAATTATTTAAATATTTGGGTACCTCGATAACAGCAGAAGAAAAATGTGTGAAAAAGAAATTCCGCATAGGATGACTCAAGAAAAGGTAGCATTTCACGAGATGATGGACGCCCCGGGCACTATATCTTAGTAAAGTAAGGTGAAAAAACAGAATTTTTAAGAGCTATATTATGCCAGTCCTGATACACAGAAGTAAATCATGGACAATTAACATACTAGTGAGTAATTATGGTAAAGCTGCAGATATATGGTTTTATATACGAACGATGAGCGTATATGATAATAATGATGATACGCATAGTTAGATCTTGGTTACTATACTACTCCAACTCATAGATATATCTTGTTTACTATACTATCCTAACTCATAGGTAGATCTAGCCACTTTAGTAATATTTTATAAATTGCTTTTTAAGCATATATCCTGCATAGTTGGATACCTCCTGAGCAAACAAATACAACGGTATCTTATTCAAGTATGTAGGTCATGTTTAAGCCGAGATATTAAAGTTTGCGTGTCAGGTTATCATATAACAGCAATATATAGAAGAAAACGGTTTTGACCTTTCCACTTTTTGTGACCCTATCTACACACTCACACAACTGTTGGTTACACGCTGTCTTGTCAACAACGCTAGGCCGCCGCCGTAGATGCATTTTGACAAAAGAAGTCCCGTTGGAAAGACGCAAAGTTATCAATGATGTGGTCCATGTAGAGTGGTAAACATTAACACATAAATGCTATAATGGGTGTCGAATGCAAACATGCAATCATTGGCATTGCAATTGCTATGAATATTCTGTAGCAATATTAAATGTTCATAGTTGGATAACAACTGTCATGTCCCGCCATTGAAATACCACAATATACAGCATGCCATCTTTATAATTTCAGTTTGATATGGGATTGCCAACTCTAATAGTCGAAAACTACATAATCATAAGTATCATGGATGATAAAGTTTTAAAAAAAAACATACTAGAATAATGCACAGTCTAATTAAAACGGAATCGACAGGTGTAATTACGTCTTATAAAGTCAGTCTGTACATCTGTCCATGACACGGTTTTGAGAAGAGAGGTATAGAATACATTCGTAGCTGGTGGGGGAATACATAATATCCATTAATCGGTTTCTGTTTTAGTGCGATCTTGAAATAATTGGGGAATTTAACGTCGCCAGTACTCTATATATCCTTAAATCGGAGAGACAAAAACAAGAAACAGAAAATTAACGCAAACGCATCTCCGGTAAAATATGGCAAAACCGCGACGTAGTGCCTAGATAGATCTTGGTTACTATATTACTCCATCTCATAGGCAGATCATGATTACTATACTACTGAGAGCCGGAATCTGACTCAGTTTATCGGTATCTCTGTTTCAAATCTAACATGGAGGTGAAGATATGGCTTGATTGCTATAATGATGTCCGCTCCGTGGCGAAGTGGTTATAGACGCGCTTCACGATTCCGCATACCCGCGTTCGAAATACAACTGCCAGCGATTGGCAGCAGACTGCGTTGCGTTGGTGTTTTTATGAATTAGTATGGGTGCCGGTACTTCAGAAAGCAATGGCAAACTACTGAACGTAAACTTGTTAAGAGATCACAACAGCAAAAATTTCTGGTGTTGACTGCAACGTCCTGTAAAAGATGTGCATCTAACTAACTATAATGCTAAAACCTTAGCTCTTTGGCGCCCGGGCACCTCTCCTTACTGAATAGTGAAGAGAGGTTTCGTGCAGTATATTACCTAACGCTGGCTCATGTGACTGCATGTGTGTGTAAAGTGTGGGAGTTGGATCATACTAGTTTCAGTGATTATGTGAGGCATCATATATGTGTCCAGATGTGAGGATGTGTGTGTGTGTGTGAATGTGTATGTGTGTGTGTATGGGACGTGTGTGTGGCGGATGTATATGTGGAGGGGTTGTGTGCGGGGGATATGTGTGGATGCTGAAGGATGTGTGGTGGGTGAGGGATGTGTGTGTGGGTGTGGGATGTGTGTGTGGGTGTGGTGTGGGATGGTTAGGAATGTGTTGATAAGTGGGTGGTGAGGGACGTGGAGGGTGTGTTTAGATTGGGGGATGGGTGTGTGATGGGTGTGGGGATTGTGTGTGGATGGCGGATATGTCTGTGTGGGTGGGAGGTTGATGGGTGGTTGGAGTATGTATGTGTGGGTGGTAAGGGTGTTTGTAGATGGGGGATGTGTGGGTCGGTGGGAGATGTGTGTGAAGATGTGTATGTGTGGGTGAGGGATGTGTGTGTATGGGTGGGTGGTGGAGGTGTGGTTGGGTATGGGATGTGCGGGGGGGGGGTGAGGGATTGTGAGGGTGGGTGATGTGTGTTTTGCTGGGTAGTTGGCGTGTATGAGTGTGTGTGGGTAGGTTAGAGAGGTATGTGTTGATGGGTGGTGTGGATGTGTGGGTGTGAGTGGTTGAGGGATGTGTACGTGGGTAGGGGATGTGTGTGGGGATTTGTGTATGTGTGTGTGGGTGGGTGGTGGAGGTGTGGTTGGGTATGGGATGTGCGGGTGGGTGAGGGATTGTGAGGGTGGGTGATGTGTGTTTTGCTGGGTAGTTGGGGTGTGTGAGTGTGTGTGGGTAGGTTAGAGAGGTATGTGTTGATGGGTGGGTGTGGGATGTGTGGGTGTGAGTGGTTGAGGGATGTGTACGTGGGTGGGGGATGTGTGTAGGGATTTGTGTATGTGTGTGTAGGTGGGGTATGTGTATGGGTGGTGTATGTGTGGGTTGGTTGGGGATTTGTGAGTGGGTGGGGATATGTGGTTGAGGGAAGAGTGGACGGGGGATGGGTGATTGGGAGTGTGTAGGTGGATGAGTAGAGGATGTATAGAGGATGTGTGGGTGGGTGAGTGTGTGTGGGATGGAGGATGGGTGTGGCGTGTGTGTGGGTGGGGAGATTGTGTGGGTTGAGGATGTGTGTGGGTTGGGGATGTGTGTAGGGGTGGGTGCGGGATGTGGGTGAGGGAAAGTTGTTATGTTGGGGTATGTGTGGGTGGGTGCATGATGTGTGGGTTGGCAGGGGATGTTTGTGAAGGTGGGGGAATGTGTGGTTGGGGAAATGTGTGGGGATGTGTGCTTGGCTGAGTAGTTGGGGGTGTTTGGGTGGGTGGGTGGAAGATGTGTGGGTTGGCAAGTGTGTGTGTGTGTCGGGGGATGTGTGTGTGTGTGTGTGTGTGGTAGGGAGATGTGTGTATATGGAATGTGTGGGTCGGGATGTATGGGTAGGTAGGGGAATATATGTATGCCTGGGGTGCGTGCATGTGCGTACGTGTGTTGTGCTAGGGGAGATGTGTGAATGTGGGGATGTGTGGGTGGGGAACGAACGAACGAACGAACGAACAAACTTTATTTTCAAAGGGTTAAGAATTGGGCACGCAGGCCCGTCTAACATTCTGCCCTTCTATCACTCTCTTCCATACATTATTTCATTCACACGTCATTCAAGGCTAACAGAGAACAGCAACAATATAAAACTTATGCATTATAAAAGCATTGGCAAAATGCGAACATCAAAACTACACGATACAGTAACATTAGATAATGGTCAGACACTTATTAGCCATGTGGAATATACTGGCCTACCAAAAGGGGACTGGCTGTTATACTAGGGTTTTGTTATTATTATTATTATCACTATTATTATGGGGGAAGGTAATCCGTACTGAGATAGTGTTCGAGTAATTTGCGATTATATGAATAAGGATTGGTGATGTCTTTTATTTCTTGTGGAAGATTGTTCCACAGCTGAGCTGCAGAGTACGTTAAGCTTGTTTTGTATAAGTCAATCCTAGGCTTCGGAATGTGTAATATATTTAAACGTTTACTGTGTCTAGCATTATATTTAAACAATGGCCAAAGGTAATTTGGGGCATTCCGATGCAAGATTTTGTGAATTAGTTTAGCTTTATTGAAAAGCAGGCGTTTGCGGAGTGGTAGCAACTGAAGGCGTTTATACAGGCTGGGATTGTCAGATGAATGTTTGCTATAAATTAGACTCATGGCCCGTTTCTGGAGTGAGTAAAGTCGCTTGGTGTTTGAATTAGAACAACCGTCCCAGATTGTAGAGCAGTAGTCAAAGTGTGTCTGAATATGAGAAGTATAGAATAGTTTCCTTGTGTCCTCATCAAGGAAGTTTTTAATTTTGGCGAGTTGGTAGACTTTTTTCGCTGTTTGTTTAATGAGCGCTTGAACGTGGGAATTAAAGGTTAGGTTTCTATCAATGATTAGGCCTAATGTTTTGTGCTCAATTACACTTTCTACTGGCATGTTATCGATGTGAAGTTGAAGTGATGTGTGTGAGCTTAGAGTTTGAAGTCTTTGTCTGGTTGTTAATAACATTGATTTTGTTTTAGTGATATTAATTTGCATACGGTTTGAATAGCTCCACCTAACTACATTATTTAATTCTTGTTGTAAAGACGACTCCAGTAAAATAACAGTTTTCAGCGTTTGTGTACACTGTACAGTCGTCTGCAAATAGATCGCAGGACGATGAAAGATGCAAAGGTAGATCGTTAATATATATGGCAAATAATAGAGGGCCAAGAATAGAGCCTTGTGGTACTCCAATATTGAATGTAGTGGTTTGAGACAGCGATTTAGCGATGTATGGGTAGGTGGGGGAAATATATGTATGCCTGGGGTGCCTGCTTGGTTGGGGGTGTGTGTGGGTGGGGGATGTGTGTGTGGTTTGGGGATATGTCTCATAACATGGTATACATTGTTTATGTTTACAACATTCATTTGACAATGTTTTTTTCCTATGTAAATGCATCATGCACTATTGATGAACGAACGATGAGTGACTGGAAGGGCCGAATGTAAGACGGGCCTGCGTGCCCAATTTTTAACCCTTCTAACATAAAGATCAATCAATCAATCAACCAATCATCGGCCTCTCCGCATCTGTAACAATTCCACTCCAAGCTTGGATTACTACACTAGGTAGATCCTCCACAAAATTCAACTGCATGTGCTTGACCATTTAGTAGCCAGTGATCACAAACCAATTATGTTTGTGATGAATAATGAGGAGCAACATCCATTACCATATGGAATTATAAATGAGATGATTGGGATAGATTTGCACTGCTAACAGACAAGCAATATGAAAACACTCAAACACGACAAGACTAGTTAAAATAAAGTGGTGGGAAAATCTTTACAAAGCAATATTGTAAACATTCAGTGAGTCAATTCCAAGAAAGGCAAGGAAAAATTACAAGTGAAACTTATGACAATGTGTTTTGTGTTTTTCAGATGAAAGGCCAGATCTCCGTGGCCAAAGGCTTGCGAACGTGGTTCATGAGCCGCTTACCAGGCGTTCGAAATGCAGCCGCGACCGATTTGTGCAGCAGACCGTGTCGTGTTGTATTATAACGTGTTGGTATGGGAGCCGGTCGTTCAGAAAGCAATGGCAAACGACTGAACGTAAAAATTTGCCTACATCAACAGCAGCTGAAAAATGCAGGTGTTGACTACAACCTCCTGCAAGGGATATGCAACAGTACAAAAAAAAAAGACGAAAGGATTCACTACGCTACTTCAAAATATGTTCGATAAACAAAAAGTCCTGATAAAACTACCGTTGTGATAGCGAAACTTATTAGTGTTTTCTGTATTTCAGATGAAAGGATTCATTACGATACTCAGATATATGTTGAATTGTTTATAGTATGCACCGGATGAGAGACATCGAAATACGCAAGGCAGTAAATTGTACAATATATTGTTTGTCTTTCTTATTTAAAATCACGGTATTACTGGAACAATTAGCATCGGCTTCCTGTGACATTGGCTGACTGAGATGGAGCATCTATAGGACTGTTAGACTGTTATATTGTTGTATGCAGATAAACTAACAAATAACACTGGTTTACATACATTTCGGTGTCTTAAATTTTTCTTTTCATAATTCATTTACTGGTATAATTGTTCAGTATAATTGTTCATTATAATTGTTTAGCTATAATTGTTCACTATATATGTGTGTGCGTGTGGGAGCGAGAGAGAGAGAGAGAGAGAGAGAGAGAGAGAGAGAGAGAGAGAGAGAGAGAGAGAGAGAGAGAGAGAGACAGAGAGGGAGAGAGAGAGAGAGAGAGAGAAAGTGGGTGTCAGAGAGAGGGAGAGAGTGTGTGCGCACGTGCATGCGTGTGTGTGGAGAGAGTGATTATGCGAGAAATGGTGGGGGAATGTGTCAGTGCATGCATTCGTACGTGTATGTGTGAGAGTGAGTGAGGGAGTGTGTGCGTGCGTGCATGCGTTCATGTGCATGTGTATGTGTATGTGTGAGAGAGTGTGGTTGAGAGAGTGAGTGTGTGTGTGTGTAAAGGATTGTGTGTTAGAGAGTGAGACAGTGGGAGAGTTGATGTGTTAGTGTGTGTGTGTGTGTGTGTGAGCGCGCGCATGCGTGTGAGTGTGTGTATATGAAAGAATACACAGAGAGAGAGAGAGAGAGAGAGAGAGAGAGAGAGAGAGAGAGAGAGAGAGAGAGAGAGCTGAGCAGATGCATGTCGTGTAACACACATGTTATGTAACACGCTAATCCATATGTTTGTGTATTATCATCTGTCATATTATCAGTTAAATACCATTTGATTTATCATGCATAATATAAACTCATGTTCATTACTGTAGTTTGAGTGAGAGAGTCAGTGAGTGTGAATGAGAGACAGAACTAGTGAGCGTGAGAGTAAATGAGTGAGCGAGAGAGTGAATGAGTGAGCGGAAGAGTGAATGAGTGAGCGGGAGAGTGAATGAGTGAGTGGGAGAGTGAATGAGTGAGCGTGAGAGTGAATGAGTGAGCGGGAGAGTGAATGCATGAGAGTGAATGAATGAGCGGAAGAGTGAATGTGTGAGCGTGAGAGTGAATGTGTGTGTGTGTGTGTGTGTGTGTGAGAGAGAGAGAGAGAGAGAGAGAGAGAGAGAGAGAGAGAGAGAGAGAGAATCACTATTTTTACGTCACATACATTTTATGTACACATTTTTTTCCATGTTTAACATTTTTATGAGACTGCTCATGTCAAGTGTCAGTGTATGTGTGTGAGTAAAGTGTGGGAGTTTGTTCATACTAGTTTCAATACTAACGTGAGACATTTTGTATGTGTCTAGATGTAAGGAAGTGTGAGTGTATGTGGAGGATGTGTGTGAGTGTGGGGATATGTGTGGGGATATGTGTGGGTGGGGGTGTGTGGGTGGGGGTATGCGTTTGGATGGGTTGGGGTGTGTTGGTTTTGGTGGGTAGTGGTATTTGTGGGTGTTGGTGGGATGTGTGGATGGATGTGTGGGGGTGAAAGTAGGGGTGTTGGAATGGGTGTGGGGGATGTGTTGTATGGGTGGAGGATATGTGTATGGGACGGATGCGGGGGATGTGTGTTTATGTGGGTGGAGATGTGTGGATGGTTTGAGGAAGTATGTGTGGGAGGCGGGGTTGTGTGGGTAGGGGATTGTGTTGGGTGGATTGGGGATGCAAGGGCGGGTGGGGAGAAGTGTATGGTGTGTGGGTTTGAGATATGTGTGCGGTGTGTTGGTGGGGATGTGTGAATGATGTGTGGGTGGAGGGTATGTTTGTGGTGGTATGGGTGGAGGATAGTGTGTGGTGTGGGGGATGTGTGTGATGGGTGCGGGGAATGTGCGTATGGGTGGGGTATATGTGTGGGTGAGTAGGGGATTGTGGTGGTTGGGGGAAGTATGTGGGGTGTGTGGGTGGGAGATGTGTGTGTGTGGATGGGGAATGTGTGGGTGGGGGGGTGTGAGTGGCTTAGGGATGTGTAGGTGGGTGAGGGAGTTGTATGTGTCGGGGTGGGATGTGTGAGTGGGTGGAGGATGTGTGTGGGTAGGGGTATTGTGATCGAGAGATGTTTTGGTTGGGGGTGGGTGGGTGGGGGTGTGTGGGTGCGTAGTGGAGGATGTATGCGTGAGTGAGTGTGTGTTGGTGGACGGGTAGGGAATGCGTGTGTGGGTGGGGAGAGGTGTGTGGTGTGTTGGTTGGGGATATTGTGTGGGTGAGGTATGTGTGTGGGTGGGGATTTTTGTGGTGTGTGAGTGGGGTATGTGGGGTGGATGGGTAAGGGTATCTGTGTGGGTGTGGGTGGGAATATTGTGTGGTATATGGGTGGGGGACATGTGTGTGGTGTGTAAGTGGGGATGTGTTGGTGAGGGATATGTGTGTGTGTGGTGCATGGGTTGGGAATAGTGCGTGGTAGGGGGTGTATGTGATGTGCGGGTGGGGATTGTGTGGTGGGGGATTAGGTTATGGCATGTGTGGGTGGGTGGAAGTTGTATGTGTGGGTGGTGGGGTGTGTGTGAGTGGATTGGGGATGTATGGGTGGTTAGGGAGATGTGTGTGTGTGTGGGGGGGGGGGGGTAGGGACATGTCAGTTGGTGGGGATGTGTGTGTATGGTTTGGGGATGTGTGAGTGGATGTGCGATGTGTGGGTTGGTGGGGATTGTGTGCATGGGTGGGGAATATGTTGTCGATGGAGATGTGGCTGGGGGATGGGTGGTTTGAGGTGTGGGTGGGGAGAGGATGTGTGGGTTAGGATGTGTATGTGGATGGGCGTGGGATGTGTGGGTTGGTGGGGGAATGTTTGTGGGTGCCGAGTGTGTTTTGGTTGGGGGATCAGGTGAGGGCAGTGTGTGTGTGGGTGGGGGATGTGCGGGAGGGGGATGGGTCGGTTGGTGGGGTATGTATGTGTCCCTTGGTGTGCGTGTGTATGGGTAGGTGGGGGTGTGTATGTGTCCCTTAGTGTGCGTGTGTGTGGGTAGGTGGGGGTGTTGTGTCGGTGGGGTGATGTATGGATAGGTGGGAGATGGGCCTCATAACATGGTAATTAGCATTGTTTATGTTTACAACATTCATTTCACAATGTTTATTTTTCTTCCTATATCAATGCATAATGCTCATGATGAACGAAAGACGAGTGATTGGAAGGGCCGAATGTAAGACGGGCCTGCGCGCCCAATTTGTGACCCTAATAAAGTTGATTTGATTTGATTTGATTTTAGCTATTCTTGGGTAATTTTGTGTTGCTGATTCCAAAAATGTAAACCGATTTTTGTTTACCTATCAGCTCTAGTTTTTCAGATAACTAATAACTGATATAATCCCTATATGTCTTAGTAGGACAACTGGTATGTACAAGCCTAGAGTTAGGTGCCATCAGTGGCATTTTGACTGTAATCTGCATTCATATTATATGTAATTACTGTGCATTTATTGCCTTCATATAAAACACCAAAAATGTATTAAAACTTTATCACTAGCATTTTTTAAATTTATAGTCAACACACAAAAAGCTTCCTTTCTAGTACTTCCTGGAATGTGACATGCCCGGACAGCTACGCATAAGGGTCAAACAGTAATCTGCCATCATTTGGGCATCCCAAAGTCCCTGCTCTCTCTCTCTCTCTCTCTCTCTCTCTCTCTCTCTCTCTCTCTCTCTCTCTCTCTCTGTGTCTCTCTGTGTCTGTCTCTGTCTCTGTCTCTGTCTCTGTCTCTGTCTCTCTCTCTCTCTCTCTCTCTCTCTCTCTCTCTCTCTCTCTCTCTGTGTCTCTCTGTGTCTGTCTCTGTCTCTGTCTCTGTCTCTGTCTCTCTCTCTCTCTCTCTCTCTCTCTCTCTCTCTCTCTCTCTCTCTCTCTCTCTCTCTCTCTCTCTCTCTTTCTCTCTCATTGTTTTTATATCTTGGTGAAATCTTTCACCTTGTTCCTCACTAAAGTCGTCAAGATTCTCAAGAAACAAATGTTAATGGTTATGGCTGTGGTGCAAGTTTATGCTCATATTGCATCCAAGCTTACAAAAGCTCGATAGCTCGATAGCTCGATAGCTCGATAGCACGTCTTCAGTTAATTCTGAATAATTGTCTGCTTTATAGCTACCCAGAAAGTTTTGCACAACTAAAACAAATGATTACCGGGCTGTGGACTCTGTAATGTTCATTGAATCAATAACAGTTGGATCTTTGATTGACTTTCTATTTTTTCTAATTAATATTACTGTTCTTTATTTCAGCATAGCAGATATGCACGGCACTAAATTGTCCAGTATAATGTTTCTGTCTTCATTGTATTGCTGCTTGCAGATCAACTAACAAATAATAATTAATATTATTGTTCTTTATGACAGCGGAGCAGATATGCAAGTCAATTTAGTGTACAATCTATTCTTTCTGCTTCCATTGTATTGTTGTTTGCAGTTTACTAACAAATAATAAATAATGTTACTGTTCTTCATGACAGCGTAGCAGAAGGCTCCGTGTCTAACCTCGTCTCAGGCGTCCTTGCCGGAAGTGATGTTAGAATCTGGATCCAATGGCTCAAGTCCGGTTTCTCACGGTTTCTTGAAACCCACATGAGTTCTGTTACTGACGTCGGAAAGGTGACATTTTGTTACTTTTGAAAACTATATAACTATTTATACTGTCTGTGTCGAACTAGTGTTGTTACTGTTTCTTCTTTACTATTGAAGAATGTTAAATCTGATTTATTTTCCCCCACAGGAAATCTCAATAAGTTTACTTTTAGCTTATGGGCCTTATCTGAGCCTTATTGATCCTTATGATCGTCTCAAAATCGTTAACCTGAAAATATGGAGATTAACCATCTGCATTGGTTATTACACCTTCAATCGCCGAGTACCGATTAAATAAATAAATGTTTTGCATATCCTTTACAGGACATCGCTGTCAAATCAGCATCTTTCAGCTGATTGTTGATTTCTTGGCAAGATTACGCTCAGTAGTTTAGCCATTGCTTTCTGAGCGGTCGGCTCACATACCCCGTAAGTTACCGACGCGATTCGAACCACTGCTGATTCTCACCATCGTCACGTTACTTACAAGAGTATACGAGATTACGGAGAAAAGTCGCTAACCTCTAGGCCAGGAAGCCGATTAGTCTATACATATATGGGACTAGCGCCATGTGCTGAAAGAAGCTAGTAAATGTGTCCTTTACTTATTTTGTTTACTAGTGGTTAGTAAGACTTCGCCGTGGTTGAATAGAGAAGAGCTCTGTAGCTCTTGAACTTCTGGACCGCTGACGACGAGGTATCGGGATCATTTCCTACACGCGTCAGTTTGGACTCCATCGTTGACTTCTCGTTCATAAATGACAGACTATTGAAAGTAAGAATGCCTGGTAAATCGATCTGGGGTGGAGGGGGGGGGTGTTAACCGAAACGTCCTGCCCAGGACATACACCATTAACAATTTGTTCCGTGCCGATACGATGTGAACGCCACTCCGCTTCTGTGGGTAGCCATGCGTCATGTCGTCTTGGCCACCAGCAGCCGCTTAACTTGGTGTTCTGCTTCATCTTTATATTCAGATGGTACAGGGCTTATGTCGAGATGTTTTCAGATAGTATAGGGCTTATGTCGAGATGTATTCAGATGGTACAGGGCTATGTCGAGATGTAATCAGATGGTATAGGGCTTATGTCGAGATGTTTTCCGATAGTACAGGGCTTATGTCGAGATGTAATCATATGGTACAGGGTTTATGTCGAGATGTAATCACATGGTATAGGGCTTATGTCGAGATGTAATCAGATGGTATAGGACTTATGTCGAGATGTTTTCAGATAGTACAGGGCTTATGTCGAGATGTAATCAGATTGTATAGGGCTTATGTCGAGATGTAATCAGATTGTATAGGGCTTATGTCGAGATGTAATCATATGGTACAGGGCTTATGTCGAGATGTAATCAGATGGTATAGGACTTATGTCGAGATGTATTCAGCTGGTATAGAACTTATGTCAAGATGTATTCAGATGGTACAGGGCTTATGTCGAGATGTGTTCAGATGGTATAGGGCTTATGTCAAGAACTATTTAGATGCTTGACATAAGTCTGGGTCATTGACAGTGAGTTGAGTGACCGGGCATGAGAAAGAATGGATGAAAGTGGGAGACAGTAAAGTGACTGACCTGGCTATGAGGAAAACAGCCAGT
This sequence comes from Cepaea nemoralis, assembly GCA_014155875.1. Lineage (NCBI taxonomy): Eukaryota > Metazoa > Mollusca > Gastropoda > Stylommatophora > Helicidae > Cepaea > Cepaea nemoralis. The sequence continues at coordinate 65,470 of JACEFZ010020591.1, read as the reverse complement.
CCTGAGAAATAAAATAGTGAGGGTAGAGAAAAACCCCTAGGGTGGATGGGGCGAGAGATAGTGTATTTGTGTGTTGAAGTCAGGAGACTTCAGGGAGTTGAGTTTTAGACACCGAACGAGTCGGTAGTCGACGGAGAACTGTGTTGTGTGATTCTCCGAGCTGTGAATGCAGTCCTAAAACCCAGAGTGGGTTACATAGTGAGCAGAGGCTCCGACCCAGTGGGTGGGTCGTATTGTGTGAGATCCAGCCGTGGATAGTAGCTGGACTAAATGTCTATGAATTTGAGATTCAGCAGGCCTTGAGAAGGCATTGATGTGTGCGTGTAGAGTTGTGAGGAATATATATCTCTTCGGTGGATTACATTGTGTTCTGGATTTATAAACATGTTCCGTTTGTCCGTGGGTCTGTGTTATTTCTGTATTAAAGGATTATGTGCGCCAAACTCGATCTTGTTTACTGACTGGTGAATAGTGCACTGCGGGGGTGAGTCATAGTGTAAGACAGTGAGAGAGCTCAATTGACACACCAGGAGTATCGTTACCTAGACAACGGACCATCACACGCCCTTATAAGCAAATCGTGTGATAACTGGGATCTCGTCGCTTAGTAAAGATTTTCTGACAGCTGCATTCGGTCAAGGAACACCGTGCAATATTGAGATATCTGTGGGCTCTTCGCTGAGAGAGGAGTTATTATCTGGTGACTTCGTTCCATCAACTAGCAAACCCTTGACAATTTGGATTGTGTGGCTTCAAGAGGGTAATGTGAACTCTTTGTGTGTGCGCCAGATAATTCACACAGACAGACGGGAGTAAAAACTCATAGCTAGCAGACAGTTCAAGTGAAGTCCACGACAGGTAAATTTGATACCAGACAGTAGTGCTCAAGCTAACGGAAAACCAGGATTAATCCAGAAGGTGGTGGAATATCCTACGTGTGTGTGTGTGTGTGTGTGTGTGTGTGTGTGTGTGTGTGTGTGTGTGTGTGTAAGACCGCACATCGGGAAAAACTGTCAGCGCGCGTTAAGAAAACAGCGGCACAGATCAATGAAGAGTGGGGGGTGATGGGTTAGTCACTAGTCACAAACAGCGCGTTGGTGAATACGCGGCACAAAAGTCTGCGCGGCGAGACGGGCTGGACATTATCGCTTTCGGTGATAAAGACAGGATTGAAGAAAAATCATAGATATTGACAGGTGTGTGTGAGAAGGACAACGCACAGTGTGTTCGCAGGTCGACAGTTCAAGATTGGTCGACGCAGTTAATAGGACGGGTGGAGACACCAGCGTCCAGGTACTGGGGAAGTACAGTTTGAAAAACAGAGAAAATTGACAGTCGCTGATTCACTGGAAAGAGTGAACGACGGGGGAGAGTTACGTTACCCCTACCACAGCCGTGCGGGGGCAGAAGTGGAAAGTGTTCGTGTATGACGGAAAGGTTTCCGGGCATTTTACAGACAGATTAAGTGTGACTTTCCACGGAGTTAAAAGAGCAGCCGGGTGGGGCTGTCAAGGTTGTGTGGAAACTGTTTTTACGGAGGAATTTTTCACTGAGGGTGATAAAGATAAATTGAGGTGACATTGGGAGTTGGGGGTGGAAGGAGTAAAGGTACTCAGGAAAATGTCCATGGCCTATTGTGGTCAAGATGACTCATTGTGAATGAACAAAACAAGGTTGTTTTGAAAGAAAGCCAGACTTTATGTTCGTCTTTGTTCAAGCCCGTTTTCATCATTATTCTGTTACGAGCAAACATTTTAACGTGGCGTCATCGCAACCATGGTCGTATTTCTTTGCCAATAAGGATTTATATATAAAAATTTAAAGCGCTGGATATTTGGTGGAATTATTTTTGTTGTTGTTGCTGAACTTTGCCTTTAAACGTGAGTCTATCACATAAATGATACAGCGAAGCGCCATCTCCGCAACGATAGTATAAAGACGTTTGGATTATTACTGTGGTGTCACCACGTTCAGACAAAGTACAATAACGTTACGGACTGTGTTGAGACAGAACATTTTGGATAATCACTATCATCTTCAACTTTTGTCGACAGTTGGAATTTATGATCACCATGTGAAATTCAGGAACCACTCAACAAGTTGATAAGTCGCTTTGGAAACTAGCGTCGTAGACATTTTCAGCATAGTGTGGGAAACTATTAAAAACTATTAACAGCAAAATAAGAACTTTTGGCGACGGATTAATAAGGACATATTTATCGGCCAACCAGTTGGACATTTTGGTTGCTCTCTTATCGTCTTAACTGTCGTTATCGTTTGTCTACTTATATATATATATATATATATATATATATATATATATATATATATATATATATATATATATATATATATATATATATATATATATATATATACATGTATTTTGTTGATAGGCACTTTTTGCGATCTCTATCTACATCAGGATAGGCCTTGTGAAACGTGGGTATTTCTGGTGCTTAAGATATTGGTTTGTAAGGTAAACGTTAATGAGTTAGCGTGTCGTGCAGTAGCATTGGAATAGTCCTAACCAATATCTAGAGCCGAGTTGTCTGACGTCAGATTTGTGTATATTTTTATGCTATAATTTTTTTTTCTCCCTTTCTCTTTCTTCTTTTCGTTATATTTACATATGATATTTTTTGTGGTCGGATATATGTTATTATTGTGATCTTTCATCATTTCTACTGTCTAGTGGTCGGTGTCAGTTTATATTTATATATTACGCGCACAGTTGTGTTTTTACATGGGCATGTCAATGTTGGTGGTTTTTATTTCTATGTAATCATCTGTATGCGTGTCACTAGCCTATGCGTCTAGCGTTTTATAGGCACCACTTACTGTTATCATCCATTTGTTTGTATATGTATTTATATGTATGTTTAACAATATGTCCAGGGACTTTATGAACTTGTGGTCATAGATATATATGCAAAGGAGTATAGGTGATACTTCCCCTCACTACCTAGTGCTTATAGAGTGACTGGGTGAGTATAGAGTGATATTTTAGCACTACGAATTTACGTACACAGGGAGTGCTGGTGTACTTAGGGAAGTGACACAAAGACTAACAGCAGAGTCGTCACATTTATAGTTGGCTGACTGTAGCGAAACGCCAGTGGCTCATGTCCTCAAGCCTTCTTTGATTTTGGGGAAACAGGGGGAAACGGGTTTCGGAAGCTCTCAGTTCTCTTGTTCGCTCAATCTCCATGAAAGATAGTTCTTTGGGTTACCTTCATAACACAATCTTTACATGGAGCGAGTAAATATATGTTTGGACCTTGCGGGAAAACCCGATGAAGCCCCCTTGCGCCAAAGGTTGCACTGGGGGCGGCTTCGGGAGGAAAAAATTGTCCGTTTCTCCCAAAGGCCCCCCCCAGGGGCCGAAATTTTCCGGGTTTCAAGTTTAAAGATTGAGACTTTAAAAGGTCTACTAGGGGTGGAAGGGAAAAAGGGAAAAACTTGGGTTTTCTTTGGTCCCAAGGCAAAATTTTGGCCTATAAATATCTATTGTCTTAACGACTGAAACGAACTGGCGAAAACCCGGGTTATGCCCATATTGTGAGTGGGTTGACCGTTGGCAATCTGACTAGGGCGCCCTTGTTTTTGGGCAAAAGAAAGGGGGAGTGAATCTGAACAATATATCTCCCTAGGGGATTTCATTTGTTTTTGGGCGGCAGATGACTGTTGCTATCTTTCTTCCTACGGCTTCCCGTTACTTAGTAGCATCTCTCTTTTGAATATAAGCACATTAGATAGCTACGGTGTGCTCCTTGGGAAGGGGGGCCCAAACCAAAATCCTTATGATCTATCTTTTTTTGACCCGGAAAAAAGAGGCTTTTTCCACAGTCCCTATCTCTTTCGTTTTTTAAACTCGATAGGATGATGTGGGAAGATAAGGGTTTCCCTCTATCTCACGGAGAGAACCTGAACTCATATACACTTAGGGCCCTTGTGCAGGGCACTGCCGGTACATTGGCGACAGCTCAGTCGAGAGCGGCGGCCGGGAGGGGTAGTATCTTCTTTGAATGGGGAAATACACGGTGTGCCATATAAACCCCAAAAACCTTAGGGGGGGGGGAAAAAACACACCGATTACTGGGCGCACTACACCACAAGATTTTGGGTTTGCGAGAAAGGCAGGGTTTTTGCAAGTGGGGAGGAAAGCATGGAAATGAATGTGCCCAAAAATAATAAAGGTTGGTATGAGTGTGGAATGTGTGTCTTGTAAAACAAAACTTTCCCTAGGGTGGAAACCCTGACATCCCCCGGGCTGGAGGTCGACTCAAGCCCGGCCCGAAACCAATCCAGGGCTCCCTTTGAACAGGTCGGGCCCTTTCCCATTCGGGTATGGTATAAAACTGCATACGGTCAAGATCAAAAATGTCAAATATATTAACTGAGACCCTATTGGTCTTCAGGATTGTGTGATGCATGGGGCCCGCCCAGCGCTTAATATTGTTTGTCATCTCCAGGGCCCTTTTTTGTTGGACGTGACCAAATCGGACAGTACCACACAGCTTCTGTGCTTGACCCAAATACGTCTGATGAACCCAAAGGTCAATGTTTTGGGCCATATCACACATGGTGTGCTTAACTTTGAAAAGAGAGGCAAGGGCATATCTTGAGGAAATGACAAGGCCCGGAACATTTTAAAATTTGGGTTGATCCTCCCCCACTAGAAACAATGACAATTTGCAGTAATGGTGCATCTCGGGTCCTTTCTTTGACATAGGCCCGAGAGCAGGCAAATTTAATTAAGTTGAGTCAAAGCATGTTTTTATCAGGCATACCCTTTTTGTACCAGCCTTTGAAAGAAGCCTATCTATGTTAAGTCCATGAAAAAATTCCTCAACAACCAGTGGATTTGATTCTACAGAAGCCTGTTGAACTTACACCCAAGTACCTGGAAGGAAGGAGATTCCGGCACTCGGGGTTTGAGATGTATATGGACAGATCGGACAGTATATGAAGCGGGGTCTGTGACTATGGCAACCTGAGGATTGTGCCTGAACTTTATCTGTGTTGTGTCTGTTTAAAAACTTTCTGTGTTAACTGCCTCGATGTTTTTTCTGTGCTGTCCTGTATTGATTTAATAAATCAAGTTTTAGTTTATTCCAACGATCATTTGTGTTATATATAGGGATCAGCCAGAAAAAACATTGCAGGAAATAGGCCCTTTTAGGTCGAAAAAAAAAAAGGAGTGACAGTGACCCGGGGAAAAACGGAGGGGGGTTGGCAGGTAAAGACCTATCCCAGCCAGGGCTATAAAGAAAATTTTAATTTTGAAACATTGTGACAGGGCTATTTGGGACCCTCCCCCGGTAGCTTGTTACAATTTCGGGGGCACGTCGCGGGATTTTTTGAAATCCTGGTGGAGTTCTGGCTGATTTAGGGGATAGGGGACAGATATCCTTGTCTACTATAAATAGGTTCTGCCCTCCCCCCGTTTTTTGGCTATTTTTTTCTATACTCTTCCTGACACAGATTTGAACCGACATACGACGTGTTGTGGTCGTGTAATGTAACTTGTTGTGTACTTGTGAGTGAAATTTTAAATAGACAATTACCTCTACCCTTACCCTCTGAGTTTAAGATGGCATCAGCTGGGTTTAATGTCGCTGACGTACAGGCTACGGGGCGTGAGATGGGCTTGATGGAGCGGAGTTACAAAAATATGTGCGGGAAGTGGAAAGAGACTTCAGCCGGGCCCTTGTGGGGGCGAAGCCAAAAAAAAAGGGAGGCTGAGCAGGCCGTCAGAGACCATGAGTTTCTTTAGGGGAGGGGGGTTTGAAGTTAAAAAACTCAAACTGCCAAGGAAACCGAGGGTGCAGTGGGAGGGCGTTGTTCTCCCTGACTAAAAAATCTTTAGTGGCGGTCCAAATACCAGGCAATGAAGTTCCCTTTGCTCCCGTTCGATAAAACACAAAGAGAAGATCGACCAGTATCTTCAAAAATTCCAGTCGATGGTTTTGGGCTATGGGGGGGGAAAAACGTGGGAAATGGAATTTTGAAAATCTCGAAAGGGCCGAGGGGGACAGCGTAGAGGTCTTTTCAAGGTTGCCACCTGGTATGGAGAATGACTATGGGGGCTTGGAAAAAAAGGCATTATTGAAAAGGTTCCAGATGCCCAGCCCATACATACCGTCAGCATTTTTCAGAAAGTCCAAAAAAGAGAGCCAGGAGAGATTTTTCGAAAGCCTACAGTTTAAGACTGAATTTCTTACCTTTTGAAGTGGATGTCTTTTAGCTGGATTTGCTAACGACTATGAAAGTTTGGAAGAATTAGGGGTCGTGGACCAAATGAAAAGGATGATGCCGAAGCCATTGAAAAACCTTTTCTTGTTTTTGAAAATGGGGCAAAAAAGGGTTAGACAGGGTTTAAAACACATTGGCGGAAAGGTATGTGTTTGGGCTCATGGGGATAATGGGGAATTGTCCCCAACCCAACCCCCGACCACCGGGGACACCTGGTCTGGAAAAAAGGGAAAAAAACCCATAAAACAGCTCACACCAAGAAGGAGGTTTTTTTCGAGAAAGTTCCTATTAAAAAACCCCTCTGGTAAGAGCCACCTGGATCCCCTAAAAGAAAGGGAGTGAAAAGTGGTGCGCCTATTGCAAATCCCCCAAACACAATACGGTTGATTCCCCGGGCGTAAACAGAAAGACTCTCCCCTATCCCCTTGGCTTTGTCTTGTAAAAACCCCGGAAAAAGGGGTCTCACCAGGAAGTAGAAGGGAGGGATCTTGGGAACAATGATTCAGAAAAACCCCCAGTAGTAGAAACGGTACTTGTGAACGGACAACCAGTTGAGTGTTTTCTATGACACCGGTCTGCAGTTTGAGGCTGTAATTTAAATTCACACTTTGGGGGGCCCGGAGCAGCTAACCGGGGAATCTATTGAGTTTTTTCAAACGGCGACAAAGAGTGCGGTAGCCATGTCTCTTCCAATTGCGAAGGTAGACATCAAATAAAAATATGTTACCGGCATTTTTACAGGCAGCCGTTCTGCTAGATCCTATTTTTCCCAATGATCTTGGGTTGCCGCTACGTCTTTCTAGGGATTCCAAAAAACCCATGTACGGAGGGGCGATGCAAAAACCCACCACTCAATCGGAGGATGACCCAGACGCCGGCCGTGATCGTGAATCCCTTGCCTGGGGAGTTACGAGCTGCTAAAAGGGGCCAGGATGCGACTTTGAAACCCCCTTGCTTTCAATCAGTTGCCCAAAATTTCCCTGACCCACCAAGACGGGGTCAGTATTATATGAAGAATCGGTTACTGTACCGGAGAGCCGGAGTGGAAAATCGCCAGCATGGACAGCGGGGGTAGTTCCTAAGGTTATCGGGAACAGCTTCTTCAAAATGGGACACACCATTTCATTCAGGGACATATGGGTGTCGGGGCAACTCTCCAGCGCTTTCCTGCCATTACTACTGGTCAGGGATGACTGGAGACGTGGGGAGGTACGTCAATTTCGTGCCCAGAGTGCCAGCGTGTGGCCCCAAAAACCCCTGGAGGGCCCTCCAGTAGTCCTGGGCGACATGCCCATTATGAACCCCCTTTTTCCCGAGAGATTTGCCATCGATCTTTTTTGGGGGTTCCTCTTCCTCGGACAAAGGGAAGGGGGAATAAGTACTTTCCCTCACGATGGTGGATTGCTGTTCCATGTGGGGTGAGGCGATACCTTTAGCCAAAAAACGACTCTAAGCAAAAGGGGCCCCCTGTTTTGGAAACTGATGGAAAATTTATTTTCGGTTGGGATTTCCCAACCAGATCCTAACGGACAATGGGTCTCATTTTCTGTGGTAAGCTGAGGGAAGAATTCTTTCTTTATTTTCCCCAAAGACAAAAAACCCAAAATTTCACACAAGCCCGTACCACCCTCAGCTAAGGGGCCCAAGTAGAGGGGGTTTAATGGTACCTTGATGACCATGCTTCGGAAGCTGGCTCAAGAGAAACCAGACAAAATTGGGATGAGTATATCTCGGCCCCCCTTGTTCGCCTATCGGGAGGTTCACCATGGGTCGAGGGGGTTTTGCCCCCAGCCACTCTACTATTCGGGAGGCCAATCAAAGGGGCCCTTAGAAGCCTTTTTGAGATGTTGGACAGAGGAAGAAACTTCCGAAGAAGTTGTATCCTCATATAAATAGTCAAGAGTTAAAGAAGAAACTCCAGACGGGTTTGGGGTTTTGGCAGCTAAAAATCTGAGAGCGGCCCGGAAAAGACACGCGGCCTACTACAATAGAAGGACGAAAGATAGGTCTCTTAAAGGGGGGGTCGGGTTCTGTTTTTTACTTCCAGTAGGTTTCCAATAAACTCGAAAATTTGGGTTTGGGAGGGACCTTTCCCGGGGGGAAAGGGTGGGGTCCCGTACCAATTATGCATGGATCAGGGGGGAAAACTAAAATCTTCCCATTAACCTCCTCAAAAAATATGAGGAACGATCCGATGGACTTCTCTCCCACTCATGACTATGGCGGTCGCGATGGAAACTGAATCGGGCGAAGACGCGGATAGGGGGATCCATTATACCCTGGGGAAACCTATAGGGATTTTACATATAAATCCTGATCTGTCGGCTGAAGAAACAGATTGGTCATCCGTTTTTTTGGAGTCCCCACAGCAGATCCTTACCGATCGGCCAGGGCGGACAGGGTTGCTCGAGTTTGATATGACTCTGACTACCCAAGAAACCCCCTTCGCCAAAAAATATATCCAGTGCCCTTTTCGAAAGAGAAGGCTCTGGAAGCCGAAATCCAGAAGCTTCTGGATGATGACATCATAACTCCTTCGACTTCTCCTTATAATGCCGGGGTTTTTCTTGTTGAGGAAGCCAAAACCCGGGGAGCACCGCTTATGTATTGATTACAGGCATTTAAACAGTTGTACAACATTCCAAGTTGAGCCGTTTCCAAACACCAATCAACTGTTTGCCAGATTAAAAAAAGGGCAAAGTACTTCTCAAAAAACGATTTAAGTCGGGGATATTATCAGATCCCTGTGAAGCCTGAGGTTCGGCCCATGCTCGCTTTCAGTACTCCCAGCCCGGGCCCTTAAAGAATTTAAGGTGATGCCTTTTGGGCTGAGCAATGCCCCAGTGTGTTCACCCCGCATGATGAGAAAGTTATTAGACCCTTTAAGGGATCCCTCGGGCGTCCCCGTTTATGGATGGGTATTCTCATCGCGTCTGACAATCTGAGTGATCACCTGAGGTCCTTTGGGGCAGATCTTCAAAAAGGGTTTAAAAAAGGAAGGGTTAACCGCCCGTCCAGCCAAATGCATGATTGGCTATCAAAACCTTGGAATTTTCTGGGGCACACTATTACCCCAGGGGGACTGGTACCGGAAGAAAAGAATATTGAAAAAGGGCCGTCTCGCACCCCGGTCCTAGATCCAAAAAAGAGGGTTTGGTTTTTTTCTTGTCTCTGTGTGGGTTTTTAAACCCGAAAAATTTTTTCCAAAGTTCAACGAAATTGCGGCGCCCTTAACCGAGACTCTGAAGAAAAGGGTCGCCAGATCTTATAATCTGGACCCCGAGCTGTGAAGAGGCTTATGGGAAACTGAAACAGGCGTTGGGGATAGGCCAGTCCCGCAAACCCCCGGGTTTGGAGAAAACGTTTGTTTGAGAACCGACGGAGAACATAGGGATTGGGGCAACTCTTTGCAGGAAGGGCGAGAAATCCTTCGGTGCTGTGTCCCGGGGCATATGCCAGTCAAAACTGTTAACCCCCGAAAGGAATTACTCCACCGTCGAACGGGAATGTCCCAGCTCTAGTGTGGGCGGTACAGAAAAATTTTAACCTTATCTGTATGGAGTCCAGTTCAAAGTGCAATTTCCGACCATCAAACCCCTGACGTTCTTTGGGAACTTCTAAGAAACTGAACGCGAGGTTAATGAATGGTCATTTGCTTTCCCTACAACCGTATCAGTTCCCCGGTCGAATACATCCCCGGAAGGGAGAATGTGGGAGCGGATTTCCTATCACGACATCCTATGGTTGAATGTGAGGGTGGGGTCATTCGAAAAAGAACCACTGACAGTAGAAAGTTCGTAGGGTTCGACTTTCTTAAGAGGGGGCCTATGTAGCGAAACGCCAGTGGCCCCATGTCCTCAAGCCTTCTTTTATTTTTGGGGGGGCAGGGGGGAAAAGGGTTTCGGAAGCTCTCAGTTCTCTTGTTCGCTCAATCTCCATGAAAATAGTTCTTTGGGGTTTCCTTTATAACACAATCTTTACATGGAGCGAGTAAATATATGTTTTGGGTCTTGCGGGTAAACCTTTTGACATTTAAAAGGTCTACTACTGGTGGAAGGAAAAGGTAAACTTGGGTTTTCTTTGGTCCAGGCAAAACTTGGCCTATAAATACTATTGTCTTAACGACTGAAACGAAATGGGGAAAAGCCGGTTATGCCCATATTGTGGGGTGGGTTGAACCCTTGGCAATCTGACTAGGCGTCTTTTTCTTGGGGATAGCAGGGGGAGTGAATCTGAACAATATATCCCCCAGAGGATTTTATTTGTTCTTGGCGGCAGATGAGCTGTTGCTATCTTTCTTCCTACGGCTTACCGTTACTTAGTAGCATCTCTCTTTTGAATAAAAGCACATTAGATAGCTACGGTGTGCTCCTTGGGAATTGGGGTCCACCCAAACTATGATCTATCTTCTTGAGCCGGAAGAGGCTATCCACAGTGCTATCTCTTTCGTTTTTTTACTCGATAGGATGATGTCGGGAAGAAATGGGCTTCTCTATCTCAATGAGAGAACCTGAACTCATATACACTTATGGGTTGTGCAGGGCACTGCCGGTACATTGGCGACAGCTCAGTCGAGAGCGGCGGCCCGGGGGGGGTAGTATCTTCTTTGAATGGGGGAAAAACACGGTGTGCCATATAACCCCACTTAGGGGGGAGAAAACACCACCCCAAATTTCTGGGGGCCCCCTACACCACAAGATCTTGGTTGCGAGAAAGGCATGGTTTTGCAAGTGAGAGGAAAGCATGGAAATGAAAAGTGCCCAATAATAATAAAGGCTTGGTATGAGTTTGGAATGTGTGTCTTGTAGACAAAACGTTCCTAGGGGGACAAACCCGACATCACCCCGCTGGAGGGCGACTCAAGGCCCCGGGCGTAGCCAATCCGGGGCTACCTGACAGGTCAGGCCCATTCATTCGGGTATGGTAAAATACTGCATAAAGGTCAAGATCATATATGTCAAATATATTAACTGAGACCCTATTGGTCTTCAGGATTGTGTGATGCATGAGTCCGCCCAGTCGCTTAATATTTTTTGTCGTCATTTCCCGGGGGCCTTTTTTGTTGGACGTGACCAAAACGGACAGTATCCACAAAAGTTCTGTGCTTGAGCCAAATACGTCTGATGAAGCCCGGTCAATGTATTGGCCATATCACACATGGTGTGCTTAATCTGAGAGAGAGGCAAGGGGATATCTTGAGGAAATGACATAGGCCCGAGAACAGTTATAATCTGGGTTGACCTGTCACTTGAAACAATACAATTTGCAGTAATGGTGCATCTCGGGTCCTTTCATTGACATAGGCCCGGGGAGGGAGGCCCAAAATCTAAGTTTAGTCTACGCATGATTATCAGGCATACCCATTTTTTACCAGCCATTGAAAAAAGCCTATCTATGTTAAGTCCATGAAAAAATTCCTCAACAAACCCTGGATTTGATTCTACAGAAGCCTGTTGAACTTACACCCCCAAATACCTGGAAGGAAGGAGATTCCGGCACTCGGGGTGAGATGTATATGGACAGATCGGACAGTATATGAAGCTGGGTCTGTGACTATGGCAACCTGAGGATCTGTGCCTGAACTTTATCTGTGTTGTGTCTGTTTAGAACTTTCTGTGTTAAAATGCCTCGATGTTTTTTCTGTGCTGTCCTGTATTGATTTAATAAAAACAAGTTTTAGTTTATTCCAACGATCACTGTGTTTTTATATATGGGTCAGCCAGAAGAAAAATTGCAGGAAATAGGTCCTTAGGTCGAAAAAAAGAGTGACAGTGATCCGGGGAAAACGGAGGAGGGTTGGCAGGTAAAGACCTATCCCAGCCAGGGCTATAAAGAGGGAAAAATTTTTGAAACATTGTGACAGGGCTATTTGGGGCCCTCCACGTAGCTTGTTACACTGAAGACAGCAACGTGTCCACAAATACAAGATGCCTACTTTAATGGAATATATTGAAGCAGGTGAACGAATAGGCCTGAAAGGTAAAGAGTTACAGGAGTATGCAGAAGCAAAAGAACAAAAAAAGACGGAAAGAGAGGAGAGGCATAATGAAAAGCCAGGCAAAGCGTCTACAGGAAGAGAAAGAGACACAAGTAAAATTAGCTGAAATAGAAAACAAGCGTCTACAGGAAGAGAAAGAGAACAATGAGAATGGAAAAATTTAGAAAGAGGGGAAAAATTTAAAATGGAAGCGGAAAATTGCACTTCGAAAACTAGAACTATCATGTAAGGGTCAAAGTGAGGAAAACAGAAGACCTTCACAGTCATTACAACGATTAAAACTGCCATACTTTACGGACCGGGATTGTCTTGAATCCTATCTTGGGAGATTCGAATCGTCTGTAAAAACATTAGGCATTCCAGAAGCGGAGTATGCGATGCGGCTGGGCGAGTTCTTCGGGTAAGGCACTCGACACCATGTTCAATTTACCTGTAGAAGAAAGAAACAACTACACTATCTTACGTCAACGTTTGCTGACAAAGTTCCAACTAACTGAACATGGATATAGAACAAAGTTTAGACAGTTAGTGCCAGAGACAAATAAAGATTTCACAGACTTTGTTAACACAGTAAAGAACACATTTAACAAATGGATGGAGCTCGCAGAAGTAGGGAAAGATTTTAATAAATTAGTAGATTTAGTGTTAAGAGACAAAGTATTAGCTTCATGTAATACTAACTTAGTGGCTTTCTTTGGGGAACGTAAGCCAAAGGACATAGACACAATGTCACAGTTAGGGCAAAATTACATGACTGCACATCCTAACGTATCTATTGGTAGACAATTTAGTGAGGAAATAGTCTGTGCAGCGTACACTAAACAGGACCAGAATCCAGTCATCAGACCAAGGGCGAAAAGTGTGGATTCAGCACAGAAAGGTGAGCAGCAAGAATTTCAAGATATGGTTTCCGTGGCAACCATTTTAGTAGAGCAGGACGGTATCCATACAAAAGGGGAAATTTCCAGAGGCGTCCAAATAGGTATGTCGGATGCTGGAATTGGGGGGAGCTGGAGACACAAAATGGCAGAGTGTGATGCACAACCATCAGATGGATCAACGAACAACAGTAAAAGGGAGATCACTTGTTTCAAATGTGGAAGGAAGGGGCATGTCAGCCATCAATGTAGGATGAGAGAAACAGAGCACTCAAATGCAGCGCAAGTAATTGAGACGCTGAACAATGAAGATTGTAGGGGTGCAAACCCTTTTCGAAAAAAGACGGCCAGCCAGTCTTAATATGTGGTCACACAGTTAAAGCAGGATCAGCAGTGCATGAAGGAAGAAGTCTGAAGATGTACCATGGATTTGTTAATGCTAGGCCAGCGTTAACAATTAGGGATTCCGGATGCACGTCCATCGGAGTTAGAAAGAGTTTAGTGCATCCCTCGGATTATACAGGGACAAAGATTAGATCCATACCATTCAATGGGACAGTAGAGTTCTACCCATTAGACATAATAACAGTATAAACACCATATATCACTGGAAGAGTGACAGCGTGTGTTTTGGACTCACCAGTGGCTGATTTGATCATAGGAAATGTTATAGGAGTTAAAGATTGTACAGAAGAGGAAGTAGTTTTTTGGGGACCAAAAATATAGTGCAAGCAGTAATGAGGTAGTTACCACAAGGGAACCTAAATTAGAGAGTATAGCTGAGGTAGAAGAGGCACTTGAAGTAAACATAGGGACTAAAGACAAGGGTAGTACAATTGAGCAGGGGAGAAGGGATCTCAATATAGTGCTAGGGACTCCCAGAGACAAGATACTACTCTGGATAAATGTGTCGAAGGGTGTAGTAGAGTAGAGAATAGGCAGTTAAAGAAGGGTAAATGGTGCTTCGGAAGGAAGAACAATACTCTCACTCGCGGGTTTTCTTGTGACGGAACGGCATGTGGGCAAGTAGGATTACCGTTAGCACATAGAGACCGATATACTAGAACAGCTCAGGATAAGGCATGTGCGGGGCACATAGGACTAAGGCGGAAGCAGCATAGAGCAGGATGCCAGGTATATTGGCCAGGATTGAATAAAGAGTTCAGACTAAACAGAGACTCAAGTGTAATGGTGCAATATGCAGATAGGAAAGTTGAGTCAGGTCAAAAGAGTGTTCGCGACATTACTGACCCAGGGCTATTGATAGCACAACAGATGTTGTAATTGTAGAGGTACCATGAGTCATGGGTACATGAAAGGTAGACACAGCATCGACAGGAATCAGAGGAGGGTTAATGCAGAACAGAACCACCTGATATAGGGTGGTATTGTGTGGTCGTGAAGTAGTAAGACCTGCGGGTACACAAACATGGTGTTTTAGATGATATGTTTATTACTATGCCATGTTTTAGTCATGTATTGGGATAAAAGAGAGAAAGTTGTTTGTATTGATGTGTGGGGAATATGGGAGTATACTAGGAGCATTTGATGTATTATTTAGGGTGGTAGCTAAAGTGAGATGGAGCCATAATTAGGGCTACCCAGGCAATATGTCTGGGTCACATGTTAGTAAGTTTTAGTCTCCCAATATTTGAAAACGAAGTTTTCTTTTAAGAGGGGGGTGATGACATAAGCCTGGGTCATTGACAGTGAGTTGAGTGACCGGGCATGAGAAAGATGGATGAAAGTGGGAGACAGTAAAGTGACTGACCTGGCTATGGAGAAAAACAGCTAGTCCTGAAAATAAAAATAGTGAGGGTAGAGAAAAAACTACCTAGGGTGATGGGGCGAGAGATAGTGTATTTGTGTGTTGAAGTCAGAGACTTCAGGAGTTGAGTTTTGAGACACGAACGGTCGGTAGTCGACGGAGAACTGTGTTGTGTGATTCTCCGAGCTGTGAATGCAGTCCTTAAAACCCAGAGTGGGTTACATAGTGAGCAGAGGCTCCGACCCAGTGGGTGGGTCGTATTGTGTGAGATCCAGCCGTGGATAGTAGCTGGATTACCTGTCTTATGAATTTGAGATTCAGCAGGCCTTGAGAAAGCATTGATGTGTGCGTGTAGAGTTGTGAGGAATATATATCTCTTCGGTGGATTACATTGTGTTCTGGATTTATAAACATGTTCCGTTTGTCCATGGGTCTGTGTTATTTCTGTATTAAAGGATTATGTGCGCCAAACTCGATCTTGTTTACTGACTGGTGAATGTGCACTGCGGGGGTGAGTCATAGTGTAAGACAGTGAGAGAGTTCAATTGAAACACCAGGAGTACCGTTACCTAGACAACGACCATCACACGCCCTTATCGTAAGCAAATCGTGTGATAAAGCTATAGGGTTTATTCGAGAAGTATTCAGATAGTATAGGACTAGTTAGTTAGTTAGTTTGGTCGACAGAGAATCTCATTACACAGGGAAACCATTCAGTCCAAAAGGGGCCCGGATCCCCTCCTCAGCAAATCCCGCAGCGTGTAGCGGCAACGACGCCAGTTCTGTTTTGGGTTTTATCAATTTCTTAGGCTTCCGCGAAGTGTTCTTGTTAGGCTACACCTCTTTTAATTTGTGTTCTGGCAGTCTGGCCATGGTTGTAGATTTACAGTCTCACTTGGTTCTCGAAAAGTCGTTCTTCTCGTAAAGCATCAAAATGTCACCCGGGTTTCAAGGCTCGCCCGCCATCCACAGTAGCCTTCCTGCGAATATAAGTATAGGACTTATGTCAAGAAGTATGGCAGTAGTCTTGTTTGTATTTCATGTGGAAATCTGCAACAAGTATCCCATGATGTTTTTCCTAATTAGCAATAAGCCAGTTTCAATACACAACAGTCCCTGGTGTTTTGGGGGGTGGGGGTCTCGGACAAAAAACTTCTGAAGGAAATATTACCAGCCTAAGTAAAAACCATTCACCATTCCTGTGTGCTGTGCGAAAATCTGCCAGAATTAACATCAATATGCCTCTCAGCAATGAAAGTTCCGGTACCGGCCTTTCACAACCCGCTGATTCTGAGCTTGTTGATTTTCGGAACAGGCTACTACCCCAAACCTTCCCCCAGTAGATGCAAGTCCTATTCAAAGCTCAACCCAACACGCATTTATATCGGACTTAAGCTTTTTAAAATTATGATTCTTTTAGAACGTTCAAAACCCAATTAGCCAAACAACCCACCTAACTATCATCTATGTAAAGTTTTGTGATAAAAAGAAAACTTTTAAGCAGTCATAACTATGTAAATTAACAACATTTCTATAGATATAGAATACCCGGGTCCAATAGGAGGACAGAATGTTGATTTTTAAAGGGCCCGCTGGAATTTTTTCTTCTGGCTTACTCATTTTCCTAATTCTGGACTGATAGTGCATGGTTTCGTTACCCAGCTACTGAGTTAAAGGGTTTTTGAGCGACACTGTGTGCTATGATTTCATGTGAATTTTTTTTCCCCCCATCTGTAAGCGGTTTTTTGTATTGTGAACTGCAGTTCAGACAAATGGCGGACGGTAGGTTGCTGATTGTGCTTCATGAAGTAATGCATGTGCAACTATTTGTTTTGTAGTGGCTGCTGATTCCATCGACGATGAACTGAAATGTTAGTGGCGGGCGGAGCAATTTAGGAGAAATATGGGGTGTCGTTTCCCGTGAATTTGGAAACCCGGGATAACGCTAACGTATTTAAAAAAAAATTTTGCAAACTTAAAACAGTTACTAACACGAAATGGAGACCTGGTGATTATGTTTCGGTTGGCAACCTCACAAACATTTTGTAGCCCTCAAAAACAGTGCGTCCACCTTGTAGAGGGATACGGGCCGACTTTGTGTCATAGAAACGTTACTCTTAATGCCAATGCTGTTTCTGGTTTATCTTAATTTCAATGCTGTTTCTGTTGTATCTAAATGTCAATGCGTCTCTGTTGTATCTAAAGTAATGCTATTTCTGGTTTATTCTTAAATTTTAATGCTGTTTTTGTTGAATCTAAATGTCAATGCTGTCTCTGTTGTATCTAAATGAAATGCTGTTTCTGGTTTACCTTAATTTCAATGCTGTTTTTTGTTGTATCTAAATGTCAATGCTGTCTCTGTTGTATCTAAAATGTCAATACTGTTTCGGTTATCTTTAAAGTCAATGCTGTTTCTGTGAATCTAAATGTCAATGCTGTTCTGATGTATCTAAATGCAAAGCTATTTCTGCTAATCTTGATGTCACTGCTGTTCTCAATGTGTTTGTCAATGCTTTTATGTGTTTTAAACGTCAATGTGTTTGTTCTATAAAAGTGACAATGCTGTTTTTGTGTGTGTGTCTTCTTAATGTCATTGCTGTTTCTGATGCATCTAAATGCCAATACTGTTTTGATGCATTTAAAATTTATCCAAATTTTTTACCTGCATGCAATGTGAATTGTTTCTGATGTATTTAAATGTAATGATATTTTTATATATCTAAATGCTAATGCTGTTTCCGATCCATTTAAATACTAGTGTTAATTTGCGGTCTACCTAAATGTCAATGCGTTTATGATCTACCCAAAAGTCAATGCTGTTTACGATCTATCCAAATTTTAATGCTGTTTACGACCTATATAAATGTTAGAACCCGAAAAAGAACCCTGCCGCTGACAATGCAGAGGTCAACGTGCTCATCAATGAAGACTCAGACATCCTGAAGTGCTCATCTATACAGATGGATCTGTTTAAAGCAGCAGAGAAGTGGTGGCATTTACAGCCCGTTCAGCGGGCCGAACCGTTCAAAATTAATGGTTCCCACTCCATGAAAAGGGAGCTGACGATGGAGGTGATGGCAGTTTACACAGGCTTTCATATGGCTGGAATCACAGCATTATACCAAGGTGTGTGTACTAAGTGATTCAATGAGCATGATTGGGAAGGTCGAAGCTGGATCTGTACGTAGACAGTGGACTGTTTTCGCTGGGGAAATTCCGTTTTTCCGAAAGGGTTTAAAATTTCATCTTCGCCCCGGGGACATGCAGGAGTCGAGGGAAATGAGCGAGCTGAATAAACTGGCTGGCTCTGCATCCCCTGCAGATGGCCAGCCCATGGACCGCTCCGATGTTATTAGCTCCTTAAAGAGACGTCGAGATCAGAGGTTTGAGTCAGTGAATCCACATCGTTGTCCGGGATGGGAGACTTGGGAGTAAGAATTGGTACGGCCAGACACGAGAGGTACATGGGGAAACGAAGGGCCTCGTCAACCAACACAGAACAGGCACTATTAGCTGATGCATATGCTGGGGGGTTTTGGGGGGGGGGGGGGGGTACGGGGTTGTCGGTTTTGGTAGCACCTTTGGTAAGGTTTGGCTCTCATGTCCTTTCAGGACCCCCCCCACTGGTCCAAGTCTGACACCCAGCTCGTGCCTGTGCTCCAGTAGCTGTCAGCATGCGACAGCGGCCACCCCCCGGGCAACAGCTGTGAGGGGCCGGCTAAACCGGGCAGGGGTATCCGATTTGGTGTAAAACCCAAAGAGGAAAACTAGGGTATGCCTACCCAGCATGTGAAGACAGGATTCGGAAAGACGCGCAAAAAAGAAATCATTCTTGTTTCAACGGGCAAGAGGCTTTTACCTGCAAAGGGGGTTTGGGGAAACGTAATGAGCACGGCAAGGCACGTAGAGCGCCCTGGTCATCCACTGCCCCTTGTTTTCGTCTCCAATCGTCTCGACTTGTCTTGCCACTGGACTCGATTGACTCAGGCGAGAGAGTAAAGGTCAAACGAATTGCGCAACTTTTCCCTCACTTTAATCCAAGTCATCGCGAAAGTCTTCTTCATCCAACGTCACTTATCCCTTAAACCCCTGTGGCGATGGGCGAGCGGCAAAGCGGCAGGCGTGGGTACGCTGGCAGCCGTGGGTCGCAGACCTGCACCAGGCGGCTCGGGCCCATATGGTCTTTCTTCTACTGCCCGGGACAGCAGGGGGATTCGGCAGCCCCCTGAGCGACTGAGCAGCCCTCTATAGGATTACACTGCTCACCTCCATAGCATGGGGAAAGGGGGTAGAAAAGGTGCCCTAAACATTGTCTGCTTCATCACTACCTAACCAGCTAGCCGCGGTTGGGGGGTACCCTAACTGCGGTCGACATAAAAAAAGAAAAAACAAGCAAAGCTAAAAGAGTAAACCATTTTCCCCTTAAAAATTGGAACTTGGAATGTACGCACCCTACTTGACAGAGAGGGCGCGTCGGGTCCAGAGAGACGAACAGCACTGATTGGGAGAGAGCTGGGCAGGTACAACATCGACATTGCAGCCTTGAGCGAGACACGACTTGCAAAAGAAGGCCAAATCTGTAAAATTGGTGCCGGCTACACATTTTTCTGGAGTGGAAGGAAAAGCGAGGAAAGACGCCAATCCGGTGGGGGCCATTAAGGGCCCTGGTCGGCAAATTAGCTGGATTTCCAAAAGCTATAAACGACAGGCTCATGACCATGAAGTTGCCTCTGCTGAATGGAAGGAAGCACGCAACCATTGTGAGTGTCTACGCACCAACTATGACAAACGAAGTTTATGTAAAGAACAAGTTCTATGAGGACCTGCACAATGTATTAACATCTTTTCCCCAAAGGAGACAAACTTATACTCCTTGGGGATTTCAATGCCAGAGTAGGCACGGACACCACCTCTTGGAGTGGCATTATTGGAAAGCACGGAGTCGGAAATTGTAACAGCAATGGACTCCGCCTCCTTTGGGCATGTTGCCGAACATGATCTCCTGATTACGAACACAATTTTCCGTCTCCCTATGAGAAATAGGACATCGTGGATGCACCCTCGCTCGAAACACTGGGACCTCATTGACTATGTCATCGTCAGGAGGAAATGACAGACAGACTTCGAGTGACAAAATCCATGTGTGGTGCCGAATGTTTGGGCAGACCATCGTCTCATTGTCTCGAAAATGAACATCCCCATCAGGCCACCACGGCGTCCTCAAGGGCGAAAATGCAAAAAAAAGCTAAATGTCACCCCCCTAAACAGCAAGAAAATGCAGCAGTCGTTTGAAAATATGCTGGAAGACCGCCCCCAAGCCCAAAGCTGAAGCTAAACAGGATACAGAAACAGAATGGAGAGCCCTAAAGGACACCATTTACAAAACTGCTATGGAAATCCTGGGGCCAGCCCCCCGAAAGCATAAAGACTGGTTTGATGAAAATTCCGAAGACATCAACCAAATTTCTGGCCGAGAAAAATCTTCTCCTCAAGGCAATTTGAATGACCCAAGTCAACATCAAAAAAGATGCTTTCAAGAACATTCAGAGAGTAGTGCAGCAGAAACTCGGCACATGCGGGACTCCTGGCTGAGCAGCAAAGCTGATGAAATTCAGGGCTTTGCTGACCAGACATGATATGAAAAACTTCTACGACTCACTGAAGCGGTCTATGCGTCCTCATCACCAGGCATAGTTTCCCCTCCTCAGTGCAGATGGGGTGAACATTGGTCACCGATAAGAAAGAAATCCTCAACGCTGGCAGAGCATTTCAGCAAAATCTTAAATGCAACTTCCTTCTTCGATGATGAAACCATCAACTGCCTTCCTCAAGTTCCCACTAATGAGACACTTGATGACCTGCCAACCATAGTGGAAGTAAACAAAGCCATCCAGCAACTCTCCAGCGGCAAGGCACCTGGTCCTGACTCCATCCCAGCAGAGATATACAAGGCAGGTGGGCCGGTTCTAACAGAGCAGCTTCACCAAGTCTTCACAAACATATGGATGAACGAGACCATGCCACAAGATTTTAAGGACGCGTCAATAGTCCACCTTTACAAACGTAAAGGAAACCGCCAATCCTGTGACAACCACCGAGGCATCTCCTTGCTTTCAATTGCAGGGAAGATACTCGCCAGAATTCTTCTCAATCGCCTCACAGCCCATCTCGATCAAGGTCTTCTTCCCGAGAGTCAATGTGGCTTCAGAAAAGAACGTGGAACTGTTGACATGATTTTCGCTGCAAGGCAGCTGCAAGAGAAATGTCAGGAACAGAACTGCGAAATGTTCTCCACTTTCATTGACCTTACCAAGGCTTTTGATACAGTCAGCAGAGAAGGACTGTGGAAGATTATGGCAAAATATGGCTGTCCACGAAAGTTTGTCCAAATAGTGCGGCTATTTCATGACGGCATGCAGGCAAGAGTACAGGAAAATGGTGAACTGTCTGAACCCTTTCCTGTCACCAATGGAGTGAAGCAAGGATGTGTCCTGGCACCAACACTGTTCAGCCTCATGTTTTCAGCCATGTTGATGAATGCCTTCGAGAACGACGACATTGGAATAGACATCAACTACCGTATGGATGGAAAGTTATTCAATCTCAGAAGGCTGAAAGCTAAAACCAAAATTAACAGCGGCACCGTCAGAGAGCTCCTGTTTGCTGATGATTGCGCTCTATACGCCAACTCAGAGGCGGACATGCAACATAATGTTTCAGCTTTCTCACATGCCTGTGCCAACTTTGGGCTCAATATCAACTTGGAGAAGACTGTAGTTATGTACCAGCCAGCTCCAGGGAATAATCACACTGTGCCGAATATCAAAGTGAATGATCATAGACTAAGTGTTGTGGACAAATTCACCTATCTTGGCAGCACCGTGTCACAAGCTGCCACAATCGATGACGAAGTGAATGCAAGAATCTCCAAGGCCAGTGCAGCCTTTGGCAGACTGTACAAGAATGTATGGGACAGAACTGGAATAAGCCTGCAAACAAAGCTAAAAGTCTACAAAGCAGTTGTATTATCCACACTGCTATATGCTTGTGAAACCTGGACTGTTTATCAGCGACACGCTAGGAAATTAAACCACTTCCACACAGTCTGCCTAAGGAAGCTACTGAAGATTAAATGGCAAGACAAGATTCCAGACACTGAAGTCCTAGAAAGAGCATCCATGCCCAGTATCCACACTCTACTGATGAAGAATCAGATTCGCTGGGCTGGTCACTTGACTCGCATGCCAGATCACAGGCTCCCTAAACGAATTTTTACAGCGAACTGCGTTGTGGTAAACGCTCCCAAGGTGGCCAGAGGAAACGTTTTAAAGACACTCTGAAAATTTCACTGAATGCTTTTGGAATTCATCATGACACCTGGGAGGCTGCAGCCAGAGACCGAAATTCGTGGCGTGCATCATTGCGCAAAGGTGCAGTCATATGTGAGGCAACCAGGACTGCAAGAGCTGTGAAGAAAAGGCAGGACAGAAAAACCACTGCAGGAAATCCTCCTCCAGAGACGTCAAGCATTCTTTGCCCACATTGTCAAAGAACATTTCGAGCCAAAATAGGCCTTATCAGCCATCTTAGAACCCACGGCTCCACACCTTCAACCCCACTGGATGAAATGAATGGTCATCATCATTCTTGATGGACAAACAACAACATGCTGGAGGGGGAGGGGGAGGATCTGAGCACCTATGGACCTGCCTGGAGTGCAATGGCGATACCCCAACTGATAATTGATAAATGTTAAAGCGGTTTTCGATCTATAAAAATGTCAAATGTTACGATCTATCCAAATTTCAGTTCTGTTCTCCGTGTATCTAAATGCAGGATTAAGTTAGTACGTTGCATGTCCTTTATTGGACGTAGCAGTCAACTCCAGTATTTTTTGGCTGCTCGTGATTTCTGGACAAGTTTACCTTCAGTAGTTTGCCATTGCTTTCTGAACGACAGGCATTCATACCATTGTATGTAAACCACCATAATTCGTTTTGCTTCCAAATCGCCCTGAGCTGTATTTAGAACGGGTATGCGGGATTACGAATTGCATTCGTTACCCATTCGCCGCAGAGCGAGCTTGTGTGATGCACAGACAATCAATTTAAAACGGACATGACCGAACCACCATTAAGTTTTCTTTCGATAACAATTCTGACATTCCATCATACAAGATTCAAGTTACAATATTATGATTCAAAAAAATCAAACGATTGTCCTTCCTATTCTGCAGGTTAGCACAGAATCACTGGTGACGTGGAGACCAATCATTGGCTCAGAAGTCACCCTTAGCTCCAGATGTGACCTTCAATACATCTTGGTAACATCTGAAGGTTGGGCAGAAATAATGTCGTTCAATGTCTGGACTCCTGCAAAATCAGAAGTTCTAACCGACGTCATGATTGCGTGGTTCTTGGCATAGCTTCAATTTATATCTCCATGTCGTAAAATAATAATTTTATTGTTGTCAAGTTCTCTCTACGTCTAAAAAAATTTCGTTAAACAAATACAGGACGCATAACATTAAAAACCACACACAAAATTGATGTTATTGTTTTATGTTTCCATGGCAATGACTTCATAATTGTGACAATCTTAAGCGTTCTGAATATTTGATTTGCGGCTTTTGATACGTGTAAACTGTATGCTGTATTATCTTCATCAATTCAGATTACTGAAAGTAGTTATCATGTTTTGGTCACATTATCAGAAGACAAAAAACTGGAACATGTTGTGACAACCAGACAAATTTGGGGAAAGAAAGATAGAGGAAGACAAAGAGAGAACAAGTTTCACAGTCAACCCACATGGCACGGAAGGTAGTCAACACATTGATCCATGCCATGGATGATCGCAGTTTGTGGAAAAAGCATGATCAACCCCTCCAGCATCAGACACTTGATGATGACTATTTCCCCAAATTAACAGATGTGTATGAAACTTGAATGTTGAACAATCAGACGAAAACACAGGTATGGGCCTTTGTGTGTGTGTGTTGCAAAAGAGTGCAAAAGATTCACTGGACAAAAAAAAAATAGAATAAACAGATTATCCAATAGGAACTCAATATTGAAGAAAGCTGAAAAAATTTCATGGCAGTGGACATGTGAGTTTCTGAAGAAAATGCAAAGAATACCATGGACAGACAGAAAAAACCAATGAGCAAGTCCTACAAGAAGCACATGAAAACCATAAACTGATTAGAGAAATTAGACGTAGACAGTCAAAATGTTTGTGGACACGTTATGAGAAGAAATAAATAGAGAACTTGGTGACAACTGGCAAGATTGAAGGAAAAGAACAAGGGGAAGGCAGAGAAGCCTTCTGGATGGCTTGGCCACATGGTATGGTAGAGACAAAAACACGGAGCTTGTTGATGGTTTTTCTTATTATCAGTGTTCCCCGCCATCAGGCCAACCCATTCCTACTTCTGTGGTACTTGTGATTTACCTAGCCAAGTCAAAGACGAGAAATAGACATTTAATTCCAACTGGTGTAGGTAGAGAAAGCTGCCTACTTTATCATCAGTACACCGGAAGTTTAAGAGCGAGAGCTCTTAACCTTTCAACCACGCAAATTCTATGAAGATGATATTGATAATGATAACTATGGCAATGGTTTCTGTCGTGGTATGAATTCTTTAGCTGCAGAAACAAATAGTCCTTCATTCTTGATATTCCATTGCCTCTCTTACAAATTTAGCGATGCAAAAATACATTGCATGGTGATTTTTCATTAAAGGGACAAAACTTAAAAATTACGTGCGGAGAAAGCATTTGGGTAAACTTTTAAAAACAAACAAACAGAATGAGGAAACTTTATCTCTTTTTCTCCTGTATTAATGTCTCACGCTTAGAAGGTTATGTGTTCGATTCGGTTCAAGCGTGCAAATTTCTCAGAGGACACTCCTGGGGGTCGTCGCTGGAGTTACGGAGTTCGTGCTTTGTGCAACGCATTCGGCAGGTCGCCCTACGGAAAGAGACCGAGCCATATGGGATAAAACCTGTTGCAACGAAGTCGATTCACTTGCCTCTTAAACCAGTTTTTTTTTTCGAACAAATTTAGCAATGTAAAAATACCTTGGTTAGAGATCTTTCATTAGAGGGACAAAACTCCAAAATTAAATACTGTGATAGCTGATGGATTAAAAACACACACACACACACACAACAGGATAATTGTATCTCTTTTCTCCTATATTTCTTGAGAAAAAATGTCCCTTTAAGTTTACTAAAGCTTTTATATATTATCATCATTATCATCATCATCATCATCATCAGCATCATCATCACCACATGCCTTGCTAGCTGGCTTGGGTGTTCATGTCTCTCCACAGATCTCGGTCTTTAATGTTCTGGATCAACACTGCTGCCGATATTCTTCCATGCTACCGTCTCAATCCATCCAGCATAATTTCTCTTGAATTCGCAACATTCGTCTAAGGAACCACATCTCTGTTGCTTCCAAGTGTTCCTAATTTGTACATTTACGTTCCAAGATTCACTGCCACACAGCAAGACAGATTCTTGTTGGATTGCCAAGACTCCCGTCTATTCCACTTTTCACATTGGACAGTGGGGAGCATTTTGTGTGATATTCGCTGGCACGGGAATGGAGCATAATGAGGACGACCCGTTGCCGTGAAGTTGGAACCTCGACTAACTAACTAACTAACTAACTAAGACAGATTCTATATAGCACTTTAGCACTCTCATTCTTACATTCAATGATAGCAACTTATTGCATAAGATACTTTTCATTTTCTGAAATTCAAATTTTGCTTGCTCTATTCTGTTCTTAATCTTTGTTGTGAACCTCACGTCTTATGTTATAAATGCCCCTAGGTATCTAAAATTATCCACTTGAGTAATATTTTCCCTTCTATTTCAATTTCACATTTTGGTGTCACGTTTTTCTTTGGTATCACCATTGATACTGTTTTCTATATGTAGCTAGAAAATATTTACACATAAAACTTCTTCTTCATACATTGAACTTCTTATTCGGGTGTCCGATTTGTAGCAGGCATCGGCGATAATGATTCTCAATCCTTTATATCACATGGTGTTTGGATAACATGATTGCTTATATTGTTACTTGTGTCCCAACTGTTGAACAGAATTGGAACTAATCACCATCTGTCCGGCAGGCAACCGAGACATAAACATACCAGAAGACATTTCGGATGGCTTCTACGGATAAACTTATCTATATATAAAAGAGACTGTATGTCCGTCTGTTCTTTATGCGTTCGCGAACGGTCCATCCGATTGAGATGAAATTTTCTACACGTTTTCTTTTCATTACTGTGCAACTTTCTGTCATAGTTTTTTAGTGTAAAATCGGCTACTTACTTACTAAAATTTAATATTTCATTTTTCATTATATTTCTATATTGCAAGGGGACTTAACTCTAGAAAAGTTATTTCAAAGGGAATAACATTTAATAACATTTCTATATACTTTATAGTCATATTGTTGCATCGTTTTCAAATATGTATAAACTCTTTGTCTATAGTTATTTACAGGCATATGAGTTATAATAAATAATGATATAATTCTTTAAGGCATTTTCAAATTTTTCATTAAAAATAATGCATAATGCATAACATTGTAACTCACTCTTTTATGCCTTAAAGAAGTTATCTACAGTCATGTATGTGATTAAAAACAGTTTTCACTAAAAAAATGGATGGTGTGTGGGAAGGACATTCTTTTAAGTTACTGTGTGATTAATGAGATGCTCCCCGCCAGGAGCTGGGCGAAGCCACGCCAGGTCAGATAGATAGACAGCCAGACAGCAGACAGATTGTCGGGAACGGAGCTTATATGACTACTTATATGAATTAATGAGTGCTCCCCATCAGGGGACTGGTGTGAAGCGGGACGGCTCAGACAAGACAGACAGACAGACAGGACAGATAGTCGGGAACGGGAGCTTATATGACTACGTATATGAATTAAATGAGATGCTCCCCACCAGGGACTGGGTGAAGCCGGGCCGGGTCAGCCAGACAGACAGACAGACAGACAAACAAGCAGACAGACAGGCAGACAGACAGACAGACAGACAGACAGACTGACTGATAGATAGATAGATAGATCCCCTCCAGGGTCTTGGCGAAGCCGGGCCGGGTCAGCTACTAGCTCTATAAACAAAGAAGGTATATTAAGGGTAGCAATGATTTAAGCACTGTAAATTATCACATAGCCGGTTCTCTCTGGCTGTGGGGCTACAACACTTTTCTCTCTGTAATCCCGTTTATCACGCAGCAGTCTCGTAGCGGAGCGAGAGCTGAGGCGGCTCGACCCCCGCTCGTGACTTGCGGAATACTGAGCCGGCCGCTCAGAAAGCAATGGCAAACTACTGAGCGTAATCTTGCCAAAGAGATCAACATACAGCTGAAAGATGCTGCTGTTGACAGCTAAGTCCTGTAAAGGATATGCTAAAAAAAAACCAAAAAACATTTCACATAATATATAAAGAATAAAATTGAAATTACAGTGTTTGGTTATAGATTAGATGTAGAGCATATCGATGTCTAAGGATACTCCATCGGACATGTGCTTACTCTTCTTTTATCATTTTCCGTATGGTGTTGCATAGTTTCACAATGTGGTGGAGGTGTAATCTGAAGGATGGGAAAGCTGCTAGTCCCGATGGTATCTCAGCAAAAGCTGGTAAAACCAATGCAAACACTTTAAATGAGTCACTGCATACATTAATTATCAGAGTCTTTGAGACTAAAAATACCAGGAGACTGGAGAAAAGTATAAGACACACGCACGCACACACACACACACACACGACGCACGCACGCCCCCGCACACACACACACACACACACACACACACACACACACACACACACACGCACGCGCGCGCACGCGCGTTGAACCCATGAAAAGTTTATTAAATCCTAGAAAGGTGGAGCAAATTTCTTGAAATTTAGTGATCGTAAACTTCAGCCTGTGTACAATCATTTCCAAAAGTTGCAGTTACCTCGGTTGCTTTGCGTAAAAGTTATCCAAAATATGCTCCAAACGGCCTCGCAGCGATAGATGCACACTTGTATACTTTGCGCTACATTGTCAATTACTCGACCGCATTCCTCTGTGGGGATTTCCCTGATCCTTGCTGTGATTACTGCCTTCAGTGTACTAACCGTTTGAGGGTTGTTCTGGTACACATTATTCTTGAGATACCCCCATCGATAAAAATCTAGGGGGTTCAAGTCAGGTGAATGGGGTGCCCACTACAAGTTACACTTCATGCTGATAAGTCTCCCCTGAAATCGCTCTCTCAGCCATGATAGAGAGACCTTTGATGTGTGTGGGATGGTCCCGTATTGCTGGAACCAATGTTGATCTCGATCCAATTCCTCTGCGTTGTCCCAATGATGCCCAAAACTTTCCCAATTATTCAAGGATTTGTTGGTTTCCGTTTTTTTGGGGGGTGGGGTGGGGGTGGGGGAAGGGGGAGGGAGGGGGGGGGGGTCACCCTGTATATGCGGTAAAACTATAAAAGAAAAAGGATCTGCAGAAGTTCGAAATTTATACAGGAATATATTAGTGTCAAACCGACACAGATGCCACCGAATAACTAGAATCAGACATACTGAAAGAATAAATTATAGAAGCCATCAGAATAGCCCCATTGAACATATCACCAGGACAAGATGAAATACCAAATGAACTAATTAAAGTAGCAAGAGAAGTAGGAACAGCATGGCTACATAGACTATTTAACCATGTTTGGGTAGAACAACAGACACCACGAGACTGGGGAAACACCATAATTATCCCAATTTGGAAAAACAAAGGCAGCAAAAGAGACTGCACACTATACAGAGGCATTTCACTGTTGAGTCATACTGGGAAAATATTTTGCAAAATTTTTGAGAAAGATTACGAACTATTACACTCTACTCTACTTAACACTCTACTTAGCCTTTGTCGACCAAGAACAGGCATTTTGATAGAGTAGATAGAAACAATCTTTGGGGACAAGCCTCTTAAACAATATGGCATGTGAGTACACATCTAACAAACCTATGTAGAAGCTTATACAACACAGTGAATGCATAGTGAGAGCAACTGGAGGACACTCAGAACCCTTCACCATAAGATCCGAGTACACAAGGTTGTGTCCTGTCCCCTCTCTTGTTTATAACTATATAGACAACATTCTGTAAAGAAACCAGCCAAAACAGAGACTCGCAAGAACACCGCATGATGAGAACACAGAAGAAGAACCATCTGCAAATCTAACCATTAGAGAACTCCTGTTTGCGGACGACCAAGCACTAATAGCAAAATCAGAAGCTGAATTACAAGACCACAGAATAGTTCCTAAACGAAATGTGTAGGAACATAACATGAAAATTAGCACAAGTAAAACAGCGGTATTTGACTATAACTAAGAAGAGGGGGCTGAGTGGTCTCGAGGTATGGTGTCCGCCTCGAGTGCTGGAGGTCCGGGTTCAGGCCCCGGTGAGGACCGGGATTTATTAAAAAATCCACGTGGACTTCCAGTAATTTCCCCTGGTCTCTGGGTAGTTAGATATCGGACGCCCGTGTGTATTGTTGCGCACGTTAAAAATCCCTTGGCAGTTGGAAATCGAAAAAGAGTAGCCTAACAGCGCTGCCCGGGCAAAATTTCGAGTTAAAAATCTACCCAAAGTATTTCAGGATTCCTCGCCGTGCTACGGAGTTCGTGCACTGAGCTGAGTTTCTCCAGACTCAGGTTTGAGTTAGGAGGAAAACGGAGCACTTATGGGGTAAACCCGTGTGCCGTGATGTTGATCCAATGACTAAACTAAACGACTAAAGAAGAAAAAGCAACAACGATTCAACCTAACGAACCTCCCTTGAAACAAGTAAAGAGTTTCAAGTAACCTAGGAAGTATAATATCCATCAAATGGCAAATCAGAAGACGAGATCGGAAAACAGATTGCAATAAGGAAAACTCAACTCATTGGACAAATTGGCACAATACTAAAGGAATAAACATGTATCAATAACTACTAAGAAAGCACTTTTACAACACAATCTTTCCTACCAACTCTATGTTACCAATGCCAAAGCTTGACAATGACAGAAAAAGAGAAAGAAAAATCACAACAACAGAAATGAGATTCTTGAGAAGAATACTTAAGACTTGACAGACCAAAGTATGTGAGTTGAATGTGGCCAAAATTCCCATCACAATGCCCTGGGCAGAGCTTCAGAGAAACATGTGACATGTTCCCTCTCTCGGCCTAGCCTTGTGTATTCCATAGGAATGGGTAACCAATACGTCTGGCACAAGGTAAGCTGCAGACGCTGGCGGCTCAGCGACAAATCTCCCGAGACCTCGCCTCCACAAGCAGGTGGCGAGTGGTGGCCAGACCCTGGAACCCAAGGGACCCGACTTAGAGGCGTTCAGCCAAGTCCAGAGGTGAGGCCTCGTACGCTCCTGTACTCGTAGGACGCGCACATCTGTCAATCACAAGTGACAAGTGTCCGGACCTTGTAAAGCGTTGTACTACCGCAGACTCCCCGCCTGACTTGTGCGGATCCCGCGACCACCGGGAATAGGCCCGCCGGAGATATCACATGAGATATTGCTCGTCTGTTGCGAGCAAATCTCCCGTCCTTCCACTGTGCGGATCTCGCGACCAGGCGAGAATAGGTCCGCCTGGAGATATTGCTCGTCTGTTGCTGGGCAAAATCTCTACCGATGACTGAATAAGTAAAGAAACGATAAAGTAGTGGTATTTCAATTGCGCTTGCGCTCCCACCTATGCTACACCCTTCATGTGTCTTCACAAAGTCGGACTAGATTCGAGCTCAACAGGGTCTTCTTTCCGGCTGATTCTACCAAGCCCGGTTGGCCATGCAAGTAGTTTACCAACTAACCAGTATACCACAACAAGCAATGATGTACAGACCAGAGTGAAGCAGAGGAAGAGGACAACCACGTAAACGATGACGCAGGAATAACAGATTCCATGGGAATATCGATTACATGAAGCCCATAAGCGGCACTCTCCCGTTGTTTATACTTCACCTCGATCTCGCAACGTACAAGAGGAACATGATGAGATGAGATGAGATATATTAGTGTCAGTTCCCGAGAACATATTAAGTTTGATTATTCTTGACAGAACAATGTACACTATCGATAAAACAAATAAGTGATGAACAGGCAGACTTCCGACCTAGAAGATTTTTCAATGAACAGATAGCCAGTCTAGATACAATAATAGAGCAAAGCGTTGAAATGAATTTGCCACTTTACTGTGGATTTGACTGCTAGAGTTAGCCATACATTCTGATGGTGGCATTATGCACAGTATACCTGTGCGGACTGTTATCTTGCTGAGACTCCTGTCTGTTCCACTTTTCACACTGGGCAGTGAGGAGCATTTTGTGTGATATTCACTGGCACAGGAACAGCGCATAATTGAGACGACCCGATGCTGTGAAGTTGGAACCACGACTAACTAACTAACTAACTAACTAACTAACTGACTGACTGACTGACTGACTGACTGACTGACTGACTGACAGACAGACAGACTGACTGACTGACTGACTGACTAACTAGTTAGCCATGCATCTGTAAAGGAAGTTTAAGCCTGCCCATTGCTTTCCCCCCTTGGCAGCAACCATACTGGTCTGAGACTACAAACATTGTCTCGATGAAGTGATCCTGTGCATTGAGAACATAACCAGCTTCTACCATATCGGCTGCTCAGAGGCTCCATCCCTCCACTTGAATCTCATTGTCCAGGTTCTCTGAGTGTCACTCATCAATGCCTCGTGAGCTAGCGGAGGAAAATAGATTCCTTAGCTCTCTTTTTATCATATACCGCCACCTTGACATTTAATAAATCTGCTGAAAACAAATTTAAGCATATCTCTCTCTCCTCTCTCTCTCTCTCTCTCTCTCTTCTCTCTCTCTCTCTCTCTCTCTCTCTGTGTTAGTGTGTGTGTTCTTGTGTGTTGCGTTCGATCGCTTTGAACACAAGCGTAGTCCATACACCTGCTACTAATTCTAATACACTGGAGTGACTTTTCTCGTCAAGTGCGCCTTTGCATATAAGCGTTAATGGGGAATACTAAAATTTTCAATGGGCAGAAAAGAGAACGAACAGATATTCACAACAAGAACTCAACATTGAAAAAGATCGGTTATTGAGACAAAGAGAATGGAAAAGACAATTAAATATCAGGACACGGAAACAGACATAATGTATGGAAGAGATTATGTCACGGCGTAACGGGAAAGTGAGAAAGAGGAAGATCACATCGTAAATGCACACAAGATTTGATAGCTAATTCCCGTCTTAAGATAAGAATGCAAAAGGAAGGAGTAACTTTGGTGATATTAGGACTTTTGTCGGAGTCAAAAGATATTGAACCTTAAAGCAAACTTAAAATACTTATCAAGAATGATGATGACCATTCATTTCATCCAGTGGGGTTGAAAGTATGGAGCCGTGAGTTCGTAGATGGCTGATAAGGTCTATTTTGGCTCGAAATGTTCTTTGACAATGTGGGCAAAGAATGCTTGACGTTCCAGGAGGAGGATCTCCTGCAGTGGTTTTTTCTGTCAAGCCTTTTCTTCACAGCTCTTACAATCCTGGTTGCTTCATAAGTGACTACACCCTTGCGTAACGATGTACGCCACGAATTTCGGTCTTTGGCAGCAGTCTCCCAGATGTCAAGATGAATTCCAAAATCTGCCAGTGAGATTTTCAGTGTCTTTAAAGCGTTTCATATCGCCGCCTTGGGAGCGTTTACCACAACGCAGCTCGCCGTAAAAAAAAAAAAAACATTCGTTGAGGGAGAGTGTGATCCGGCATGCGAGTTAAGTGACCAGCCCAGCAAATCTGATTCTTCATTAGTAGAGTATTGGGCATATCGTGGGTATTGGGCATGGATGCTCTTTCTAGAACTTCAGTGTCTGTGATCTTGTCTTGCCATTTAATCTTCAATAGCTTCCTAAGGCAGACTTTGTGGAAGTGGTTTAATTCCCTAGCGTGTAGCTGGTAAACAGTCCAGGTTTCACAAGCATATAGCAATGTGGCTAATACAACTGCTTTGTAGACTTTCAGCGTTGCTTGCAGGCTTATCCCATTTCTGTTCCATACATTCTTGTATAGTCTGCCAAAGGCCGCGCTGGCCTTGGAGATTCTTGTATTCACTTCATCATCAATTGTGGCAGTTTGTGACAAGGTGCTGCCCAGATAGGTGAATTTGTCCACAAAAATTAGTCTATGGCCATTCACCTTGATATTGCTATATAAGGAGGGTGGTGTTGCATAGCTTCACAATGTGGTTGGGGTGTAATCTGAAGGATGGGAAAGCTGCTAGTCTCGATGGTATCTCAGCAAAAGCCGGCTAAACCAATGCACACACTTTAAATGAATCACTGCATACATTAATTATCAGAGTCTATGAGACTAAAGAAATACCAGCAGACTGGAGAAAAGTACGAGCGTGACACACACACACACACACACACACACGCGCGCGCGCGCGAGAGAGAGAGAGAGAGAGAGAGAGAGAGAGAGAGAGAGAGAGAGAGAGAGAGAGAGAGAGAGAGAGAGAGAGAGAAGGGGAACAACAAAATCAACAACTAATAACTACACACATTCATCTACTGGTCCCTGTACAGAATAGAAGGACATAAAGGGATACGCCAGAATCACTCTTGTGGAGCTTTTTGAAGAACCAGTAAGTTACCAACGATTTAAGATGTAAGAAAAAAGACGCTGAAAAAAGGATACACGTTGAGAAGGGATGTCACTAGAAAGTCCTTTCTCTGGAATTAACAGGTCAAAACATTTAAAAAAAGGAATATATAGATCAGCATGGCCGAAAGGATAAGAACGCGTGTTCTTAAACATCCGGTGTGGTGATGCCGAGGTAAGGGGTTCAACGCCTACACCGGTCAGTTGGACTAATATGTTGACCTGTCGTCCTTGACTTGTAGAGTGAATTACAAGTACATGTACCTCTGAAGTCGGAGTGGGTTTTCCTGATAGCGAATTACACTGTTAATAGGGAAAGCTAATCCACACGCAAAATTCAGTCCAGCACTACTAAAGTAATGTTTATGGACTACGCTTGAGTTCAAAGCGAGCGAGCGCATAAGGAAAAAAACGAATACCTAAAACACGGGAGGAAGAGAACTAACGGCAGGGATGAATAATATGGGGAAGACATTGACTGATGCAACAACAGATGGCAAAGGATAGGAGGGCACAACTGATGGATAAGAGACAGAATATGAGGAATTCTGTTGGTTCTGCAAGACACGCAGCCATCAATAATGGAGTCTTATAGAGGCAACAACACTTCTAAGGACCACGAAACAATGACAGTTTTAAATCCTTCCGCGGTAACAATAGCAAAAGCCAATAACCAGGAGCCGAGTGAGAGAAAGGGAAGGCAATTAAAAGAACCGAGAAAAGCTGTAATCCGATTATCAATAAAGAGTTCGTAAATTTGATTGTAGTTCTCAAACTGTAACCATAGTTTCTGTTTTCTTTATATTCAACGCATTTTCTCTTTTGCACTCTCTGTTACTACAGTGTCCAAAAGTCGTTGTTGATCTGTTGCATTTTCACCAATCAATACTGTATCATCAGCAAGGCGTAGATTATTATAATATATCATCCAACTCGTATTCCTGGCTTCTCTTCTATCTCTCTCATTATTACTCCGCCATAGACAAAAGAGATCCGGTGACAAAATATATCCTTGTCTTACACCTCGCTTTTTATGTTCATAATTTTCCTATTGTTTCCCATTTTAATTGGTGCCAGTATCCGGTAAATGTTCTGTATTATTCAGAGAATCTTCCCCATCAATGTTGATATCTAGTGAAGTTATTATAATATTGTAAACGTTAATGTAGTCCCTTTGGAGGACGGCCGTTCGAATGTGAAATGTTATGCTTTCACAGACTGTTGTAACAACATATGAGGCACGAGAATCGACTCCATTGCATCGGATTCCATCCCACATGGCTCTGCCAAGCCTCACGATAGATGGTAGAAGCGTCAACAGAGAGAACAAACTGAAGTATCTGGGAATCACATTTGACAGGAGTCTGTCCTTCAAGGACCATGTGGAGTCGATTGTGACAAGATCTCAAAAGGGACTCAATGCACTTAAAACTTGGAGAACATTAGGCGAGGAGAGGAGTGGATCAAAGTGCCAGCGGAGCAGTCAGACTTGTGCAAAGTTATAATCAAATTTAAGCCGGGAGTGCAGGGAGTGGCCAGCAGGGGCCACGGAAGTGGAGATCCAGCAGCTAATTCAGGATAATGCTTTAAAATGTTCATCAGTCAATCTCGTTCGATGTG
Organism: Cepaea nemoralis; assembly: GCA_014155875.1. Classification (NCBI taxonomy): domain Eukaryota; kingdom Metazoa; phylum Mollusca; class Gastropoda; order Stylommatophora; family Helicidae; genus Cepaea; species Cepaea nemoralis. Next base: position 30,202 of record JACEFZ010020591.1, on the reverse strand, counting down.
TTGACTTCACATACTTCATTTTTGAAATTGTTTGTAGTCAACGCCAGCATTTTTCAGCTGCTGTTGATGTACTAGGCAAGTGTTACGTTCAGTAGTTTGCCATTGCTTTCTGAACGACCGGCTCCCATACCAGCATGTTATAACACAACGCGACACGGTCTGCTGCACAAATCGGTCGCAGCTGAGCTTCGAACGCCTGGTA
>JACEFZ010020591.1:0-22500 GCA_014155875.1 Cepaea nemoralis | reverse complement strand
AGGGAAAGAGGAGGAGGGGAGGAGGAGGAGGGAGGATGAGGAATGTGAAGGGAGGAGGAGGGATAGATGGAAGAGGAGGAGGAGGGAGGCGGAGAGAGGAGGAGGGAGGAGGAGGAAGAGGGAGGAGGAGGAATGTGAAGGGAGGAGGGGGAAGGAGGTAGAGGGAGGAGAGGGAGGAGGAGGAGGTAGAGGGAGGAGGAGGGAGGAGGAGGAGGAGGAGGAGGAGGGAGGAGGAGGAGGGAGGAGGCGGAGAGGGAGGAGGAGGAAGGAGGAGGGGAGGAGGGAGGAGGAGGGAGGAAGAAGGAGGAGGAGGGAGGAGGAGTGATGAGGAGGAGGGAGGAGGAGGAGGGAGGAGGAGGGAGGAGGAGGAGGGAAGAGGAGGAGGAATGTGAAGGGAGGAGAAGGAGGGGAGGTAGAATGAGGAGGAGGAGGGAGGAGGAGGAGTGAGGAGGAGGAGAGGGAGAGGAGGAGGAATGTGAAGGGAGGAGGAGGTAGAGGGAGGAGGAGGAGGGAGGAGGAGAAGGGAGGAGGGGGGAATTAGGAGGAGGGAGGAGGAGGGATGAGGAGGATGGAGGGAGGAATGGAGGGAGGAGGAGGGAGGAGGTGGGAGGGGAGGAGGAGGAGGGAGGTGGAGGAGTGAGGAGGAGGAGAGGGAGGAGGGGAGGAAGGAGGAGGGAGGAGGAGGAGGAGGGAGGAAGGAAGGAAGGAGGAGGAGGAAGGAGGGGAGAGGAAGGAGGGAGAATGAGGAGGGGAGGAAGGAAGAGGGTGGAAGGGGAGGGGGGAGGAGGAAGAGAGGTAGGGGGAGGAGGAGGTAGAGGGAGGAAGAGGAGGAAGGAAAGGGAGGAGGAAGAGGAGGAGAAGGGAGGAGGAGGGTGGATGAGGAGGAGGAGGGAGGAGGTAGGAGGAGGAAGAGGGAAGAGGGAGAAGAAGGGAGAAGGAGGAGGGAGGATGATGAGGGAGAAGGAGGCAGGAGGAGGAGGGGGGTCAGGAGGAGGAGGGATGAGGAGGGAGAGGGAGGAGGAGGGAAGATGAGGGAGGAGGGGGGAGGAGGCGGGGGGAGTAGGAGGGAGGAGGATGGAGGAGGAGGGGAGAGGAAGAGGGAGAAGGAAGAGGGAGAAGGAGGAGGTAGGAGGGAGAGGGATGAGAGGGAGGAGGAAGAGGAGAAGGGTGGAGGGAGGGGGGTAGAGGGAGGAGAAGAGAGGGGGAGAGAGTTCGCCATTCCGAATTCATACTCGTCTAGGTCTTCCCTTCTACACGACTGTAGATAACTTCCTTACACATAAAAAAGATGAATTTTTGATATTGCCGTGGCATGGAGGAATATCAGCAGCAGAGTTGATTAACAAGATGATTAGCTAGAAAGACTTGAAGAATCCTTACGATTGAGTAGTCATTCTATTATACGTCTATCATGCCTGATAACTATAGAAGAAGAGTGAATAGTGCAGTAAGTGACGAATCTGTATAAAGTACTTAGAAATTTCATTCCTTCCCTGAAATAAGCTTTGGTTGAGGATCTTCATATATACAAATCATCATGATAATAAACGTATGTTTTAAAAAGTAGAAGATAACTAAGAAACTATTATAGCAGTTGACAGGATGAAAGAACGTTTGAAATTTCATCTCAAGGATGTACCGTTATCGAACAAATAAAGATCAATATTTACATACTGACATATACAAAACACATATTACATACATACACTTTGTTTTATAAATATAAAATATATATATATATATATATATATATTATATATATATATATATATATATATATATATATATATATATATATATATATATATATATCCCTGTCTGCCAATATGCCTGACTAAATATTTTATCTATCACTGCGCGCGCGCGCACATACCACGGACTGTTATCACTATACCCTGAATAATATTTCAAACCATTTACCAATACAATCTCCGTGGCGAAGTGGTCACGCCGTTTTCCTCCCACTCCGAAGGTTGTGGGTGTGATTTCGGGCTATGTCTGTCAGCCCACGAGTGCATTTTTTATGGGAGACTTCCGGTGGTCGCCTCTGTAGCTACGGAGTTCGTGCTTTGTGCGACGCTTTCAGTAGGCCACCCTTTTATGTTTTTTAATGCTCTTATAGTCCATGCCGTGTGGCGTTGGTGATCATGTCTGTCCACAGCCCTCTGTCTCTTGTGCTGCCATTCATTTCGCATACCGACCTTTCTCCATGCCATGATGTCAAACTGTCCAACATCTTCTCTCGGTCGCCTCTGCCTCTCTGGCCATGCAACCTTCACGGTGTGAAGACATACTCCAGCTTCCCTCTTCTCATGACACGACCATAGCTTGTGGATTAAAGTCGCTTAAAAGTCCACAGGGTCGACTTCATTGCACCGGGTTATTAATCCCAAATGGCACAGTCTCTTTCAGCAGCGCGGAAAGCGTCGCACAAAGCACAAACTCGGTAGCTCTAGCGACGACCCACAGGAGTCTCCGAAAAATTTCACTCGTGAACCGAAGGACGCGGCCCGGAATCGAACCCACAACCTTCGGAGCCCGAGTCAAACGGCTTGACCACTTCACCACGTTGTGAGTTAACTTCTGTCAAGAGAATCTTTATTGCTTGTTCTCACAACCTGCCGTGTTGTCATCATTCTTCTATAAAACCACTTCTCATCAACTTCCACATAATTACTTATTAGTCTACTAAATGCCCATGATTCGCTTACGTACATCAGGATTGGCTCAATATAACTCCTAATAACCCCACCCCGACTGACACAGATAAATTGGCGAGAACAATCTTCATCTTGTCAAGCATTAATGTTAATCGAAGACAAATGTCCACCTCAACAGTAAATTCAATAAATACTAAACAATGACAATCGAATCAATTATGAAATTTGCTGCCAATATTTGAGGACCATGCAAACGAGGACACAGACGTGCATCGTCGTTTTAATTCACTGTCTGCTACCTTCTTCTACAATGACCAGAATAGAACTGCCAATATTTAAATACCAGTTCAAATATTTTTTATTTCGTAGCTTGAGCACGTGGCATTCGTCAGCTAAGTGGCTGCAATGTTTAGCTTCATCATACATACACTTGCGTTTACTATAATAATACTGGAATTATGTACGTTACGGGAGTGTGGTGTTATCGACAACGTGATCGTAATTGATCTATATCCAGTGCTCTGTGATCCTAATTCTGTAACCATTAAATGTTCTAATCATGTTATGGCTTGCATCCCCTAATTACAAGTATATCTGCCCATTTTTAACAATTATGATTTCAGTTCTCAAAATCTTTCAACCTTTCACACGCGTATATTTTATCTTGAATGTTTAGTAAATGAATGTGTTTAGTGTTGGCTGCGGTTTTAAATAAATACACAGTAAACAGACCTTACAGACGTTATGTTTAATGTAAACATGATGACACCTGTCAGAATTTGGAGACTTATATTGCCTATGTTGCATTTTTTGACCCAAGTTAGTTCAAAACGATTACCTAGCCGGTTTTCAGTCATACAGCTAAATCTGGACCGTGTTCTCCGGAAGTCATAAACAGACGCGATGTTCTTGGATCCCGAAGAATGGTCGAGGTAGACTGGACTGTGTCAGACGATGTATGATGGATATTAACTGTGAACTGGCCGTGTATCAGGAGTTCCTTGCAGGATTTGCTACTTGCACCAAGATGTCTGCCGCGCTACCCGATTCTTTAAATACACTTGACGTTTCGGACTCAAAACTCTGTACAGCTCTCAATGTTAATCCGTGTCTGAACCAGGGGATTCTTTACCAGGGTGTGTGTGTATGTCAAGAGGGATTTACTGGTAAGTGCTTTGTTCAAATCCTCATTCTTTGTTACTGGCTTATTAGTGTCTTATAGGGCGGGAAGTGATGATTTGTGTGCCCAGGTTTGCAAACTTTTGTAACGACAAGCAAGCAACGTGGTGGCTTCATCTGAGCTTTATGTTGCCAATGGAATAGCATAAAAACCCGTAGAGGAGTGAGTTGAGTGAGTCAAGAACCGACATCACAGCACTCGGACTTTCACATATGTTCTCTGTCCTCATCTGCAACAGCCAGCGAATAGTCCCAATATCAATTTTTCCAGTAGCAGTCTGATTATGTGTCTATCTGTCTTTTCTCTAGTCCTGAGTGTCCGCCAGACCCCCCGGTCACTCCATGCAGCACTATTCTCTCCAAGCCGTAATGATCTATCTATTCTTCTGCACTATACGCACGATTCCAAAGGGTCCCGATCGCATCTGCCTTATGCACCGATACCCACAAAGTGGTGCAGCGGATTTATCCGCCTGCTCTCCAAACTTTCTTTGACGTTTCAAGTGACCAAGATATTTCAATTTTATTTTTTTATTGTCTTTAGTAGCCAATCTTCTTCAATATTCAGATCTTGTCGTTGGATTGATTAGTTCTTTTCTGTATCCAAGATATTCTTAGAAGCAGTCTATACATTTATTTTCATAGGCATTTATGTGCTGTTCAGCGAGCTTAGTAAGTGTCCAGGTCTCACAGGCGTATGTTGCAATGGGAAAGATACATGCTCTGAGAAATCAAAGTTTTGTAGGTCTGGCTGTGCCACACCACAATTTATTCAGTTGTTTTAATTTTTGAAGAGCAATAGTCATTCGTTTTTAATTTCTTTCATTGTGACACCATTGTTGGTAATTAATGACCCAAGATATACGAAATGTTCCACCACCTCCAATTTTTTTCCCGATTAAAAAATATTTCTTTCTCCATATTAGTTTTACCTGTATGCTTATCTTTTTTTGCAATGTTAAGATATAGGTTGTAGTAATTGAGTAAAGAACCCTTTTAACCTTCTGAGGTAGGATAAAGATATAGTGGTAGCTCTGTATTTTTAGACCAGTTTGTACTTGTTGTATGTCTATTAGTCTGTCTGTATCTGTTTGGCTCTGTCTGTCTGTCCTGTCTGTCTGTCTGTCTGTCTGTTTTTGTTTGTCTGTCTGTCTGCTGCCCGCCTTTTTCGTCTGCTGTCTGCTGCCTGCTGCCTGCCTGCCTGCCTGCCCCTCTGTATATCTGTGTTAGCCTTGTATTTGTAGACCGATTGACACTTTATATATTCTGCCTGTCTCTATCTATCCGTCTGTCTGTCTATTTGTCTTTCAATCACTCCCTCCCTCTGTCTGTCTGTATTGTGCATGCATGCCTCTCTCTGTCTGTCTGTCTATCTGCTTGCTTGCCAGTATGGGTATGTGTGTATGTGTATATATATGCTTGTATATAGTCCATGAACGTATGGATAAGTGCTTAACTAATGAATATTCCCCAAAAAACTAACATTCCCACAATGCATCTCATCTCTCCCTTTGCAGGCCAGGCATGTGAATACACTAACCCACCTTTCTGTCACGCCAAATGGATTGAGATTGCAAAGGTAGTCACAGCAAAGAGAACCCTGCATCTATATAGCAGTCTGGTAGAGATTTTCTCCAGAGCTACACCAAAACTGGTTTTTCGGAACAATTTATTACACGTGAATTCTGTCATGTCTGCCAGGATGCAGGCAAAACCAGGCATCGGCATTGGTATTTACTGACTTATATGTTCTAGAGAAGGCATCTTGGAATAGATTCGCAGAAAAACCACGTCGGCAGTTTATCCAAATTTTGACTAGCGGGAATTACGAATTACTCAGCTTAATGCAACTTCAAGATCCTATAGCCAGAATAATTATCAAGTAGATTTCTCCTTTGTTGCCCCTGAAGAGATGCTTTTTACAGTCCAGCGGCAAATGCCGAATGATTGGGAGCTTATGGCAGACGATTTAAACGATGGTTATGAGTTGGATACTCTACGTGGACCAATGTGAATAGCGAGAAAGGCATCGTGGCAGCTCAGCTAGCAGACAGGTTGCTGCCTATGAATATGAAGGGCGGTCATTTCGGTATTCCTCCAGAGATGAGGAACGTGATATACGTGTTAGGAGGTCCAAACCGTCAGGGCTGATTCCCAAATGCATGCCGGAGTGGTTAGTGGCATCAGTTCTGGTGGTGCCAAAAGAGTCAGCTACTTAAATCCTTGTTGGACGACAGTCGATGCAGGCAAGTACAGCAAAGCTCATTGCTTACGGACTGGAACATGCTAGAACTGAATTAAGACTGGGCAAGAACGTGAGAATCAAGATAGGTACCACTTATCATCAGGTTCTTGAGGTGATACAGACTGGGGATGGCTTCACATTTTTGTTGGCACCGTTTCTCGCACAAAATGACACGGCGGACAGTTCATCGCTATACGGTGTCCGAAGTTTAGTGACGTCCTCGTCCATGTATGAATCATGCACTCCCAGATCGAGGGGGGTGGAGGTGGTCATCGCGCGAGACAAGTATCGCATCTCTGAGAAGGTTGTCTGGTTTCTCGATTCCCGGAAATGGAAAAAGGTGTTTGTTGTCTTTTCCAACTCAAGGTGAGTGCAACAACATGTTTTATGGTGAGTTTGTTTCTTCTATGTACTGGAACATTCTAGCTCGCTGGGTTAATCTGAATAAGGTAAATGTATTACGTTACAGTCAGATCCCTAATCCCTTCATCACCCAAAGGCACACACAAAACAACACACACACCCCACACACTACAAAACAAACACACACACACCACAGGGAGATAGAGAAATGAAGAGAGATATAGAGTGAGAGCTACAGACAGACAGAGACAGACAGACAGACAGACAGACAGACAGAGACAGACAGACGGACGACCGACCGATTGACCGACGGACGGACGGACGGACGGACAGACGGACAGAACGGACAGACGGACAGTCGGACAGACGACAGACAGACAAAAGACAGACAAGCAGACAGACAGACAGACAGAGATGGAGAGAGAACGTTCGAACGAACGACTTTATTTTCGAAGTGTAAGAATTGGACACGCAGGTCCGTCTAACATGCTGCTGTTCCCATCTCTCTGCTTCATAATTATTTCATCCATGTATCAGTTATATGATATATGATAACTCTTAGTCAGCCACACAGTATGCAATTTAGAGAGAGAGAGAGAGAGATAGAGAGAGAGAGAGAGAGAGAGAGAGAGAGAGAGAGAGAGAGAGAGAGAGAGAGAGAGAGAGAGGCCGAGGAGTTGAGACATAGAAGAGATGAGTGGAGAATACAATAACATTCGAGCTTATAAAAACTCGAATCACGCCATATTTGTTTCTGCGAAGTTGATAATGTAAACCAACTGAGTTACGCTAATGTAAATAACTAAATTATGCTAATGTAAATAACCTGAGTTTATACCAATGTAACACATATGCTATGCTTATGTAAATAACCTGGGTTTATACTAATGGCATGGTTTTGGTCGCTGAAAATGAAGCGAAGCTACATTAATAATAGAATATACGAGTAAACTTCAAATAAAAACTTAAATTATGTTTTAAATATTCTGAAAAGGATAGAACAAATTTATAATCTTTTGGTTCCGTCACCACTGCGTTCAATGCAAGTTCTCCAGCGCCGATAAAGTGTTTGGATTCATGTAATAGAAAAAAATTCTTTGTGGTCACTACTCTGTGTGCCTGAACCGGTCATGAACAGTCTGTCACAGAAGTCACATCGTTTTGAAACTTCCTACTCACTCATACACTTGCTGGAATGACATACAAGCATCACAGTAATGGACCTTCATTCGCCAATACATTTCTATAGGTTTTACCCTTTACTAATAAAATAAAAACGCTGTTCCTCTTTGCTGCCTGTCAAAAGTGGGGCGGGCATCTTTAAACTGTCCTTATGACGTCATGATATTCGTCTTCACCGTGATGTCACGTGCTTAACACTTTTGACATTCTTAACACCAATATTGGCAGGTTACAAGAGATGACATCGTTATTGTAATTCTAACACGCTTCTAAGGTTTTCATGGTGAAGCATACTCGTAATTCCAACAGAAAGTCAAATAACGGTTTTTTAGTCCGAAACAGATAAAAACAGTAACAGTATTTACAATACGCAAATACATCGTCAAATTGAATGGACTAGTCTGAAACAATCCATGTATTTAAATATTTGGGTACTCGATAACAGCAGAAAAAAAAATGTTCATTGGCACCTTTCCGTTTTGACAGACTAAAATTTTGGGTACTTTGTGCTTCAAAAAGGTTAATAATAAAACCCCAGGGGCGGGGGCGAATTTTTGGGCTGATAAAGCCAATTCGTCTGTTAATGTTCGCCCCAAGGGTGCATGTAAAAACATTCATTTTTAACCATAAAAGTACTCTTATTCTCTCCGCTCTGTGTATGCTTTATCTCAATTATTTTCCCTTTTATAAATTTTGAATTTGCCCTCCTGCAACACTTTTCACGGCGATTGTCCCAAATGTGCATTATCAATGCCTGTATCAATGTCATATATTCTGAAGGGGACTGGGAGATACTGTAGTGCTCCCCCTTTTCCTTAAGAATTTGGGGCGCCATCCTTTCTATTTTAAAAACCCCCCAAATATGACCCTGGGTTATCTGCAGGCCGTTTATAATTTAGTCTGGGAGATATAGTTTTGGGCCCTGGTGGGAAAAATAAATCTAATGGTTTCTGCCCCTTCTCCAAGGATTCTTTTAGCTCTTGAGCCCCCTTTTTATCAATTCTGAGGAAAGTCTGGAGAATTCTCTCAGCCTGATTTATGTTAAGAAAGCATGGATGTTGAGCAGTTGATAGACCTAGAGTCTTCTCTCCCCAATTCAGTAATTCATCATGAGTGGATTTGTTTTGACAATTACACATTTAACAAATTCCAGTAGACATTGACACATGTTTTACACACATAAGATGGAGAATCACAGATAGGGTTGACTGACAAATCAACATAAGGTCAGTTAATGTTCATCATTTATTGACTGGCCTGTGTCCTCTGGCCTGTTACATACATTTTCTGTTGAGGTTTACACAGGATAACATAGAAAATGGCATATAGGCCCAAGTTCACAGTCAATCAACGAATAAATATCAATGAATACTATGTCAACACGTGTGGAAACATTGTAAACATTTAAATGTTGTACAATATAAGTGTGGAGATGATAATTCAACATTTAGGTATCTGTTCCTTAAATGGGTGTTGTCAAAGAGCTGCATGTAGGCAGATAGAGAAGAGAGGAGTAAAACTAAGGAAGATGACTAAGACAGGGTAGAGATAACATCCCTATCTAGGAAATAGAGAATAGAAGGGACAGAAGCAGTAGGGAGAACTATGAACAGTTCTCCGACTGGACACACATGTGTCCTAAAAGGGGACATGGTGGGACATGATCAGGAGTTACCCAGGTTAGAGTGGAGAAACCATTACCACGAGGAGTATCCATTAATAGTGGTAACTCTAGAAGAGTAAGCTATTGACAAGTCACTAAACGCGTGCTGGAATACCGAGCACGCAAACCTGCTGACGCACGAAGGGTCACCGGCTCGTGGCTGGACACGCCACGAAAGTCAAGCAGACGGGGACATGACAGCGTAGAGGACGGATCGGAGTATTCGCTTTGAATACTGTGTGGTTTAGAGGACAGTAGACTAGGCTTAGACTAATACCGTAGTTAGGACCATAAAGAGTGTTATAACGTACTATTGTCAGAATGTATATGATCCATGTGATTGTCAGCTCTCAGAGCTATCATGTAACTAGTCCCGAATAAATTTATATCCTTTTGTACGACGTGCGAGTATCATTCATGTGGTACAAAAGAAGAATCCATGTGTGCCTGTCAAAGCTGAGTTGCTGACAGGCAGGATTATATTTGGTGTCAGAAAGTGGGCTTTGAACCACGTTCAAGCACTTATTTTTTTTTTCAACCATTAACCCATTTAAATATTGTATTTGAAAGTAAGATTATATTTGATCAATATTAAGTATTAGAATTATATAAATACTATATTTGGTGTGAACTTGTAACATTGTGATTCACCCAAACCACGATTGTGATATTATCGATTTTTGGGGTCTTGAAATTGACCTGTAAAATGACGCACCGCGCTCACATTGAAATGTTTTGAAAGCATCATTTAAGAGCAGTGCGATCATTATTTTGTATACTTGTATTTCATTATTTATGATTAACTCGATAAGAGTGCCCACAAGAATTATGTTGGGATTATTTTGCTTATTCTAATTATTTCATTATTTTGATGATTATTTTTGAAGATCTTATATTTTTGTTTCGATTATCCAGCTGAACTTACCCACGAAATAGTACAATGTCAAAAGTACAGTTCAGTACAGGGAAAATTAGACTAGTGTTCAGATTAAGATCAGAAAGTATAGCTCAGTCAGAGACATCAGAAAGCGAAGACAAGACGACATAGACCGACATTTGACAATTCATTGACGATTCATTCATTCAATCACATCATTCATATCATTCATATCAATCATATCCACATTTGTGTTTTTCATATCGTAAAGAATGGGAGACTAAAGTTATTTACTATCTGGTATTTTTGTAACACATGCAATGTATTAATTTTTGCTGCTCTATGGAACAGGAACATCGATCGTAGTAGCGAGCTGATCCATCTTGGGTGCGAGAAAGAATTGTGACATCCCAAGGGGCCAATTTTGTCAGAAAATCAGATGAGTATATTTACATATTTTGATGATCTCAATTAATGAACGCATCTTCTTTTTTTTCAGTGCAATGCTGTAAATTTTCATACTTATTGATTGCAAAGTTAGTTAGGCGTTACCAATTGTGTGATATTTGGTGATATAAAGTTGTTTATAGTACCATTGGTGTGTGAACTTTAAATTTATACAATGTCAACACTACGGGAATTTATCCAGGCAGGGAAAGATCTAGGCCATAGCGGGGATAAATTAGAACAATGGCCTAAGAATGAATACAAAGAAGAAGTAGAGAGAAAAGCTGCAGCTGAAAGAGATGAACGAGCACTTGAAAGACAACACCAAAAAGAAATGCTAGAATTAGGAGAAGCCACCAAACAGAAACAAATAGAATTAGACAAGCCACTAAGCAAAAACAAATAGAATTAGAAGCAAGCCACCAAACAAAAACAAATGGAATTAGACTCACAGACACAGTTAAGAATGAAAGAAATGGAGGATTGATTCGCATGTTCAGATAGCTACCACTAAGCAAAAGAGTCAGGAGGAGCAGAACAAATTTACTAAATATAAAGGGATTGTGAAGCCCTACTGCCAAGGAGATTCCATCTCTGCCTGGACCGAGAATATCGAGTTCCAGCTCAAATTTCAGAAAGTTCCTTTGGAAGATTGGGCGATGATCTACATGAAGAATCTCTCTGGTGAGCCCTTGAAAGTAATTGAATCTATTCCAGCAGAGTTAAGAACTAACTACCAATATATTCATGATAGAATTATGCAGCATTTTTTACTCGATGCTCCTGGATATCAGATCCAGTATTATCAAATTAAACCAAAACCGAACGAAACGTTCATCGACTATGTATCCAACGTTCAAAGTGTCTTCAGTAAATGGCTTAAGGCAGCGAAAATAGGGAAAAGTTTTGATAAGTTACAAGACTTAATGATCATGGACAAAGTTATATCTACGGTTCCATCTCCCTTCGCTAAGTTCCTGCAACAAGCAGACATTGAGTCACTGGAACAATTGGAAAAACGAGGTTCGGCTTATTTCTCGTCGAACAGAGACTATTTTTAAATCATCCATAAATGAATCTGAAATTGCGGCTTTTGCCAAAAACCAGCCTAGAAAATCTTTCAATCAGAAATCCTTACCAGAAGAAAGATAGGCAAGACCAAAAGCCACCTCTATGTATGTACTGTCATTTAAATCACCAACAATATTCTATGTGTGACAAGAACCCGTCATACCCTGCACATCTTGAAATGATGATTAAAAAGCAGGAGAGCAAAAGGAGTGCATACAAACGTGCAGTTAAATGTTTTTTTTTGTTCCTCGTACGGACATTATAGCAGTAGATGTTTGGGTCGTCAGAGAATGAAAGCCAGCAAAGCTGTACTGATTGACACATCTTCCGATAGTGGTAGTGAAACTGAGTGTGAGAATGAGAATGTGTTACATTTCAATGACTGTGAAAATGTGGCTGCTGTGACAGATATTTTAAATTTTGAAAGATGTGAAACTTGTCACCAGTTCCATACGGACGGAAAACTCAAATGTGGGCACATTGTACCATTCTCTAGTGAGAATGCGAACGCAGCTATAGCCTCCAGAGGCAATCTAATGTTCCACGATGCACTGGTCAATGATTTTCCATGCCAATGTTTACTGGATAGTGGGAGTACTTTAATCGGGTTAAGGAAAGAACTAGCTAATCCAGAGGATTATACGGGCGATTTTGTGAAATGCCGTACCTTTTCGGGTAATATTGAGAAGTACCCACTGGAAAAAGCCCGTATAAACACCCCGTACCTTTCCGGCACATTTACGTGCGCGATTTTACACAACCCGTGTACTGACCTAATTCTTGGCTGCCTACCAGGGTTAAAACACTGCACTGCTGATGAAATATTAGCCTGGAAAGAAACTAACACGGCTAATGCAGTAACCAGGTCAGAGACACAGAGACATCAAGATGACCTGCAGGAAGAGATGTTACAACTTTTAACACCTAGCGGTACAATTGATAATACCACCCGACAAAATTTTATAGAGGCGCAACGCGCCGACCCAACCATTTCACCTTATCTGAAATTATTAGGGGAAAAGGCCAAAGTAACTAAAAATGCCTCATGGTATTTCAAACTCCACAATGGCATTCTCATGCGATATTATACCACCAATAACCATGAAATTCAGCAGACGGTGCTACCTTTAAAACACCGACAAACCGTGTTAAAGATTGCACACGACTCACCGTTTGCTGGACATTTGGCTTATGACAAAACCAGAGCCAGAATTCTAGCGCACTTTTACTGGCCAAAATTTTGTAATGATATCAAATCTTTTTGTCGTTCGTGTACCATTTGTCAACAGTTAGTGAGAAAGGGAAAGCATGTAACAGCGGAGGTCCAACCTTCAACATTGGCCTCTAGACCGTTTGAAAGTGTAGCGGTGGATATTGTTGGACCCCTAAATCAGGTGTCGAACAAAGGAAACCGATTCATATTAACTCTGGTGGACCTTTGTTCAAGATGGGTTGAGGCGGTAGCCCTAAAATATATTACCTCCAAAGATGTAGCTAATGTATTTTTGCACCTGTTTTCCCGATTCGGATTCCCTCGAACCATTCTATCCGATCGTGGAACTCAGTTTATATCGGCTGCTACGCAAGCCCTTACAAAAATGCTAGGGATTAAGCAACATTTCACGACCGCCTACCACCCTGCCAGCAATGGAATCATAGAAAAGATTAACGGGGACCTGAAACACATGCTGGCTAAGGTGACAGCAGCGAACCCATCTGATTGGGATACACTGTTACCAACAGTGCTGTTCGCCTATCGAGAAATTCCGCACTCAAGTACGGGTTTCCCTCCATTTGAATTAGTTTATGGGGCTAACCCATGTAGACCCCTAACTATTTACCATCAGTTAATCACGAATATATCAGATAGTCCAACCCCTGTAACACCTTACGAGATGGTAACAGAAACACGCGACAAAATTATGAAGGCGTGTCTAATAGCCAAGTCATCTTTGGAGAGAAAAGGACAGATCTACCGCCATTATGCCAACAAGGGTGCCAAAACCATACACCTCGAACCTGAACAGGAGGTGCTACTTCTATTACCAGATAAACGTAACTTATTGTTAACTTCATGGCAAGGGCCATTCAAAGTGGTACGAAAGATATCAGATGTCGATTATGAAATATCGATAAACCAAAAATTAAAGATATTTCATATCAACATGCTGAAGCCTTACTTTTCACGACAAGAAGAACAGATGACAGACGAACAGAATGCATCTACACCAAGCAACCAGACGACAGACGTACACAACGCAACTACACTAGTTAGGGTGACAGAAGACGACGACATCGCAGATACACATAGTCAGCAAACAGAACACGCACTTAGTACCACCACAGTACTGAATCAGATAGAGGACGACGACATGGAACTACCAGTTCCGACAGTAGACATGACTACGACTATTGATAGCATACGGATAGAACCAAGACTCACAGACGAGCAAAGACGACAGATAATAGCCTTAGTAACGGAATACAGAGACATTTTTTCCGACATTCCAGGTAGGACTGACAGGATCGAACACTCCATTATTCTGTCTGATTACACCCCTATCAAATGCCGACCTTATTCCATCCCTCTAAGTTACAGGGAAAAACTCGACAAGGAAATCCTTAGTCTTGAGTCGAGTGGAATAATCCAAAAGTCGCAGTCAGAATATTCTTTTCCTATTGTCTTGGTGAGGAAAAAGGACTCAACAATTCGCCTCTGTGTCGATTATAGAAAATTAAATAATGTCACCAAGGTAGACGCAGAGCCAATTCCATCTTGCGAAGATCTGATTCTCAACATGTCAACTTCTAGGAATCTTTTCTAAACTCGACCTAACGAAGGGATATTGGCAAGTCCCAATGCACAGACTTTCTATTCATCTGACTGCATTCTCAACACCCTTAGGTCTTTATGAGTGGCGATTCCTTCCTTTTGGCCTTCGTAATGCTCCAGCCACTTTTGTTCGACTCACTAGGGATCTTCTTCATGGAGTAACGAATACGGAGACGTACATTGACGATATATGTGTTCATACGGCAGACTGGACAACACATCTACAGAAACTGCGACATGTCTTCGATAGATTGAGACTTTTCGGTCTTACTGTGAAACCAACAAAAGTTGAGTTGGGTCTGGAAGAAATTGACTTCCTTGGCCATACCATCACGAGAGGCCAACTTAAAACAGATGATAAGATCGTAACTAAAATTTTAAATCTAACAATGCCAACGACCAAGAAGCAAGTTAGAAGCTTACTTGGTCTAGTAAATTACTACAACAAGTTCATACCTAATTTAGCTGAGATTACCAGCGTTTTTTCGAATGTATTGAAATCATCTGTAAAATTGAATGTAAAGGATGCAGATTTAATTGATGCATTATCAAAATTAAAACAAATGTTTAGCGTTGTACCAATATTGCGCTTACCTAATCCAAGCCTTACGTATTTTCTCTGTACAGACGCAAGCGCTATATCCATCGCTGGCGTACTAGGCCAGTTCCATGATGAAATCTTCCACCCAATCATTTATGTAAGCCGGAAAATTACACCTGCTGAGTCGAGGTATGGAGTCTCTGAATTAGAAGCTTTAAGCGTCATCTATTGTGTCCGTAAACTTCACCGATTCTTAGCGGGCACTCATTTTGTCATCGAAACTGATAATTCCCCTCTTACAGTTATGGAGTCTGGAGTCCACAAAAATAACAGAATCTATAGGTGGTCTTTGATTCTCCAGAACTACTCGTTCACGATAAACATATAAAGGGAAAGATGAACTTACTGGCAGACATGCTCAGCAGACCTTCTAAGATAGAGATACCTGATGTACCTGAGAGGAGCGATTCTATCGCATCCCATTCATCGACACTTTAAGTAACCTGTGTCTAGAATGGTAAATTATAGACACTTTTGTGCTCTTAGAATTGTGAATCGCCTTAAATTGACTAGCATGAACTGTGTCATTACGTGTGAGAAAGGACAGACACGTTAAGAAGATGTCTACGCCATCATCATATTCTATATGTAACCAGTGAGTAGGACTGTATTCTAACTTTACCCAGGACGAGCGCGTATATATCAGACATTGTCTATATTACTCTATTTCAACGAGATTCAACAGAGAACGCGACTCCAACAACACACCTGGAAGTAATTAATGTAATTAATGTATAGTTAGAAATGTATGTGATATGTATCATAACATGTTTTTATGACAGTTGCATTTAATATCATAACTTTCTTAGTTGCAATAGAATTTACAAAACCATCCCTATAATATTTTTGTTTAATAGAAACTAGTAACATTTAAGAGTTAAACTTCATCTACACTAAGTTAGAAATTCATATATATCAATTCATTAGATCGTACTCTTGAACTTAGTAAACACAGCTTTAATTCATCATCATTTAAACACATTTTCATATAGTTAGTTAAATGAAACATTACTTAAAATTTATACCTTCATTTAGAATTTATAACATCATATTTAGAAACACACATTAAGGTAACTAACACATTTCACCCCATTTTATTCATTTAGTTAGATTATTTCCCTTAGTTAGCATAGCACAGCACACCAACGTAGATTAGATTAAGTATAGTAATCATTACTCTCAGGATTGGTAGTAAACGATCCTCACAATCATGTAAATTTTGTACAGAAATGACCGGTGCAGAAATACGGCACAGTCATTTGGCTCTAAAACGTTTGTAAACCGAGCCAACCATTTATTGTAAATATATTTTTCATTCATTTTCTTTTGTACAACAGTATTTTAATGACATAACGCCTTTTTAAACCAGTGTGGAATGAAAGCGTGAATGAAAGAAGTGTGAAAGTGAATGAGTGAATGAAATAAATACAGAGGAATGAGACATTTTGCGGATTGTTCGCCGCACGACATGAGTTTTTGTAGATTCGTCCGTGTCAATTTGTGTAACACAATGTGTTGTTCGTTTTTATCCGTGTTGTTGCCATACTTTACATTATAGAGATAGGAAACATATTTTAAGCTTCCTAAACCGGCCTAAGTAGTCATAAATCAGCCTTACACACTCGTTTGTGACTACAATAAACCGTTTTATGGCGCTTGAAAGATAACATACATGTAAATTATAAACATACACACATGTTGGTAATTTAAGCACACATTAGTTAAATACAAACACGCAACCAATCAGGAAAACGAACAGATAAAGATGCATACATCATTACTTGCATAGGGGCATAATAACTCTGAACAGGGGACACTACAAACTTTCGAAACCCTAGTTTAACACTGAAAGATTTCTTCACGAGTGGAAGCTAGATAGGTGAACATTAGCGCACAAAGCATGTATACAAGTTGGAGTATATATTATATGGGAGCATGAATATAATTCATGTATTGTACCCATAATAGGGACAATTTGTTTGGGTTGTCAGTTAAATTGACAATTGGAGGAGTAGGTCTATAAAGGCAACGGCTCCGGGTCACACAACTCCCAAGAAGTATAATGTTAGAATGAGCAAGGGCTCTAGCCAACTGTACTAGTGTGGTGTGATAATCAATAGCCAAGTGAAGTGATACAACAGTGTGACATTGGAAAGTAGAGGTCTTGTGCTATACCCAGAACATAGTTAGCAAGCTCATGCAGCCTTTGACAAAATTAGACAGGCCTAATTTTTTTTAGATAACCATTTGCGTTACACCCATAAGCTAAAAGCTTGTAACGCAACACAGACGGAGGGAGAGCCTGTCAAAAAGCTGCATGTAGGCAGATAGAGAAGAGAGGAGTAAAACTAAGGAAGAGGACTAAGACAGGTTAGAGATAACATCCCTATCTAGGAAATAGGGAATAGAAGGGACAGAAGCAGTAGGGAGAACTATGAACAGTTCTCCGACTGGACACACACGTGTCCTAAAAGGGGACATGGTGGGACATGATCAGGAGTTACCCAGGTTAGAGTGGGGAAACCATTACCACGAGGAGTATCCATTAATAGTGGTAACTCTAGAAGAGTAAGCTATTGACAAGTCACTAAACGCGTGCTGGAATACCGAGCACGCAAACCTGCTGACGCACGAAGGGTCACCGGCTCGTGGCTGGACACGCCACGAAAGTCAAGCAGACGGGGACATGACAGCGTAGAGGACAGGATCGTAGTATTCGCTCTGAATACTGTGTTGTTTATAGGACAGTAGAAATAGTGGTGACTTAGGCTTAGATTAATACAGTAGATATTACCATAGATAACGTCATAACGTAATATTATCATGATGTATATGATCTATGTGGGTATCAGCTCTCGGAGCTATTATGTAACTAGTCCAGAATAAATGTATATCCTTTTGTACGACGTACGTGTTATCATTCGTGTGGTGCAAAAGAAGAATCCATGTGTGCCTGTCAAAGCTAGGTTGCTGACAGGCAGGATTATATTTGGTATCAGAATATGGGGCTTTAACCACGTTCAAGCAATTATTTTTGAACCATCAACCCACATAAGTATTAGGAGTATATTTGATCCATATTTAAGTGTTCAGATTATTGTGATCCACCGATCCACAGACATTTATTTTAGGATTATTCTTTGGTCAGAGATGTCTGAACCACATTCAAGAAAGTATTTATTCTAAATTCGAAATTAGTGTGAACTTGTAAGATTGTGATTTACCCAAACCACGATTGTGCTATTATTATCGATTATTGGGGTCTAAAAATTGACCTGTGAAAATGACGCAATGCGCTCACATTGAAATGTTTTGAAAGCATCGTTTAAGAGCAGTGCGATCATTATTTTGTGTATTTGTATTTCATGATTATGATTCAGTCGGTAAGAAGACCCACAAGAATTATGTTGGGATTATTTTGCTTATTCTAATTATCTTCATTATTTTGATAATTATTTTTGAAAATCTTATATTTTTGTTTTGATTATCCAGCGAACTTACCCACGAAATAGTACCATGTCAAAAGTACAGTTAGTACAGGGAAAATTAGACTAGTGTTCAGATTAAGATCAGAAAGTATAGCTCAGTCAGAGACATCAGTAAGCGAAGACAAGACGACATAGACCGACATTTGACGATTCATTGACGATACATTCATTCATATCATTCATATCATTCATATCAATCATATCACATTTGTGTTGTTCATCTCGTAAAGAATGGGAGACTAAAATTATTTACTATCTTGTATTTTTGTAACACATGCAATGTATTAATTGTTGCTGCTCTACGGAACAGGAACATCGATCGTAGTAGCGAGCCGATCCATCTTGGGTGCGAGAAAGAATTGTGACATCCCAAGTGGCCGAATTGTCAGAAAATCAGATGAGTATCTTTACATATTTTGATGATCTCAATTAATGAACGCATCTTCTTTTTCCAGTGCGATACTGTAAATTTTCATACTTATTGATTGCAAAGTGATTTATTCGTACCAAGTGTGTAATATTTGGTGATATAAAGTTGTTGGTAGTACCATTGGTGTGTGAACGTAAATTTATACAATGTCAACACTAGGAGAATTTATCCAGACGGGGAAAGAACTAGGCCATAGCGGGGATAAATTAGAACAATGGGCAGAACGTAAATACAAAGAATACACAGAGCAGAAAGCATTAAAGGACAAAGAAGCAAAAGATGCTGAAAGAGATGAACGAGCACGTGAGAGACAACACCAAAAAGAAATGTTAGAGATAGGAGAAGCCACCAAACAAAAACAAATAGAATTAGACCAAGCCACCAAACAAAAACAAATAGAATTAGAGCAAGCCACCAAACAAAAACAAATGGAATTAGACTCACAGACACAGTTAAGAATGAAAGAAATGGAGATTGATTCGCATGTTCAGATAGCTACCACTAAGCAAAAGAGTCAGGAGGAGCAGAACAAATTTACTAAGTATAAAGGGATTGTGAAGCCCTACTGCCAAGGAGATTCCATCTCCGCCTGGACCGAGAATATCGAGTTCCAGCTTAAATTTCAAAAAGTTCCTTTGGAAGATTGGGCGATGATCTACATGAAGAATCTCTCTGGTGAGCCCTTGAAAGTAATTGAATCTATTCCAGCAGATTTAAGAACTAACTACCAATATATTACATGATAGAATTATGCAGCATTTTTTACTCTATGCTCCTGAATATCAGATCCAGTATTCTCAAATTAAACCAAAATCGAACGAAACGTTCATCGATTATGTATCCAACGTTCAAAGTGTCTTCAGTAAATGGCTTAAGGCAGCGAAAATAGGGAAACGTTTTGATAAGCTACAAGACTTAATGATCATGGACAAAGTTATATCTACGGTTCCATCTCCCTTCGCTAAGTTCCTGCAACAAGCAGACATTGAGTCACTGGAACAATTGGAAAAACGAGGTTCGGCTTATTTCTCGTCGAACAGAGACATTTTTAAATCCTCCATAAATGAATCTGAAATTGCGGCTTTTGCCAAAACCAGCCTAGAAAATCTTTCAATCAGAAATCTTACCAGAAGAAAGATAGGCAAGACCAAAAGCCACCTCTATGTATGTACTGTCATTTAAATCACCAACAATATTCTATGTGTGACAAGAACCCGTCATACCCTGCACATCTTGAAATGATGATTAAAAAGCAGGAGAGCAAAAGGAGTGCATACAAACGTGCAGTTAAATGTTTTTTATTTGTTCCTCGTACGGACATTATAGCAGTAGATGTTTGGGTCGTCAGAGAATGAAAGCCAGCAATGCTGTACTGATTGACACATCTTCCGATAGTGGCAGTGAAACTGAGTGTGAGAATGAGAATGTGTTACCTTTCAATGACTGTGAGAATGTGGCTGCTGTTACAGATATTTTAAACTTTGAAAGATGTGAAACTTGTCACCAGTTCCATACGGACGGAAAACTCAAAT
Organism: Cepaea nemoralis; assembly: GCA_014155875.1. Taxonomy (NCBI): domain Eukaryota; kingdom Metazoa; phylum Mollusca; class Gastropoda; order Stylommatophora; family Helicidae; genus Cepaea; species Cepaea nemoralis. The sequence continues at coordinate 1,929 of JACEFZ010020591.1, read as the reverse complement.
GTGGGCACATTGTACCATTCTCTAGTGAGAATGCGAACGCAGCTATAGCCTCCAGAGGCAATCTAATGTTCCACGATGCACTGGTCAATGATTATCCATGCCAATGTTTACTGGATAGTGGGAGTACTTTAATCGGGTTAAGGAAAGAACTAGCTAATCCAGAGGATTATACGGGCGATTTTGTGAAATGCCGTACCTTTTCGGGTAATATTGAGAAATACCCACTGGCAAAAGCCCGTATAAACACCCCGTTCCTTTCCGGCACATTTACGTGCGCTATTTTACACAACCCGTGTACTGACCTAATTCTTGGCTGCCTACCAGGGTTAAAACACTGCACTGCTGATGAAATATTAGCCTGGAAAGAAACTAACACGGCTAATGCAGTAACCAGGTCAGAGACACAGAGACATCAAGATGACCTGCAGGAGAGATGTTACAACTTTTAACACCTAGCGGTACAATTGATAATACCACCCGACAAAATTTTATAGAGGCGCAACGCGCCGATCCAACCATTTCACCTTATCTGAAATTATTAGGTGAAAAGGCCAAAGTAACGAAAAATGCCTCATGGTATTTCAAACTCCACAATGGAATTCTCATGCGATATTATACCACCAATAACCATGAAATTCAGCAGACGGTGCTAACTTTAAAACACCGACAAACCGAGTTAAAGAATGCACATGACTCACCGTTTGCTGGACATTTGGCTTATGACAAGACCAGAGCCAGAATTCTAGCGCATTTTTACTGGCCAAAATTTTGTAATGATATCAAATATTTTTGTCGTTCGTGTACCATTTGTCAACAGTTAGTGAGAAAGGGAAAGCATGTAACAGCGGAGGTCCAACCATCAACATTGGCCTCTAGACCATTTGAAAGTGTAGCGGTGGATATTGTTGGACCCCTAAATCAGGTGTCGAACAAAGGAAACCGATTATATTAACTCTGGTGGACCTTTGTTCAAGATGGGTTGAGGCGGTAGCCCTAAAATATATTACCTCCAAAGATGTAGCTAATGTATTTTTGCACCTGTTTTCCCAATTCGGATTCCCTCGAACCATTCTATCCGATCGTGGAACTCAGTTTATATCGGCTGCTACGCAAGCCCTTACAAAAATGCTAGGGATTAAGCAACATTTCACGACCGCCTACCATCCCTGCCAGCAATGGAATCATAGAAAAGATTAACGGGGACCTGAAACACATGCTGGCTAAGGTGACAGCAGAGAACCCATCTGATTGGGATACACTGTTACCAACAGTGCTGTTCGCCTATCGAGAAATTCCGCACTCAAGTACGGGTTTCTCTCCATTTGAATTAGTTTATGGGGCTAACCCACGTGGACCCCTAACTATTTACCATCAGTTAATCACTAATACATCAGATAGTCCAACCCCTGTAACACCTTACGAGATGGTAACAGAAACACGCGACAAAATTATGAAGGCGTGTGTAATAGCCAAGTCATCTTTGGAGAGAAAAGGACAGATCTACCGCCATTATGCCAACAAGGGTGCCAAAACCATACACCTCGAACCTGAACAGGAGGTGCTACTTCTATTACCAGATAAACGTAACTTATTGTTAACTTCATGGCAAGGGCCATTCAAAGTGGTACGAAAGATATCAGATGTCGATTATGAAATATCGATAAACCAAAAATTAAAGATATTTCATATCAACATGCTGAAGCCTTACTTTTCACGACAAGAAGAACAGATGACAGACGAACAGAATGCATCTACACCAAGCAACCAGACGACAGACGTACATAACGCAACTACACTAGTTAGTGTGACAGAAGACGACGACATCGCAGATACACATAGTCAGCAAACAGAACACGCACTTAGTACCACCACAGTACTGAATCAGATAGAGGACGACGACATGGAACTACCAGTTCCGACAGTAGACAT
>JACEFZ010020590.1:0-21592 GCA_014155875.1 Cepaea nemoralis | reverse complement strand
AGGGAAATGAAGTCTCTGGCTTCTGTTTCCATTGACGATGAACAGAATTTTTCATGGAGGACTTTTGTGTTGGCATTCTGGCGGCGGCATTATGTACAGTGTACATGTGCGGGTTGTTGGCTTGTCGATACTTCTGTCTGTTCAATTGTTCACACTGGGCAGTGAGCAGCGTTTTGTGTGATATTCACTGGCACAGGAACGGAGCAATAGGGGGATGATCCGTTGCCGTGAAGTTGGAACCGCGACTAACTAACTAACTAACTCTTGACACCCTCGGTCCAGCGTGACTATCATTCCATGTTGAGTTGAGTTGAGTTAAGAACCCACACCACAGCACTCGGGACATTCCCATACTCCGCCCTAACTCTTAAGACTGCTATGTTGGACCGCTCAATGGCCCATTCCCTTTTCCGTCTTATCTTACAAATTCCACATATATGTCTAATGATATCTTCAGTCTGTGCGACCAAATAAATGCCCCTTTATAACCTATCCCATGGTATCCCACACGTCTCATACAGAAGAACCTCCTTGCCCGCTGCTAACATGCTGGACATTTTCTCTTATATTTATAATAAGCTGTCTTTGTGCCTTAGCCACCATCTAAATATTTGTCAAGTAATAAGAGCCTTGTAGTTGTTAGACATAACCAGTTGTGAGGGATTACATGGTATATACTATTACTATATCATCACATACTATATCATCATCAGTGTCAGTATCATAGTTACTGATGGGCCTCCTGCTAGTACGTCTGGCGTCAGCACCTGCTGTTAGGCAGGTTTGCTTTATTCTCCATGACTTCCTCTACTAACTGGTGGTTTGGAACTGCATTTTCTCTGTTACATCAGTTTGTTACATTTGATTTGGCGCGCGCGTGTGTGTGTGTGGGGGGGGGGTGGAGGGGGGAATTTATAAAGGATTGCATGTGTTCGTTTGCTATTTTTATGTCTCATTGTGGAATGTGGACCGTGTCGCGTTGTGTTATAACGTGCTGGTATGGAGCCGGTCGTTCAGAAAGCAATGGCAAACTACTTAACGTAACACTTGCCTAGTACATCAACAACAGCTGAAAAATGCTGGTGTTGACTGCAACGTCCCGTAAGGGATACGCAACATTAAAAAAAAATTTGTGGAATTATATTGCTATTCCCAACTTATTATCGTCTTCTCTGGAACCAACTGTGTAAGTATGGATACTATCTTTTGATATTCAGCATGTGTGAATATTGATATCACTTTTGTTTTATGCGATGGATCCTGTAATTCGTGTTTCTGCTAGTAGTTACTGTTTATTTTGTCTCCTTGGCAACAGGGAGTCTTCATTGAAGGCAATGAGTTATTACGCATTTGTAATTTTATTTTTTTCACGAAAAATAGCTTTGCACATACTTAATTTAAATACGAAAAATATATTATAATTTCCCATTATAACGTCTTAACTTTTGTTAGTTATTTAGCGCTGACAATTTGCTATTTAATTAGCATTTAATTGAAACAGAACAATCGGTTAGTGGAGACAAAAACTCTTCTGTACTAGAATCCACGTATGGTATAGGCTGGAATGACGCCGGTCTCCAGAAACGGCTTCTGATAGAAACGTTGAAACTAGAAGTCTTCACAAGTCAAGTGTTAGATTTCTGCGATTGTGTTCAATAATAATCTCAGTGTTGATGATTGCTTCATAAACTGACTCGGGGTTCTTTTTAGAATAACACATACATAATATATTTTTGAGTAACATTTATTATGATTTGTCTTTTGTAGTCAAGTAAAGAAAGACTAAAGTCAAGAGTCAAGTTTTTTTCAAGTTAAACTTGAGTTAATTCCACTATCACTAAGACTAAGTTAAGAATCTACTAGAAAAGGATAATTAATATTTAATAATCTACTATGACTACAAGTACAAGTTACAACAAACTGCAAAGTGCTGCGCTGCTAAGTAGTAAGAATCAAGTTTCGCCTTGAAGCTCTACTGAAATCCCAATCGCTTTGACTTTACTGTCATTGCTCATTTACTAACTGGTGTTTAAGGTTTTGTGAGATTATATTACAAAACAAAAAAATAAAACAGCAAAAGCGTGAATTATTCAGTTAGATAAATTCTAAACTTCAATTACTTTCAGCAGTTATAGTTCACAGTTAGCATACCAAAGATTATTTATATAAAATAAAAAAAACCATGGACAAGCCACAGATTATCCTTCACATCCAGAAGTGTGTGAACTATACGCTGTATGATTCAAAATGGATTCCTTGCAGTGCAAAGTTTGTGACTTTGGGCAATTATGCAAGAGGAACAGGGGCACTGCAGATCTATGAAGTATCACATGGGGATGTGACAGTTGTTAAAGACGTATGTTCTTTTTAACTTCATAATTTCTTTCCTTGTGGTTGTTGATAATAGTAACGATGTGTTTTAAAAAGAAAAACAATTATTTAGTGTTTCATATTCGTCGTACTTTACTAGCACTTTGCCGTCTTGACAGATGGTAGGTTTTACATTGTGCTTCCTAAAAAGTCATAATAACCTCTCCATAGCACAAAGCCTGGTGCTGAATTGTAGAGACCATGTGTTGCCCATGCATCATGATCCCTCTCTCTGCCTGCCTAGTTTACTGCAAAGGAAAGCTAAAACCAATAGATTGAAACAAGACAAATTGCAGAAGGTACCAGATCAGCAAAGCAATGCTCTAACTGTCCATCTGTCAGCCCTTTGATTCCTGACCAGTTGCCAACCAAGGCTTAGGGCCTGGTCTGCCCTTCAATTGCATTTATTCTTTTGGTTGTATTTCCTAGTACTGGGATAAGACTTGTACCATCCTAGTTGCACTCCTCTGCTTGAAGCCATTGGCACAATGTAGGGTGTTGGGTTTGTTGAGCACTACCCAACATTCAGAACTAACAGAAAGCAGATACCATCTGTTGTCATACAGTAGCTCAGTCGTGTCTTACTAAGACATGACTAACACGTTTATTTGTCATAACCTTCCTGAAAGAAAGCATGCTAGAAATATTAAAATGCTCACTATAGTACAGCTAAATTTACCATATTAATCCTTGTTTTCAATGCAAGAACAGCAAGATGAAGAAAGAATGAACTTTGCCATTAATTCTAGCACGTTCATCAAGAAATAAAAGCTATACAGAAGAAGTTTGAACACAAATAACATATTCATTCACTCATCATGTGCCATGCCAATAAGCATGGGTAGCCATGATTCGCCATCTCACTCAATCACCAGAAACGATTAGTAGTGTGACTCTTTGCTGGCTGTTGAACGAGGGGACTGAGCACGTATGGGAATGTCCTGAGTGCAGTGATGTCGGTTCTTAACTCAACTCAACTCAACTCAATCACCAGAGTCATGGATCAGCTCAGTGCTCTTGTCTCGACCATACCACGTGGTCAAGCCATCCAGTGATCATATTAGTTAGTTAGTTAGTTAGTCTTTCCTCTTGAGCCTAAGGCGGCGCATAGGGCAGAAGTCCTGTCTCTCCATGCTTGGCGGTTCGCTGCTACCTGTTGTAGATCTTGGATATTTACTTGGCCATTGAATGAGCCTTCTCTAATGATGGTTCTACGCAGGGTCTCTCTTGGTCTTCCCCGTTTTCTTTTCACTACTGGTGACCATATGAGGGCTTGGTAGGGGAGTCTTGTCTTGTCCATTCTAAGTACATGGCCGATGTAGTTCCAACGGCGTCTTCTTATGAAATTGGATACTGTATCTTGCTTAATCTCTTGTCTTATTTGCGTATTGGTTCTGAAGTCTGTCCAGTGGATGTTTAGAAGTCTTCTAAGACATTTGTTCTCAAAATTATCTAATTTTTTATCTAAAGCTACTATTGATTTCCAATTTTCACATCCATACGTTAACACTGGATGTCAACAACTCATCTGACAGGCATCATCGGATACTTCTCCCACACCATACAAGAAAACTTGCAAGTCGTGTGCGAGGAAAATAAATGGTACATTTTATTGCCGTTGGCTCGCTACAAGCAGGTAACAGTCGCTAGTAAACACACCACATAAAGCCACAGAAATTATCTATCACTAGTTTTCCTAAACCCTATAGCTAATCTCTATCTACTAGGCTATATGAAAACACATATCTATTCTATACGATGTGAACACTACAAAGTCAGTCCCCCGTCTGACGTTTTCTCCTTCCGTGGTCACACACCACGCGGATCGACCTTGACCTTGGTGCGTGTTACCTCACATGGCACGTTGATCGCAGCCGTGGTATGTTGAGTGGGCACTCAACTTCTCTGTGGCTACCACGAGGCGTGATACTGTCGTGATCAGAGTGCTAACTCTCTGAACCACGCCTGCGTGTCTCATGAGAGAATGGTTAACCATCTCCTATTTCCTCATCTCCCCTGCCCTTCCCTCGGGCACCGGATCACCTCCTGGTCTCCTCGAGGTTGACTGCTCTCCCCGGTGGAGGGGTTGCGTTCGAGTCTTTGACACACACCCTCCCCTCCTGTGTTGCGTCATCAACTTTCACTCATTGGTTGTGACGCAAGAGGTTTCTAAAAAATTAGTGTCTCTAATTTTTGTCAAAGACTAGATAATTTGGCTCTGGGCACTCTAATAGACTTCTACTGACCATTGTCACAATGTAGTAAAACTTTACTTGGCTACTGGCAATCGCCACAAACTTGTCTGGTTGGCGTGAGCCCTCTTCTCACATGCAATATTATATTCATTAGAGGTATGTCTGAACCGGACCGTTGTCTTATGAGACCTGCCCTCACATAGTAAATTAACTTACTACCCATACAAAGTTGACTTTCTTAGGGTCAACACATGAATTGCTTCATGTCCCCCATATAATATTTAACAACCATTACACAAGGTGTGTGCGACAGGCTTTACCTACTTCGCTTCCGCGTGTAAAGTTCTATTTCACTGTTAAGTTAGTGTTTCGTTGTCTATTATGTCCCCTGACCCGAAGTTATCTCCCTTTGATCTACAAAATGTGTATGTAATTTATATGTTTGTTTTTCTGGTTGTTTGCGTGTTTGGATTTAATTAATATTCTAATCTAGCTTCTAACCTATGTTTTTAACGTTTATGTGTATGTATGTTAGTTTTTAAGTGCCATAATTTGGTTAAATGTGGCCACAAACAGGTGTATAACACTAATTCGTGACTACGTTCCCTTGTTATGAAACTTAAAATACTTTAATGTAAGTTGTAAACTATACTACAGACAACACATTCACACTAGCATATTTTCACCAACGACAACCAACATCTAACGTCGACAAAAATTAAAAGTCGCGCTAAGCAGCAGAAAAATCCGCCGACCGATTTCACTCTCTCGTATATTTTCCATTCGCTCTCACTTTCACACTTCTGTCACACTCCTTTCACCCTTAATTCTGTCACACATCTTTTATTCTCCCGATTATTTAAAAACCTTGGAGTGACACTGTACAGGTTTGGCTCAGTTTTAGAAAGTTGAGCTCAATGACTGTGCAACAATCGCTGCACGAGTCATGTATTTACCATATATTTACATGGACGAGAAAGGGTCGATGGTTTGTCCCTTTGGTCTTATCATCCACTATGTTCTACTAAAATAAACTCTAAATCCTAACATACTAATATTAATTCTATAAATATGTATTTAATGTGTTAACTAATTTACTAACTTCTGTCATGTTAATTATGTGATATGCTTATATTAATCCTTATGTTTATCTAATCTAAGGGATGTAATCTAACTATTTAAATGGAATTGATGTGATCTGAGTTATGTACCTTAATGCCATGGATAATGTTACCACAAAGTATGTACTTTTCTAAAACTATTCTAAGTAATGTTTTTAAATGCATAAAGAAACTATATGAATGATGTTCTTAATTTAAATGGTGTAAATGATGTATGTCCACTTATCTAATCTTTTTATCCTATTATGATGTAACATGATGTTAATAGTAACTGGTAATGTTTGCTAGATAGTATGGTTTCATTAGGATGGAATGAACTGAACTGCACTGAGGCTAAATGAAATGTAACAACATAAATGGTACTATTCCCATCAAAACTTCAATTTAGTTTGTAATTACCTATTCTTACGTCTAAATTACTATTCTAATTTAATTTTAAGCTAAGTAAGTGGGTTAATTACTGAACTGTCTAAACTATTAAAATACATGAAAACTATTATATCTCCTATTCTACCTCTAATTTATCACCATCTTAAAATGTTATATTACATATCACAATAAGTTTATATACATGGTATTCAGCTACCTCAGGTTAGTTGTTGCCTTCATGTTTGTGCATTGGTTTTCTAGGCATACTCTATGTACACACTTGGCCTGGGTATCAGAAATACATTGCACAGTCACACTCGTGTCCTATCGGTAGTGCATCTGTAGAGTTCGCTGGTGTCGTAGATCACTATTTTCGTGTCTGTATTTATGTACTGTTCTGACACTGTTTTTCTGTGCTTAACACAACCGATACACCGGAATGGAGCTTAGTAGGTAATGAGCTGTCCCAGTTCACACGGTGTTAATTTGTCTTCGGAGCACAGTTCTTCTTTTGATGTCTACGGACACATGGTAGTTCACTGTTCTTGGTACATGACTAAGCACATAATGTCGGTGTATGTGTAACATATTTCACATAGAATATTATTATGTACTCATTTAATAACTACTACTCTACACTTCTATGTGGAATTTCAGGTATTTCTACCTCAGATGGTAAAATTAGTGACCACCTGTATATCCGGTCATTTCGATGCACACCACTCTGTATGACCGTGATCGGGGAGTTGTCGGTCTGGACAATGCAGTGAACATCCGCCAGAAATCGATGGAGCTTTCTCACCGCATAGCTGACGCTTAGGGTTTTTCAACTCTGATCTGGAATATCTGGACTCAGCAGGTGTGATCTTACGGTTCACGTAGCAAATCGGGTGGAAGATGCCCTAAAAAAATTTGGCCTAGTACTGCTGGCATCTGTCCTAGAATAATAAACGAGCCTAGGATTAGGCAAGCGGAGGATTGGAACATTACAAAAAAGGATTTTCATTTTTGACAATGCAGAAATTAATAATGCATCTTTCACATCCATTTTTACAGATGCTTTTAAAACATTGGAAAATACACTTGTAATTTCCGCTAAATTTGGAATAAATTTACTATAGTAATTTACTAATCCCAGAAGGCTTCTGACCTGTTTCTTCGTAGTAGGCATGGTCAGATTCATAATTTTTGTAATAATTCTATTGTCGGTCTTAAGTTGACCCTGTGACATGACATGAACCAAAACTGAATTTCTTTTAGGCCTAATTCAACTTTGCTCGGTTTGACAGTGAGACCGAAGAGTTGCACTCTGTCAAAGACATATTTTAGTTTCAGTAAGTGTGTTGTCCAGTCATCAGTATGGAAACATATATCATGCGTATTCTGTAAGCTCACTACATGTATGCATCTTGTCGGATTTGCCAGTCCCGCTAATTAGTGTAGTTGCGCTATGTACGTCTGTCGTCTTATCATTAGGTGTGGGTGCACTGTGTTCGTCTGTCTCTACTCCTGTCTCTTGTCGTGAACAGTAAAGTTTCAACCTGTTGACATGGAATATCTTTAAGTGTCCGTTTATCGATATTTCATAGTCAACATTTGAAATCTTACGTACCACCTTGAATGGTCCTTGCCATTTTATTTGTCTGGAAGTAACTGAAGTATGTTTTGATCTGGTTTACGACCAATTGTTCAAGCACCCTTGTTTGTGTATTGGTAAATTGACCCTCCCTCTCAAAGGTCTAGAAGCCAGAGTAGAAGGTAGTACTTTAGCTGTGGGATGTTTAATCTTATGTAATAATTGTTGACCGACATTACAAAAACGATACAATAATTTCATATCATTCAAAAACCCTGGCCACTGAAAGTGAGTCTGAAATCTAGGCCTGGTTTTGTCTTTTGCTCGGTGACCAGCAAGCGGTGACTCATGTGCAGTTTTTTGCACAGTTAGGCGGTGTTGTACAGGTCGCACCGTTTGCTGTTTCTCATGGTTATCAGTTGTAAAATATCTAGTCAGAAAGCCATTATTAGGTTTAAAGAACCATGAGACATTTTTGGTTATTTTGGCTCTTTCATTAATTTTAAATAAGGAGACACACTAGGATCATCTTTCTGTTGTTCTATGAATTTCTGTCTGTTGGTATCATCTGTGCCAGTTGGAGAAAGCAACAGTAGTCTCTCATATTGTAGTGTGTCTTGATGTTTTACAGTGTCTACTCTAGTTGTTGCATTAGCTGCATTTAATCTTTCCCATGCAGCTATTTCATCACTAGTACATTGTTTAAGTTGGGGTAAGGAACCCAAAATCAAATCAGTACAAGGGTTGTCAAGTATTGCACAAGTAAAGGTACCCGAAAGGAAAGGAGTGTTAATACGGGCTTTGGCCAAAGGGTAAATTTCAATGTTACCCGAAAAGGTTCGGCATTTGACAGAGTCGCCTGTATAATCACTTGGACTCGCTAGATCCTTTCTAAGACCAATAAGGGTACTGCCACTGTCCAGCAAACATTGGCATGGTCTGTCGTTGACCATTGCATTGTGGAACACTAACTTGCCTCTGGAGGCTAATGCTGCATTTACACTCTCAGTTGAGCATGGTACTGTATGTCCACATTCTAATTTTCCATCTGCATGAAATTGGTAACATTGGTCATAATTGTCAAAGCTTAACACATCGTTCACACAACAGACATCTTCAGACTCTTTGAAAGGTAATACATTCTCAACTTCACACTCAGTCTCACTACCACTATCAGAAGAAGTATCAATCAAAATAGCATTGTTGGCTTTCATACGTTGGCGGCCAAGGCACTTATTTGAATAATGGCCATAGCTGGAACAAAAAAAACATTTGATTGCACGCCTGTATGCAGATCTTTTATTTTGTTGCTTCTTGATAACATCCTCAAGATGCGCCGGATAATTTGGCGATTTGTCACACATAGAATAAGTGTCATGCAAAAGTTGACAATAAATACACTTTGACACTTTTCTATCTCTGTTGTCAGATTTCTGAAAGGGTTTTCTGTTACTCTGATAGTTTTTTGGTTGGTCTTTCACAAAGGATACTATTTCAGAGTCATTTGAAGTCTTAAAAATATCTCTGTTAGAAGAAAAATATGCTGAGCCTTTTTTTTTCAAACTGCTCGATGTTCTCAATGTCTGACTGCTGCAAAAATTTAGCAAAAGGAGATGGTATCGTGGATATAACTTTATCCATAGCTATTAAATTTTTTAATCTATCAAAGTCTTTTCCTATGTTAGCTGCTTTCAGCCACCTGTTTAGTACACTCTGAACATTTGAAACATAATCAATAAAAGTCTCACTAGGTTTAGGTTTTAAATTTGAGAACTGAACCTGATACCCAGGGGCATCAAGTAAAAAGTGCTGCATAATCCTATCATGGATGTATTGATAGTTAGATCTAAGCTCAATTGGTATAGATTCTATCACTTTAAGGGGCTCACCACTCAGATTCTTCATATAAATCATAGCCCACATCTCTATTGGAACTTGGTGATATTTGAATTGATACTCTACATTCTCTGTCCAGGCTGATATGGAATCCTCTTTACAATATGGTTTGATAATATTTTTGTATTTATTGAACTTATTTTCCTCTTGTTGACTTTTTAATTTAGTGGCAGAGATCTCTGCGTGTGAGTCTACATCCATACCTTTCATCTTCAACTGTGTCTCTGATTCAACTTGTATTTGCTTTTCCTTAACTCTAGCCATTTCATCTATCTCTTTTTGCTTTAGTTCTCTTTCTTGATCTAATGTCTTTTGCTTTAGTTCTTTTTCTTGATCTAATGTCTTTTGCTTTAATTCCTTATCCTGTTGTAACTGTTGTTGTTTAACCTCTCTATCATGTTCTAACTGTTGTTGTTTAACCTCTAATTCTTTTTGTTTAATCTGTTTGTCATCTTCTAGCTGTTTTTGTTTTGTTATCTCAGCTAGTTGTGCCATCTCTTTTTGATGCTGTCTTTCTTGTTCTCTTTCCCGTGCGCGTTCATCTCTCTCCGCATTTTCTTTTCGTGTCTGTTCATCTTTTGCTTCTTTAAATTTCTTATCCGCATATTCTTCTAGCTCTTTACCTGTGTATTGTAATTGCTTACCAGCTTTTATAAAGTCCTCTAATGTTGCCATGCTGTTGAGTAATTAGCTTGCGTTGACTTACACTGACTTGTTTAATCAATTATTTATCTTTGATGTGCTATGTTTGTCACTCGCTGAGGACTATCAATTGTATTCTCAGTTTATTTGCTGAGAAAAAAACCAAAATTTTTTCCTGGAAAATCAGAGCACAAAACTCTGCTAGTGTATCACAAGCTGAAAAAGAGATGCACTATTAATCACATTGCATGCCAAAATATTAGGTATACTCAACTTAATGTTCCCGAGAATCAGGGAACTGAACTCCGGTAACACAGGTCACCTTGTTTGGTACTTTGGGATAGACACACGTTTCGTAATCAGGACACTTTATTTGGCACCTCGGCATCCACACTCAGGTGTTGTTCACTCTGATATGCAGAGCAGCAGTAATCTACCTACTGTACGATATGATTTTCCCGACACTTAAGGACAATGACAATGACTTGCCCACGAACAACTAGAATTTGTGTTAATTAATAGTTAATGTCAATGTCCTGTCTTCGTTCTACACGTATCTGCCTTTCGTCACTAACCTAGTTAATCTATGTAAGTGTTGTGCAGCTCAAGTTTGATCTGCATGGCCAAAAATAGTTCCATCGTGACGGTAAACAAAGAAAAAGTACGATCAAAATATGAATAACTTCTTTTAAATAAATAAAATTACCATAATAATGTTCAAATAAATAAATATATTCATTTATCAACTCAAATAAACAATTAATAAATAATATAAAGTACAGATTCAGGCGAGCAGCAGCTTGACGATTTTGTAAAAACTCGATTGCTGAATGCGAATGACCTAGGAAAACTGCGTGTCAATTATCCTACGTCAGAGGCTCAGCGCTATTTTTAGCTTACAAAAATCGATAATGTCGGCTGGCTGTGTATCGCTCCGCCGTGAATCATCTTTGGTACTTATTCATAAATAAATTGGTAAATACATATATAAATATAAGAAAATAAGAATATTACTACTTACAGCTTTGAAGAATACATGATTTCACTAAATAAATATTTCATAAACACAATTACACAATATATTTCGTCACGATAGGCACAATTTTAGCCCGCAACTGCACTTGTCTGCACAAATTACCGTCACTGACACAAATTAAACCCTAGTCTAGAGCCGTGGATGAGTGGATTAGCTTGAACTTTTGTTCAAGCTCCACTTCTGACACCACAATTATCCTTGCCTGTCAACAACTCATCTGACAGGCATCATCGGATACTTCTCCCACACCATACAAGAAAACTTGCAAGTCGTGTGCGAGGAAAATAAATGGTACATTTTATTGCCGTTGGCTCGCTACAAGTATATTACAGTCGCTATTAAACCCACACACAAAGCCACAGAATTACCTATCACTAATTGCTAACGCCTATGCTAATATTCTATCTATTTGGTTACACAAAAACCCCTATCGCTATTCTACGATGTGCACACTACAAGTCCCGTCCCCGGTCTGCCGTTCTCTCATCCCGTGGTCACACACCACGCGGATCGACCTTGACCTTGGTGCATGTTACCTCACATGGCACGTTGATCGCAGCCGTGGTATGTTGAGTGGGCACTCAAACTTCTCTGTGGCTACCACGAGGCGTGATACTGTCGTGATCAGAGTGCTAACTCTCTGAACCACGCCTGCGTGTCTCATGAGAGAATGGTTAACCATCTCCTATTTCCTCATCTCCCCTGCCCTTCCCTCGGGCACCGGATTACCTCCTGGTCTCCTCGAGGTTGACTGCTCTCCCCGGTGGAGGGGTTGCGTTCGAGTCTTTGACACTGGAATCACATAAGAGTTGAAGATTTTAAGTTTTGTGTGTTTGCTGAGTGTCTTTGACTTCCAGATGTTTGACAGTTTATTGAAGGCACTAGATGCCAGTGCGATTCTAGATGATATTTCTGGTGTTGAGTCCCCTGTAGATGTCATTTTGCTTCCTAGGTATGTGAAGCTGTTGACTTTTTCAAGAACATAGTTGTTCAATTTGGTGTCATCTGAACTGTTGGTAAGATCAATAGTCTTTGTTCTTGTGGTGTTAAATTCTTAAGGTGTTAAGGTGTTAAGTGATCATATAGAAAACAAATATTCAGATACCGTATTTTATCATGAAAAGATGTGATGATAAAGCTGAGAGTGGGAATCAGAACTGCAAGCAAATAACACTTAATGCAGGTCAGAATTACATAGTTATCTGGAGAAAATAGACACACAGTTATAAATGATCTATATATTTCAACATGATATGACCAGCAGGCTAACAGGTTGAGTCATTCAAACTCTGTCATACATTTCTTGTTGATGACAGGCTAACAGGTTGAGTCATTCAAACTCTGTCATACATTTCTTGTTGATAACAGGCTAACAGGTTGAGTCATTCAAACTCTGTCATACATTTCTTGTTGATAACAGGCTAACAGGTTGAGTCATTCAAACTGTCATACATTTCTTGCTGATGACAGGCTAACAGGTTGAGTCATTCAAACTGTCATACATTTCTTGCTGATGACAGGCTAACAGGTTGAGTCATTCAAACTGTCATACATTTCTTGTTGATGACAGGCTAACAGGTTGAGTCATTCAAACTCTGTCATACATTTCTTGTTGATGACAGGCGAATATTTATCCAGACTCTGTAATACATTTATTCTTGATAATAGAAACCCAATTTATTGTGAATAATGGTGCAGTGTAAAAATAAAAAAAGATGAATCAAGCTCTTTTTATTTGGATAATGTTTACAATAATGCATATACTTTGGATAATCTTTGCAACTACAATAATGTGTATACTTTGGAAAATCTTTGCAACTACAATAACATACAACAGAGTTGGATTTCTTAATGGTTCAGCTTCCTGAACTCAAAATAAGGCCATTCCTCCTTAATTGGATCTCTGCAGCCCTCTTTCAATGGAAAGTCGTTGTTAGATGTGGCAGTTGGTCTTCTGAACCAACAATATATCTTGGCCTGCCACAGGGATCACCATTATCTCCGGTGCTGTTCAGTGCCAGCACTGTGAGAATCACTAGTGAGTAAATCACAGGACGGGAGAGGACAATGTTGTATGCCAATAATGTGTTAGTGTATCGTTGGGAACTACAGACAGAACTCAATCACATACGCACTTGGTGTGGTGAAGCTGCTGCAGTGGTCAACAAAACAAAGGCCGCTTTGACATTGTTCTCCTTGAATAACCATATTGTCAACACTCCAACACCAACTGTAAATCTGTGCTCATAGATTGTGGAAAGAATTCAGGCTATGAAATACCTGGTGATACAATTTGATCTAAGCCTGCTTATACTGAGCACATAGACCAGGTGATAACAAAGGCCAAGCGGGGTTGGCTGCGATGATGGTGATGGCGGCAGCAAACCATGCAAGGGTCTGGTCCTTTCTGTTTTTGAGTATGCGATGGTGATCCTGACTTTCAGCCAAAAGCAGATGGAAAGATTGGAGAGGATTCAGAACGAAGCTATGTATATTAAATTTAGTTGTACAAGAGATACAGCATGCAAGACGATGCACTACCTTCTTTATTTTTCAACAATGGGGGACAGAATACAAATTTGCTGAGCACTTGATTACCTCAGAGTCAACGCAAACACACAACATCCACTATATAGTTAGTTAGTTAGTTAGTTAGTCGACAGATCATCCTCGTTGCACATCGGACCATTCAGTCCATAAGTGCTCGGATCCCCTCCTCAGCAAATCCCGCAGCGTGTAGCGGCTAACGACGCCAGTTCTGTGTTGGTTTATCAATCTTCTTTGGCTTCCTGCGTAGTGTTCTTGTTTGGCCACCCCTCTTTTAATTTGCTGCTCTCGCAGTCTGGCCATTGTTGTAGATTCACAGTCATCACTTGGTTCTCGTAGAGCATTCAGAATGTCAGCCTGGTCCATGGCGCGTCCGCCCTCAACAGTAGCCTCACCTGCGAGCTTGTCAGCCCGCTCATTTCCTTGTACTCCCGCATGCCCTTGCACGAAGATGAAACTAATCTTTGCCAGCCGAGACCGCTTCAGAGGCAGCAACCATTCTCTTCGGATCGACCCCTCCTCTATCCTCTTGATCATGTTCATTGAGTCGCTAAGGAAACAAGCCCTAGTGAATGTCTGTGTCTCGAGCCATGTTATTGCTTTACTTACTGCCATGACTTCCATGGTCAGGCTACTTGTGGTTTCAGTGAAAGCACCAGAGTCCTCCTTCACAATTCTCCCTCCGGCCCGAGCTGTAAAGGCCCATGAGCTTCTCACATGTCGGACGACCGACCCATCTGTGTAGATGACCGCGTCACTGTCTAGCGAATTCTCGAAAATCAACGCTTGTACTTCAGCCTCAACAGCAGCCGGATTTTCTTGTCTGCATTTTCTATCTAGTTGGATGCAAACTGAAAAGGATGTGCAGAAGTCTGTTGGCACTTGCACCCACTCCTCGCCAGGTTCTAAGTCCTCAAGTGAACACACCTGTTGAAGAATGTCCTCGGCTTGACCCATCCACGACCGTCCTCTTTTTAACCTGCTGCCCTTCACCTTCCTAATTTCACTATGCAGTGGATGCTGTGTGTTTGCGTTAATTCTGAGGTAGGCACGTGCCCTGCAAACTTGCATTCTCTCTTCAATGGTTGGAAAATCAAGAAGGTAGCGCATCGCCCTGCATGCTGTATCTCTTGTACATCCAAGAATAATGCGCATAGCTTCATTCTGTATCCTTTCCATCCTTTCTATCTGCTTATGGCTGACAGTCAGGATTGCCATTGCATACTCCAAAACAGACATGACCAGCCCCTCGTACAGAAGACATAGATGGCGCTGCTCACAGTTTGCTGCCGCCATCACCCGCATCGCTGCCAAACCCCGCTTGGCCTTTGTTATCACCTGGTCTATGTGCACATTATAAGCAAGGCTTCGATCAAACCGTATCCCCAGGTAATTCATTGCCTGCGTTCTTTCAACCGTCTCTGAACACAGCATTACAGTTGGTGTTGGATTGTTGACAATATGATTATTCAACGAGAACCAAGTCACTGTTGCCTTTGTTGGGTTGACCATTGCCCCAGCTTCATCACACCAAGTACTTATGCGATTGAGTTCGGTTTGTAGTTCCACAGCAACCTCCTCTCTATCCTTACCCTGACGATACACTAAAACATCATCGGCATATGACAATGTTCTGCCAGGTCCAGTGATCTGCTCACTGGTGATTCTCACTGTGTAGGCGTTGAACAGTACCGGAGATAATGGTGATCCCTGTGGTAGGCCAGGATATATTGTTGTTGGTTCCGAAGTCCAACTGCCACATCTAAAAACTACTTTCCGTTGGAAGAGAGCTGCAGCGATCCAACTAAGGAGGAATGGACTTACGTTTAGTTCAAGAAGCTGAAACATTAAAAAATCCAGTGGTACTCTGTTGTATGCGTCCTCAAGATCAATCGCTGCAGCAACGGTTTCAGTGCCTGAGTGGAAACCTTCATAGACATCGTGGGCAAAGACTGCTGCATTGGTCCAGGTTTCTCTTTTTGGACGGTACCCACCCAGGGTAGGTGGGAAAACACCTTGCCTCTCTAGTTGGCTTGATATTTTCCTGGCAATTACCTTCTCCAGCAGCTTGCCTATTGTATTCTGCATGGTTATAATTCGATATCCCTGAATTTTCTTGTGGTCTTTGTCAGGCTTCGGCAAGGGAATCAGATAGCTGTGTAACCATTCCTCCTTGATGCTAGCACTCCCTATACTGTTGTTGTACATGTCTGCTATTTTCTCGAGCTCATTGTCGGTACACCTATTTATGTCGTCGTATCTTATGCCATCAGGACCTGGAGCACTGTTTTTTGATCGTCGAAGCACAGCCTTGATTTCTTTCACTGTCACTGTGTCTTCATCCGAAGTGTTCTGGGCCTTGCATCGTCTGAGGTGACCTCCTTGGCCAGATTCCGGCCTCCCATGTCTGTCTGGTTGCTCTGCTCAAGGTAGCGTTCAAAGAGGGCTTTGCCCTTGTCCTCGTCAGTCCTCTGCCAGATGAGGTCAGCACCTTGGAAGTCAGAAATGCTCTTATTCTTGACTACACCACTCATGCTTTTATGTAGTCGCCAGAACAATTTCAGTGACTTGTCTGTGCTTACTCTTTGACACACCTCTGCCCATTTTTCGCTTTTAACCACCGTGACCAGTTTTTTTAAATAGCTTACTTTTGTGTGCATCTCTCTTTCTAAGTGCAAGCAGGGACTAGGATGACCAGCTCTGTTCTTCTTGGCATTTTGCCATCTCCTTACAGCACTACGCTTACCCACCCACTATATAGTGAAATTAAGAAGGTAAAGGGCAGCAGGTTAAAAAGAGGAAAGTCATGGATGGGTCAAGCCGAAGACATTCTTCAACAGGTGTGCTCACTTGAAGACTTAGAACCTGGCGAGGAGTGGGTACAAGTGCCAACAAGGTCCTTTTCAGTTTGCATCCAAACAGACAGAAATGCAGACAAGAATATCCGGCTGCTGTGGAGGCTGAATTACAGGCTTTGATCCTTGAGCATTCTTTAGAGGGTGATGCTGTCATTTACATAGATGGGTCGGTCATTCGATGCATGAGAAGATTGTGGGCTTTTATGGCTCAGGCTGAAGGCAGAATTGTGAAAAAAGATTCTGGTGCCCTTGCCTTGACCACAAGTAGTCTGACTATGGAAGTCATGGCAGTAAGTAAAGCAATAACATGGCTCAAAACACAGACCTTCACTCTGGCGTGCTTCCTTAGTAACTCAATTAGTATGCTCAGGAAGATAGAGATGAGATGGGTCCGAAGACAGTGGTTGGTGTCTCTGGAGCAGTCTTGGCTGGAAAAGATTAGTTTCATTTTCGTGCCAGGGCATGCAGGTGTACAAGGAAATGAGCAGGCTGACAGGCTTGCAGGTAAGGCTACTATGGAGGGTGGATGAGCAATAGATCAGGCTTACACAGTCGCCTAAAGACTTGCGAGAACTAAGCGATGACTGTGAATCTACAACCATGGTCAGACTGTGAGAACAGCAAGTTAAAAGAAGTGTGGCCGGACAAGAGCACTATGCAGGAAGCCAAAGAAGATTAATAAGACTGGTGTCATGAGCCGCTACACGGTGCAGGATTTGTTGAGGAGGGGATTTGAGCACTTATGGACTGAAGTGCAATGAGGATGATCTGTCGACTAACTAACTGACTGACTGACTGACCGACTGACTAACTGACTGACTAACTAACTGTCTCTTCTGAAATTTTAACCCCCTGAGCCCAGCTACTGACATGGTCCTATCAACTGCACAAATTCAAACACTGCACACAAACGTTTGTAAATGTTCACCAGTTACTTTTTCCTCTACCAGAATTTCTATTACAGTTCAATTTGTAATGCAAGCTGTTCACAGACACCATTTTATTGGGTTATTGATGCAGTTTCCTACAAACAATTGAGACATTCCAATTTTCAAATGTGCCAATTTCGTGCTTATATCTTTCTTATACATTGAGAAAAATAAAATGTGGTGCATGACTTTCTGACCCTCCCCCCTAGTATTTATGTAGAAATGTTTTTTATGTAACACATTTTTCCAAATGAAGAAATGCATGTTTTCCTCTATTTAAAGACATGTCTGATTTTTCCATCTATCCCCAGGTTGAAAAGTCCAAGCCATTCAAATGTGGAACATTTGGTGCTTCAGGTTTACAGAACAGATTTTTAGCTACAGGAGATTTTACAGGCAAACTTCAGATATGGTATTGTATTTGTCTACAAGGAAAAAGTTATCATAACTTCTTTGCTAAATCATTATCATCATCTGCCATTCTGAGTGGCACAGGCGATCATGTTCCTCCATAAATATGTGTCCTTGTGTTCTTGATAAGTTTGAGATTGCTGAATGTCTTCTGTACTTCTCTGTTAAGTCATGCAGTATTTTCTTCCTCTACTGATTTCTGCTAGTTATTTATTTTAGTTATCTGTTGGCAATAAGGCAAACAAACTCATTGGACAAACGGCACCAATACTAAAGAACAAACATGTATCAATAACTACTAAGAAAGCACTTTACAACACAATCTTCCTACCAACTCTATGTTACCAATGCCAAACCTGGACAATGACAGAAAAAGAGAAAAGAAAAATCACAACATAAATGAGATTCCTGAGAAGAATACTCAATGTATCAAGAAGAGATAAGATCAGAAATGAAGAAATCAGGACTAAAGTGGGGGTTGTAGCTGCACTAGATTTTATTAGAAGGCAGCAAGTCAAATGGTTTGGCCATGCAAGCAGGTTACCAACTAACAGTATACCACAACAAGCAATAGATAATAGACCAGAGGGAAGCAGAGGAAGAGGCCAACCACGTAAACGATGGATGCAGGGAATAACGGAGTCCATGGGAATATCGATATGTGAAGCCCATAAGCAGGCACTCTCCCGCTGTTTATACTTCACCTTGAATTGCAAGGTACAAGAGGAACATTATGAGATGAGATGATATCTGTTGGAGTTTCTTCCTTGCACTCCAGACAAGTCTATCGTGTCCAACATAAGCATCTGCATCCGGCAGCTAATAGTGCCAGTTCTGTGTTTGTTGACAAGACATCTCATTCTTCTGTTTGTGCCTCTCATTTGTGGCCATGCCAATTCTTACTTCCAAGTCTCTCATTCTGGACAACGATGTGGATTCACTGGTGTCAAATTCCTCCACTCTCAACAGGGCGGCTGATGTCTGTATCACCACCCTTGGTCTTCTCGATTGTCGACATCTTCCTTAGACTCTCAGCTCATAATGTTTCTTAAATAATCATTTGTTATATTGCCCAGACATATAGGTGTTACCTTTCCTCTGGAGTGAACTAGGCCGGCCGAGAGAGGGATCAGGCTGCAAGGGCAACACATGGTCCCTACAATTTAACTCAGGCTTTGTGCTATGGAAAGGTATAACTCCATCCCTGGTCCCTGCCCTGGATTGTAGTTATGCCTTTTTTGAGACACACTGTAACAAACATTGTCTCTAAAGATGACAAGGTGCCGGTAGTAGTAGTAAAACTGTTCATCTTTGGAAAAATGTTTGAAACTCCTATTCTTCTTCTTCTGCTGCATTCATCTGGAGAGTTTTTTTTTCTGGACTTGATTGCGTTGTGCCTGTTTACGGCAGAGCTGCGTTCTTGCGTCGTTAGGCCGACACATCCGACTTCTGTGGGCATTTGTTGACCGGATTAAACTTCCCGGGGACTCCTATTCTCACAGTCCAGATTTCAGATTTAAATAACACAGACTGGCCATCATAATCTGGCATTATATGAGTAATGTTTCATTGTTTTGTTGTTGTTCTTCTTCTTTGTTCCTCTTGTGAGGGGAGTGTATCAGATCTACTTATTCACCTCAAAGGTCGGTGTGTCCGACTTCGGCATACATTTGTGTTGGGTGTGCTTCCTCTAGACAGATTCCATCCCAGGTAGTGGGTAGATTTGTCTTTCCTAACAATTTTGAAACGACAGCGTTTTCACAGTTATATTGAACATGATACATTTCTGTTATTCAACAATTTATCGACACCACGAACAATATAAGATTTACATAATAAAAGAGTGGCACAGTTTTGGCCGTAACTCTAGAACTTGACATGGTCCGCACTGAACAAAACCAAATCGTAGACTGCCCTTGTCTGGACTCCACTTCCTGTTGATTTGGGAAGTGAGTCCCCAAAGCTTTCACGTTGTGTGAAAAGTATCCACTTTTCACGTTCCGGTGTTCACTTGCTGAACACTGCCATAACCTCTACTCTCTGACCTGGGTTGTGACTTAACTATGCCATGACGTCATCAGGGTCATGGCAGTATCAAAAAGAGAGAAAATCAGAAATGATGAAATCAGTACTAATGTGGGGGAAAACAATAAGTTGAATGGATCGGCCATATAAATAGGCTATCAACTAACAGTATACCACAAAAATCAATGATGTACAGACCAAATGGGACCAGAAGAAGAGACCAACCAAGTAAACGATGGACAGAGGGAATAACAGGTTTCATGAGAGTCTTGATATGTGAAGTCCATAAATGGGTACTTTCCCACTGTTTCTGCTTTACCTCAACATCGCTAGGTACAAGAGGAACAAGATGAGATGATGAGTGAAATGATTAAATTAGATGAGATGAGATGAGATGATTGGTTGGTTGGTAGTGTCATCAGCAAAAGCAGAGATAGTAGTTAATGTAGTTACATTTGCTAGCATACTTTCAGTTTGTACATGATTAACTGGATTTGTTTGACAGGAACCTGGAGTCCCTAGAGTTGCCAGTGTACTCAGTGCAAGCACATAAAGAGATTATCAACAGCATTGATGGAGTCGGGGGTTTGGGAATTGGTGAAGGAGCTCCAGAAATTGTTACTGGAAGCCGAGATGGTATGTACTCCTTTTTACATCTGATTGTATCGTATGTGCTGTACTGAGCCATGATCTGGTTACATCCAATTGTGCCTCTCCGCAAGTGTGTGCCTGTCTGCAGGTGTGTGTCTGTCTGCAGGTATGTGTCTGTCTGCAGGTGTGTGTCTGTCTGCAGGTATGTGTCTGTCTGCAGGTGTGTGCCTGTCTGCAGCTGTGTGCCTGTCTGCAGGCGTGTGCCTGTCTGCAGGTGTGTGCCTGTCTGCAGGTGTGTGCCTGTCTGCAGGTGTGTGCCTGTCTGCAGGTGTGTGCCTGTCTGCAGGTGTGTGCCTGTCTGCAGGTGTGTGCCTGTCTGCAGATATGTGCCTGTCTGCAGGTGTGTGTCTGCAGGTGTGTGCCTGTCTGCAGGTGTGTGCCTGTCTGCAGGTGTATGCCTGTCTGCAGGTGTGTGCCTGTCTGCAGGTGTGTGTCTGTCTGCAGGTATGAAGTTCCAGTACTGGTCTGGCAGGTCTGTTGGTTTCTGAGCTTGGAGAGGAGAAGGAGAGTGCCACAACACAGTCCCCATGGAGATGGCAATTGTTACCAAGTCGGGAGAAAAATCCCTACACCAAAC
The DNA here is from genome assembly GCA_014155875.1 of Cepaea nemoralis. Taxonomy (NCBI): domain Eukaryota; kingdom Metazoa; phylum Mollusca; class Gastropoda; order Stylommatophora; family Helicidae; genus Cepaea; species Cepaea nemoralis. The sequence continues at coordinate 389 of JACEFZ010020590.1, read as the reverse complement.
TCACTCCCATAGATGCAAGCCCTTCTAGGGGCCCAGATGAACATAATGGATCAGACTTGAGGGTTGAAACTCACAGTCTCAGTCATTTCTGTCCGGGACAGAACAGATTTCAGTAATTCCTGTCTGAGATATGAGTTTCAGTAATTCCTGTCTGAGACATGAGTTTCAGTCATTCCCATATGAGACAGGAGTTTCAGTCATTCCCATATGAGACAGGAGTTTCAGTAATTCCTGTGAGACATGAGTTTCAGAAATTTCTGTCTGGAACATAACATGTTTCAATAATTTCTGTCTGAGACATGAGTTTCAGTCATTCCCATTTGAGACAGGAGTTTCAGTAATTCCTGTGAGACATGAGTTTCAGTAATTTCTGTGTAGGGATTCGTGTC
>JACEFZ010020589.1:0-41876 GCA_014155875.1 Cepaea nemoralis | reverse complement strand
AGTGAGACATTTCGACACGATAAGGATGCTTGAAGATCTACAAACTGATGGAAAAGACTTTAGACTTGTAAAAAACATATATTGGAAGCAGCAAGCTGCCATCAGAATTAATAACGGTGTAGGTTAATATCAGCCTATTAAAAGAGGTGTGAGACAGGGATGTATAATGTCTCAAGGTCTTTTTTTCCCTGTACAGTGAAAATATGTTCAAAAATATACAAGATATGGAAGGAATCAACATTGGGGGACGATACATCAATAACATTAGATATGCAGATGATACACTCTTGATTGCAGACAATGAACAGGACCTGCAAAATTTAGTAGATGCGGTTGTTGCACACAGTGAACAACTAGGGTTAGAGCTGAATATTAAGAAGGCACAGATTATGGTTGTCATTGGGAAGAAGGAAATACCACAATGTGATATACGAGTAGATGGGCATATTCTTAAACATGTGAATCGATACTGTTATCTCGGCACAGTCATAATATCTGATGGGAGATGCCTTGAAGAAATTAAAACAAGAATTGCCATTGCGAAGGTAGTCTTTTGCAAGATGAAAAACATACTGACCAATAAAAAGATATCAATTGAAACGAGAAAAAGAGTGTTGAGATGCTACATAGAACCAGTGCTTTTGTATGGACGTGATGCGTGGACAATAAGCAGTCAAGCTGAAAAACAGCTGATGGCTGTGAAAATGTGGTTTCTGAGGAAAATGCAAAGAATACCATGGACGGACAGAAAAACCAATGAGCAAGTCCTTCAAGAAACAAATGAAGATCGTAAATTGATTAGAGTCATTAGACGTAGACAGTCAAAACTTTGTGGGCATGTTATGAGAAGAAATGACTTGGAGAACTTGGTGACAACTGGCAAGATCGAAGGGAATAGACCAAGGGGAAGACCGAGAAGTAAATACCTGGATGGCTTGGCCACATGGCATGGTCGAGACTGGAACACGGAGCTGATCCACGACTCTGGTGATCGAGTGAGATGGCAGAACATGACCGCCCACGCTTACCGGCATGGTACATGATGGATGGATCTATGGGACACTTTGGGCAAGGCGGAGTAGCCATTTAGCAGATCAGGGTCACGTGAAACCATGTGAGCAGGTAGTGGATCTCGGAACAGTCATAACATCTGATAGGAGATGCCTTGAAGAGATTAGAACAAGAATTGCCATTGCGAAGGTAGTCCTTTTGCAAGATGAAAAACATACTGACCAATAGAAAGATATCAATTGAAACGAGAATAAGAGTGTTGAGATGCTACATAGAACCTGTGCTTTTGTATGGACTGTGAAGCGTGGACAATAAGCAGTCAAGCTGAAAAACAGCTGATGGCTGTGGAAATGTGGTTTCTGAGGAAAATGCAAAGAATACCATGGACGGACAGAAAAACCAATGAGCAAGTCCTTCAAGAAACAAATGAAGATCGTAAACTGATTAGAGTCATTAGACGTAGACAGTCAAAATTTTTGGGCATGTTATGAGAAGAAATGACTTGGAGAACTTGGTGACAACTGGCAAGATCGAAGGGAAGAGACCAAGGGGAAACTGATCCAGGTTTCATCCAAATAAACTATGTCATAATTTTCTTTGCACATAGGTATTTGCTTCTCATGGCTCCTATATGCGGCTGCCCGCAAATGATATTTCTAGCTCCCTTGTACTTTCTAAACGCGAAGCCTAATATCTTTATAATTTTCCACAAAGTTGTTTTGGATAGCTCGATGTCATTGTGCTTTCTCAACCAACCCCTAAGTTTTCTTACAGTCACTGTTTCTTTGGTATCCAGCATTTTTATAATAGCTCGCCTTATGACATCCTTGTCAAAGCTGGCTACAATTGCCTTTCAACCTACCGTTTGCTTATTGCGTGTTGGTTTCATTCCAGATTCTTGCACCCATCGACGAAATGACTGTTCACTCAATCCCAATGCATGCACTGTTCTTTTCTCGGGATTTGTAATAGTATGAGAACAATTTTCTGCTATCAGCTTCTTAACAAAATATGTGTACAACTTCATAGCGATGCTTTAAAGTGTACACAATGTCGCATTCAATCCCATTCAACAATATTCACACATTCAGATGTTAGAGATAAATGGTAAGATTTATAAACTAATCACGTTTCATGAAAGCACCCACATTATTGACGACAACTCTGAACTCTCCCGTTCCAATACGCGAAGGTACTTGTCATAAGGTTATCCTCGTGCTGCACGGGAATGTAACTATTGAACGCTGAGGTTTCCGCGTGAAAGTGTAATACATTTCATAATATGCACTTCATCTCTGACCCGTAAATTATATATGGCATATAAATAAACATTGAAATCTGCTATACAATCTCCAGATCAACAATTTATTTTTGTTCTGTGGACTTATGATAAGGTTATATGCTGAATCCCAGAATTTTCCTTCAGTTGATTACGCAGATATGGATTTTTATATGGGGGAAAACAAATGTAAATGACTAGTGGAGGGTAAGTTATGAAGTTGGTGACCATCTCTTTACTTTAGCCTGACCAAGCGCAGAAAAATATACACTTACAAACATATTTTTATTTTTATGTTTTTTTTTTCAAGTTTGCATCCCTTTTACTATTTTTAAATATCATGTTCTAACTTACTGACTTCTTCTCTTTCAATGTTAATTTGTCTCTTTAGTTGAAGTATTTTAATAGGTTAATATTTGTTGTTAGAATGCAGAAAGTACATCGTAAAGTAAACAATATAAAATGACACAAAGTAGTGCAGCTTTACATAACAGATTTACGACACATACAGGACTTTGCGGTGATTAGCCTTCATCAGCAAACAAACACATTCACAAACACAACATATAGTCAAGGAGATCTCCTGTGACTACATCAAAAGGTGACGACAGGTACGAGAAGAACAAAAGGATGAAAAAATGAAAGCAATGAAGAGAAAATTAGAATTGAAAAAAATGTTCATACTTACCTGTCAGAGTGTTGGGGAATAGAAACAGGTCATATAAAGGACACGGGATATAATAGAGACAGGGCATGGGCAGGGATGCAGTGATGTCATTGATAGTACATCTACAGGACCACAGGGATATGATAGACAGGACATATGTAAGGGCGCATAGATGTCATAGACAGGACAGCTACAGGACATTAGAGATATCAGAGACAGGACATAGGCAGGGACACAGAGATGTCAGAGACAGGACATAGACAGGACAAGACCCAGTGATAAAAGGGGACACAAGTCTACGGGACTCTGTTCTGGATTGATCAGACAGCGTTACACTAAGGAACCCGACTCAACACGGGCGAACAGCTGTACGACGTGGCTGTTGAGACAGCACGGCTGTCACGAGAGACACGGGATTCGGTACCACGTGGCCAACCGGACAGCGTGAGGAAAGCAGACTGGGACTCGACGCTTTAGAGGAAGGACGCATGTGTTTCTGGAGCGAGTGTATAGACTTTGTGAGAGTGCTAGCTGGCGTCTTTCATGTTGAATATAGCGAGGATTTGAGTGCAGGGTTTCTGTGTGATTGCCTGAGTGCTATTATTATTTGTCAGACAGTACTGATGTATATATTGATAATATGTTGCACCAACTGCCTCTGTGCGTATCTTGACGATACTCAGATTCTCCTGAATAAATATTTACTACCACGTGCAAGACTGATAGTTTTTGGAGTGCATGTGAAGAATCTAAGAATACCTGTGTCCGTGTGAGACGTTGACATTACCTCACAGTTCCGATCTGTGAGTAACTCAGAATATCTCCGATGTATTCTTTTTATACCCAACCGACGGAGTGAGATGGAGGATGATAACGGGGTGATAGGTGTTACGGTTCAGCGAGCACATTGAAAGAAGGAGGGGGGGGGCGGAGGCAAGAGGGCAGGACGGCTACCTGTCTGGTAGGGGTATCTGAGCAATCCTAGTGGATGTACTAACGAAGCATGAGTGGGCGTAAGCATGATGGTGGTACTAACCAATACCACATTATGCACTCATATATGTTATTATGAGGCGAGTCCTAAAGTCTGGGTGGACTGATATGCATGAGCGCACATACATACATATACACCGCTCAACAGACATTCATACACTAGTGTACATGGGCATGTGCAAGGTACATGTAAGAAGAGAGAGAGAGAGAGAGAGAGAGAGAGAGAGAGAGAGAGAGAGAGAGAGAGAGAGGAGGTGGAGGGAGGGAAATAGAGAGAAAGAGAGAGGTGGGTATCCTTCCTGTGATGTGCCTCATGGGGTATGCGGAGTAGGTCGGTCTACAAATACGAGGTCTCACTCATACTGTTCCCTATAAAATAAAGTCAGTAAGGTTGATTGTTATACCGCGTATTATAAGATCATATCACCCAATGTTTGTGTTATTGGGGTTGTATAAGATCCGACCACTGGTAATACACATGATGTGGGTAGGCACAGAGAAGTAAGATTGTTTGGAGAGAGAGAGAGAGAGTGAGAGAGGAGAGAGAAGAGAGAGAGAGAGAGAGAGAGAGAGAGAGAGAGAGAGAGAGAGAGAGAGAGAGAGAGAGAGAAAGTGCCTGCAACATACCACATGAGGTATGCAGAGTAGGTCGGTCTACAAATACGAGGTTTCACTCATACTGCTTCCTATGAAATAGAGTCAGTAAGGTTGATTGTTATACTACGTATTTTATAATCAAATCACCTAGTGCTTGTGTTATTGGGGCTGTATAAGATCCGACCACCACAATACACATGGCATAGGTAGGCACAGAGAAGCAAGATAAAGTAAAGTAAATAAATGCACTACCGTTTCATAGTTAGTTAGTTAGTTAGTCGACAGATCATCCTCGTTGCACATCGAACCATTCAGTCCATAAGTGCTCGGATCCCCTCCTCAGCAAATCCCGCAGCGTGTAGCGGCTAACGACGCCAGTTCTGTGTTGGTTTATCAATCTTCTTTGGCTTCCTGCGTAGTGTTCTTGTTTGGCCACCCCTCTTTTAATTTGCTGCTCCCGCAGTCTGGCCATTGTTGTAGATTCACAGTCATCACTTGGTTCTCGCAAAAGTCTCACTTCTCGTAGAGCATTCAGAATGTCAGCCTGGTCCATGGCGCGTCCGCCCTCCACAGTAGCCTCACCTGCGAGCTTGTTAGCCCGCTCATTTCCTTGTACTCCCGCATGACCTGGCACGAAGATGAAACTAATCTTTGCCAGCCGAGACCGCTTCAGAGGCAGCAACCATTCTCTTCGGATCGACCCCTCCTCTATCCTCTTGATCATGTTCATTGAGTCGCTAAGGAAACAAGCCCTAGTGAATGTCTGTGTCTCGAGCCATGTTATTGCTTTACTTACTGCCATGACTTCCATGGTCAGGCTACTTGTGGTTTCAGTGAAAGCACCAGAGTCCTCCTTCACAATTCTCCCTCCGGCCCGAGCTGTAAAGGCCCATGAGCTTCTCACATGTCGGACGACCGACCCATCTGTGTAGATGACCGCGTCACCGTCTAGCGAATTCTCGAAAATCAACGCTTGTACTTCAGCCTCAACAGCAGCCGGATTTTCTTGTCTGCATTTTCTATCTAGTTGGATGCAAACTGAAAAGGATGTGCAGAAGTCTGTTGGCACTTGCACTCACTCCTCGCCAGGTTCTAAGTCCTCAAGTGAACACACCTGTTGAAGAATGTCTTCGGCTTGACCCATCCACGACCGTCCTCTTTTTAACCTGCTGCCCTTCACCTTCCTAATTTCACTATGCAGTGGATGTTGTGTGTTTGCGTTAATTCTGAGGTAGGCGCGTGCCCTGCAAACTTGTATTCTCTCTTCAATGGTTGGAAAATCAAGAAGGTAGCGCATCGCCCTGCATGCTGTATCTCTTGTACATCCAAGAATAATGCGCATAGCTTCATTCTGTATCCTTTCCATCCTTTCTATCTGCTTATGGCTGAGAGTCAGGATTGCCATTGCATACTCCAAAACAGACATGACCAGCCCCTCGTACAGAAGACATAGATGGCGCTGCTCACAGTTTGCTGCCGCCATCACCCGCATCGCTGCCAAACCCCGCTTGGCCTTTGTTATCACCTGGTCTATGTGCACATTATAAGCAAGGCTTCGATCAAACCGTATCCCCAGGTAATTCATTGCCTGCGTTCTTTCCACCGTCTCTGAACACAGCATTACAGTTGGTGTTGGATTGTTGACAATATGATTATTCAACGAGAACCAAGTCACTGTTGCCTTTGTTGGGTTGACCATTGCCCCAGCTTCATCACACCAAGTACTTATGCGATTGAGTTCGGTTTGTAGTTCCACAGCAACCTCCTCTCTATCCTTACCCTGACGATACACTAAAACATCATCGGCATACGACAATGTCCTGCCAGGTCCAGTGATCTGCTCACTGGTGATTCTCACTGTGTAGGCGTTGAACAGTACCGGAGATAATGGTGATCCCTGTGGTAGGCCTGGATATATTGTTGTTGGTTCCGAAGTCCAACTGCCACATCTAAAAACTACTTTCCGTTGGTAGAGGGCTGCAGCGATCCAACTAAGGAGGAATGGACTTACGTTTAGTTCAAGAAGCTGAAACATTAAAAAATCCAGTGGTACTCTGTTGTATGCGTCCTCAAGATCAATCGCTGCAGCAACGGTTTCAGTGCCTGAGTGGAAACCTTCATAGACATCATGGGCAAAGACTGCTGCATTGGTCCAGGTTTCTCTTTTTGGACGGTACCCACCCAGGGTAGGTGGGAAAACACCTTGCCTCTCTAGTTGGCTTGATATTTTCCTGGCAATTACCTTCTCCAGCAGCTTGCCTATTGTATTCTAGCATGGTTATAATTCGATATCCCTGAATTTTTTTGTGGTCTTTGTCAGGCTTCGGCAAGGGAATCAGATAGCTGTGTAACCATTCCTCCTTGATGCTAGCACTCCCTATACTGTTGTTGTACATGTCTGCTAGTTTCTCTAGCTCATTGTCGGTACACCTATTTATGTCGTCGTATCTTATGCCATCAGGACCTGGAGCACTGTTTTTTGATCGTCGAAGCACAGCCTTGATTTCTTTCACTGTCACTGTGTCTTCATCCGAAGTGTTCTGGGCCTTGCATCTGTCTGAGGTGACCTCCTTGGCCAGATTTCGGCCTCCCATGTCTGTCTGGTTGCTCTGCTCAAGGTAGCGTTCAAAGAGGGCTTTGCCCTTGTCCTCGTCAGTCCTCTGCCAGGTGAGGTCAGCACCTTGGAAGTCAGAAATGCTCTTATTCTTGACTACACCACTCATGCTTTTATGTAGTCGCCAGAACACTTTCAGTGACTTGTCTGTGCTTACTCTTTGACACACCTCTGCCCATTTTTCGCTTTTAACCACCTTGACCAGTTTTTTGAAATAGCTTACTTTTGTGTGCATCTCTCTTTCTAAGTGCAAGCAGGGACTAGGATGACCAGCTCTGTTCTTCTTGGCATTTTGCCATCTCCTTACAGCACTACGCTTATCCACCCAAGCCTTCTCCACCTCGAAACTCCACCACGGTGGCTGCTCCCAGCTTTTTTTCCTGCCCTGACACGTTCTGCGCTTGTCACGTCTTATTTTACTCACCACATCTTGTCCTGTACTGTCATACTGGAACGTCTTTACCTTTAGCTTGTGCTGCCTGGTTCTGCCTTTCTCCACCAATATGCTGCACGGGTGGTGGTCGCTGCCATGGTGTCCTAGGACACCCCATCTACACACTGTAGTGAGTGAAGGTGAAACTAGCGCCAGATCAATAGCACTGTCCTCATCGCCCTGGACGGCTGGCTGTCCTGGTGACACAGCCACTGTTAATACAAACCAGGTCGATGGTTTCCAGTGCAGTCTCGAGCTCCTCCCCTTGTGTATTGGAGGAAGTGTTTCCCAAAGCTCTGCCTTTTGCGTTGAAGTCACCACAGAAAATAACATTTCTCTCGTGGCCTAATATGCCACTTAAGCACTGCCACTTCTGGGCGTCCATACTCGCATTGCGGGCATAAACATTAACCAACACGAATGGTATACTGGAATGAACTCTCAACGCCTGTATTTGTATATCGTCACTGTCCCAACTGGACTCTGACGCCACCATACTGTCGCGAACGAGAATCGCCGTTCCCCAGATGTCGTCTGTTGTAGAAACATTTGAAGCGCAATTCGGAGTAGCTGATCGCCCAGTCTCGTCTCCTGGAGTGCTACAATGTCGTTCCTGTAAACTAGGGTTTCTAAAATAGAGCCCCGTTGTTTTACACTGGCACAGTTCCAATATAGAATACGGATATTCCTGAGTCCTAATTATATATCATATATCATATATATAAATATTATCAATATATACATCAGTACTGTCTGACAAATAATAATAGCACTCAGGCAATCACACAGAAACCCTGCACTCAAATCCTCGCTATATTCAACATGAAAGACGCCAGCTAGCACTCTCACAAAGTCTATACACTCGCTCCAGAAACACTTGAGTCTAAAACGCCTCAAACCACCGCGCTTACCTTGCTTCTTTGTCCCTGCGCGGCTACCACGCCGCTTCGTTATGTTGACTGCTGACCGCTCGGAAAAAACACGTTCTTCCGCAATGTTGAAAAAACGTAAACACAGACTGAGAAAACCACATACGCTGCTGAAAATTCACTCAAGGACGGCTTCGCTCGATGCACGAACTCCGTAGCACCCGCGCAGATCTTGAGTAGAAACTCCTGGTTTTACATCCTGGCACACCAATTACACGCAAGAGATGAATAAATCCATCCCCTACGCGAAAAAGTTAACGAACACAAAACAACACGACCGTCCGTCGCCATCTTGAAACCGGAAAATCGTTTTACCGTTTTACCGTTTTACCGTTTTATACATTGTCCCACACTTGAGTTTAAATGGCTTTCGAGTGAATGGCCATCCTATAAGGCCATTCGTCCCTTATAAACTACACGAAGGGGATTTGATACAGTTTGCTGAATGGAGCTGTCGCAGAGCTCAGTACACTTATAAATTTTATTTTATTTTTTAAATTTTTTCCCTTTCAAATTAAAGTATTTTTTTTTTTAAACATTTGCATTATGTTATTATACAAAGCTGCATCATAAAGTGAATACTAGCTGGATGTGCATTGATGAGAGTGTCACATCACTTACACAACACAAAAAAGTATCCACAGTGAAGTTTTACAAGTGTTGTGAGATGAAAGCAGTTACAGTGGTGTTTAAAAATGATGGAAACAACCTCAGCAGTGAGCCGTCAGTGAACCTCAATGGCTCGGAACGCTGAAGAAGAAGAAGAAGATATATATATATATATATATATATATATATATATATATATATATATATATATATATATATATATATATATATATATATGTGTGTGTGTGTGTGTGTGTGTCTGTGTGTGTGTGTGCGTGTGTGTGTGTACACATTATAATATACAATCATGCCAGCACTGGAGCATGCTGCCAAAACTCTTAAAATGAAACAAATGAACAAACAGAACTGCCATTCTATGCAGTAAAGCAAACATTTCTAACAATAAAGAACTGAGTAAACAAATACTTAGCGTATAGCACTATTTGATTCTGAAACATACAAATGAGATTAGAAGAACTTGAAAGGTTTTGAGACATATTATCACAGGTTGCAAAGAAAATAAGGTCGACAGAATTTAAATTAACACATTCTTGAAGACATAGGAGGGAAAAGACAGAAAATATACTATTGAGCGGCATACAAAAAAAAACAAAACAAACTAACAAACAAACAAACAAACAAACAAAAAAAAGCCTCTTGGCTTTGGTCACAAAACGAGCCATTGAGATGTATTTTTGAAAGGTTATGGGAGTTGTGGGTTGTGGAAGTTCCAGGACATCGCACACAAAACATGTAGGCTAGATATTGCACACATACAGAAAGTTATCTATGGAAGTTTCAGGACATTGCACACACATACACAACACGACACAAGCAGGTCAATAAAATGCATGCAGTACCTGAGAAATTAACATCAAGATGCAGCCCCAAGAGGCTCCGACACTATGCATCAAGATGACATGAACTGCAGTTTTTAAAAAATGTATATAAAACTGACCTTCAATAAAGAGCGCACATAACCAAAGGTATTAAACTATCACGGACAGCATCTTTTATTTGTGTGGTTAAGTTTTATGGGGTGGACTAAACTACATTGCAACGGTCTACAAACTTGTAAACCAGAGAAGTCCCTCCCTGTTAGTATGTGTAAATCTTGTGCTGCCTGGGTGATAAAAAAATAAGGCTTGCCTAAAATCGTAAGTGCTAGGAGAAAGCAATAAGAAATCTGGATCATGACATTTGTATGATTTTGCACTGTCTGATAAAACACTATATCAGACCGATGGTCCCATTGTTACAACATGTGAACACTGACAAACTGTATGCCAACACACATACATACATATGAGGTTACACACTTGTCTGATAAAACAACATATCAAATCCAGTTCCATTGTTACAACATGTGAACACTGCTTGACACACTATATGCCAACACACACACACATAAGGTTACACACTTAAAAGTCCTCATCGAGAGAGAATGTATGACTTGTTGAGGTTTTGTTCATCACTCCCATTTTCTGGTATTCTCCCACTTTCTTTTCAAAGAAGTTGGTCTTGCCTTCTAATGATATGTGCTCCACAAAGTCAAACGGATTCTCAGAGTTGTAAATCTTCCCAAAGCCAAGCTCAACAAGAAGCCTGTCTGCAACAAACTCAATATATTTCTTCATGAGGTCACCATTCATGCCAATGAGATTACAAGGAAGAGCATCTGTGAGGAACTCCTGCTCAATCTGGACTGCATCCCGAACGATCTCGTAGACTTTCTCTTGTGTTGGTTTGTTGACCAGGTGCTTGAACATAAGGCAGGAAAAATCACAGTGTAGACCCTCATCTCGACTAATAAGTTCATTGCTGAAGGTGAGCCCTGGCATGATTCCTTGCTTTTTAAGCCAGAAAATAGCTGCAAATGATCCAGAAAAAAAGATGCCCTCCACTGCAGCAAAGGCAACCACTCGTTCACTATATGGAGAATTTTCATCACCAATCCATTTAATGGCCCAGTCTGCTTTCTTTGTCACGCATGGTAATGTTTCGATGGCATTGAAGAGAAATTCCCTTTCTTTTTTATCCTTGACGTATGTATCAATAAGAAGGCTGTACATTTCACTGTGAACGTTCTCCATGGCAATCTGGAATCCATAGAAGCACCTGGCCTCGGTAACTTGGACTCTTTACTGAACCTTTCCACTAAATTCTCATTGACAATTCCATCACTAGCAGCAAAGAACGCAAGCACATGAGAGATGAAATGTTTCTCCTCTGGCCTTAGTTTCTCCCAGTGGTCAAGATCCTTGGACTGGTCAACCTCTTCTGCTGTCCAGAAATAGGCCTCTGCCTTTTTGTACATCTGCCAAATATCATGGTACTGGATCGGAAATATCACAAATCTGCTTGGGTTTTCCTTAAGTAAAGGCTCATCTTGATTGCTGTGAGCAGTCTTTGTAGGTTTTACTGTCTCTTTTAACTGTTCATCCTTCTTTACTTCTTGTGCAGATACAACATTCTGCAAAAGGCTAGTTCCCAATGGTTTTCGATGTGAACTGGCCAGAACTGAACTTGGCGCCTCATTTTCGTCCACAATCTTGGTCTTCCTGGTCAGGGAAACTAATTCTTCTTCGTGTGAACGTGTGCTGGCAGGAATATTGAAGTCTGTAGCGAGCTGAGAGGAACAAACGAGAAGGTATGTCTGCTGCCGGCTGATCTCCAGGCGCGCTTTCAAATTTCTTTCTTCTTTCTATTAAACAGATGTACTCCTAACACTGTTTAATTGACCATTAAATCAATGTATGAATAAGACATAAGTTTAGCCTAAAACTTTTCAATTAACAATTGATAAATTTTTCTCGTCTGATGTTCAAGCCTCCGCTGTAGTCTCCACTTTCCACCTTCAAAATGACGCTGTTGACATACTCGACTGTGTGGCCAGCTACCATACTCTCGTCTTTTTAAAAGAAGCTGTTTAATACTCTACAGCCACGAATCAATATTCTTCTTCCTTTCTTGTGTATCGGGCTTCACCCCTAGCATCAGCTCAGTATTGTAGGACCCATAGAATTTATACTTAAATCCTGATCTGCGTCCGTTAGCAGAAAATTTGATAACGTCGTTGTCTCTGATCTTATATGCCGTGAACGGCTTTAACTGACAATTATTTAACAGCGTACAGTTCATGGTGGTGGTTGTTGTCATCAACGTCCATGAACGTCGTTGCACCTGTGTAAAGATGACGTGCCATCTTTTTATCACTCTCGATGTCAAGGTGTACGATGCTCTCTTGGAACTTCCAGTGGTTGTCTGTTTTTTGTGTAGCAGTGGTGTTGCGTGTTTACTGCCTTTGTGTCCAATTATGCAGTGCTTCTGCAGTGGGAGCCAGATATGTGTTCTCGCGTCGGGATTGTTGAGCGGGCACGGAAGTTTGGTGCGTTCGCTGGGGTCATGGCAGCGCAAAAACAGCATTAAAAAACAGTGTTCACATGTTGTAACAATGGAGCCAAGTGTGTAACCTCATATGTATGTATGTGTGTTGGCATACAGTTTGTCAGTATTCACATGTTGTAACAATGGGACCATCGGTCTGATATAGTGTTTTATCAGACAGTGCAAAATCATACAAATGTGATGATCCAGATTTCTTATGGCTTTCTCCTAACAGTGGTTCTCAACCGGTGGGGAATTCCCCCCTAGGGGGGAATTTTAGGGTTTCCAGGGGGGAATTAAGATTATTTCAAGATCGCGTTAATACAAGAACCGATTACTTTACATTGTTTTTCCCTTCATACTGTACGGTTCTGTACGTCTCACCCATCTAAAATTCATTTTTATAAAGTAAGTAGACCCACAAATCATGTTTTATGTGGACGTCTTGACTTGTTTTAGTATGTGCTATTAAATTTAGCCCCATTATTACGTATTCTGTGTAGGGGCGGGGGCGTTATTTTTATGTAGGAAATACGAAAGGGGGAATGACGTTCTGAAAATATGGTGAAGGGGGGAACGGGTTGTAAAAAGTTGAGAACCACTGTCCTAGCACTTACGATTTTAGGCAAGCCTTATGTTTTTATCACCCAGGCAGCACAAGATTCACACATACTAACAGGGAGGGACTTCTCTTGTTTACAAGTTTGTAGACCGTTGCAAGGTAGTTTAGTCCACCCCATAAAACTTAACCACACAAATAAAAGATGCTGTCCGTGATAGTTTAATACCTTTGGTTATGTGCGATCTTTATTGAAGGTCAGTTTTATATACATTTAAAAAAAAAAAAAACTGCAGTTCATGTCATCTTGATGCACAGTGTCGGAGCCTCTTGGGGCTGCATCTTGATGTTAATTTCTCAGGTACTGCATGCATTTTATTGACCTGCTTGTGTCGTGTTGTGTATGTGTGTGCAATGTCCTGGAACTTCCATAGATAACTTTCTGTATGTGTGCAATGTCTAGCCTACTTGTCATGTGTGCGATATCCTGGAACTTCCACAACCCACAACTCCCATAACCTTTCAAAAATACATCTCAATGGCTCGTTTTGTGAAAAAGCCAAGAGGCTTTTTTGTTCGTTTGTTGTTGTTGTTTTTGTTGTTGTTGTTGTTGTTGTTGTATGACGTTCAATAGTATATTTTCTGTCTTTTCCCTCCTATGTCTTCAAGAATGTGTTAATTTAAATTCTGTCGACCTTATTTTCTTTGCAACCTGTGATAATACGTCTCAAAACCTTTCAAGTTCTTATAATCTCATTTGTACGTTTCAGAATCAAATAGTGCTATACGCTAAGTATTTGTTTACTCAGTTCTTTATTGTTAGAAATATTTGCTTTACTGCATAGAATGGCAGTTCTGTTTGTTCATTTGTTTCATTTTAAGAGTTTTGGCAGCATGCTCCAGTGCTGGCATGATTGTATATTTATAATGTGTACACACACACACACACACACACACACACACACACACACACACACACACACACACACACACACACACACACACATATCTATATATATATATATATATGAAATGAAAACATGAATGAAACCACCACGCAATAAGCAAACGGTGTGTAGAAAGGCAATTGTAGCCAGCTTTGACAAGGATGTCATAAGGCGAGCTATTATAAAAATGCTGGATACCAAAGAAACAGTGACAGTAAGAAAACTTAGGGGTTGGTTGAGAAAGCACAATGACATCGAGCTATCCAAAACAACTTTGTGGAAAATTATAAAGATATTAGGCTTCACGTTTAGAAAGTACAAGGGAGCTAGAAATATCATTTCCTGGGAACCGCATATAGGAGCCATGAGAAGCAAATACCTACGCGAAATAAGGGAAATGCGCAAAGAAAATTATGACATAGTTTATTTGGATGAAACCTGGATCAGTTTCCCCTTGGTCTCTTCCCTTCGATCTTGCCAGTTGTCACCAAGTTCTCCAAGTCATTTCTTCTCATAACATGCCCAAAAAGTTTTGACTGTCTTAATCAGTTTACGATCTTCATTTGTTTCTTGAAGGACTTGCTCATTGGGTTTTCTGTCCGTCCATGGTATTCTTTGCATTTTCCTCAGAAACCACATTCCCACAGCCATCAGCTGTTTTACAGCTTGACTGCTTATTGTCCACGCTTCACGTCCATACAAAAGCACAGGTTCTATGTAGCATCTCAACACTCTTTTTCTCGTTTCAGTTGATATCTTTTTGTTGGTCAGTATGTTTTTCATCTTGCAAAAGGCTATCTTCGCAATGGCAATTCTTGTTCTAATCTCTTCAAGGCATCTCCCTTCAGATGTTATGACTGTGCCGAGATAACAGTATCGATTCACTTGTTTAAGTATATGTCCATCTACTCGTATATCACATTGTGGTATTTCTTTCTTCCCGGTGATGACCATAATCTGTGTCTTCTTAATATTCAGGTCTAACTCTAGTTGTTCACTGTGTGTGCAACAACCGCATCTACTAAATTTTGCAGGTCCTGTTCATTGTCTGCAATCAAGACTGTATCATCTGCATATCTAATGTTATTGATGTATCGTCCCCCAGTGTTGATTCCTTCCATATCTTCTATATTTCTAAATATATTTTCACTTTACAGGGAAAAAGATTGTCAGAAAACATTTCGAGCTAAATTAGACCTTACCAGCCATCTTAGAACTCACGGCTCCAAACTTTCAACCCCACTGGATGAAATGAATGGCCATCATTATTCTTGATGGACAAACAATAGATAAATAGACTATCAACATGTTTTGGGCACGTTGTGATGAGAACTACATTGAAGGACTCGGTGACAATCGGCAATACTGAGGGGAAAAGAACAAGAGGCACAGAGATAACTATCTTGATGGCTTGGCCTCAAGACGTAATCGAGACAAGAACACAGAGCTGGTCAACGACTGGTGAACGTGTGAAATGGCGAAACATGACCGCCCACGCTTATTGGCATGGCACACGATGGTGACATTGTGACTGTGGTTGCACCATTTTAAAGACTTTTATCGAAACGTCCGGCTGTATCCGGATTTTCCCATTCACAGTTTTGTGGCCATATTTTGTGTTGTATGTTGATAACTAGCTGACCCGGCCCGGCTTCGCCCAGACCCTGGTGGGGAACATCTCATTTAATTCATGTAAGTAGTCATATAAGCTCCCGTTCCCGTTTCCGAGAGGAGGAGGAGGGAAGAGGATGAGGGAGTAGGAGGAGTAGGGAGGAATAGGAGGGAGGAGGAGGGATTAGGAGGAGGAGGGAGGCGTAGGGAGGAGGAGGGAGGAGGAGGAGGGAGGAGGAGAAGGAAGAGGGAGGAGGATGAGGGAGGAGGAAGAGAGAGGAGGAGGAGGGAGGAGGAGGGAGGAGGAAGAGGGGAGGAGGAGGGAGGAGGAGGAAGAGGGAGGAGGAGGGAGGAGGGGCGAGTAGGAGGGGGAGAAGGAGGGAAGATGAAGAGGGAGGAGGAAGAGGGAGGAGGAGGGGGAGGAGGGAGGAGGAGAACGCAGGAGGAGGAGGGAGAGGGTAGAAGGAGGGAGAGGGAGGAGGAGGCAGAGGGAGGAGGAGGCAGAGGGAGGAGGAAGGAGAGGGAGGAGGAGGGTGAGGAAAGAGGAGGGAGGAGGAGCGAGTAGGCGAGGGAGGAGGAGGAACAGGGAGGAGGAACAGGAAGGAGGAGGAAGGAGAAGGAGGGAGGAGGAGAACGCAGGAGGAGGAGGGGGAGGAGGAGGGAGGAGGGAGAGGGGGGAGGAGGGAGAGGGAGGAGGAGGGAGAGGGAGAAGGAGGAGGGAGAAGGAGGAGGAAGGAGCAGGAGGAGAGGGAGGAGGAGGAGGAGGGATGTGGAGGGAGGAGGAGGGAGGAGGAGGGAGGAGGTAGAGGGAGGAGGAGGAGGGAGGATGAGGATGGAGGAGGAGAGGGATGAGGAGGGAGGAGGAGGGGGAGAAGGGAGGAGGAGAGAGGAGGAGGGAGGAAGAAGGAGAAGGAGGAGGAGGGAGGAGGAGGGATGAGGGGGAGAAGGAGGAGGGAGTAGGAGGGATGAGGAGGAGGAGGGATGAGGAGGAGGGAGGAGAAGGAGGAGAGAGGAGGAGAAGGGAGGAGGAGGAAGGAAGAGGAGTGATTAAGAGGAGGGAGGAGGGCGAGGAGGGGCGAGGAGGTAGGAGGAGGAAGAGGGAGGAGGAGGGAGGAGGAGAAGAGGGAGGAGGGGAGAGGAGGAGGAGGAGTTATAACGCATATGCCTGTAGATAACTGCAGCGAAAAGGTGAGGAGCATCTCATTTAATACATATACGTAGTCATATAAGCTCCCGTTCCCGACTATCTGTCTGTCTGTTTGTCTGTCTGTCTATCTGTCTGTCTGTCTCTCTGAGCCGACCCGGCTTCACCCAGTCCCTGGTGGGGAGCATCTCATTTAATTCATATAAGTAGTCATATAAGCTCCCGTTCCCGACTATCTGTCTGTCTGTCTGTCGATCTATCTGACCCGGCGTGGCTTCGCCCAGCTCCTGGCGGGGAGCGTCTCATTAAATTCATACAACAAAAAAAAAGTTACTTAAAAGAATGTCCTTCCACACACCATCCATTATTTTTAATGAAAACTGTTTTTAATCACCGACATGACTGTAGATAACTTCTTTAAGCATAAAAAGATGAGTTACAATGTTATGCATTATGCATTATTTTTATGAAAACTTTGAAAATGCCTTAAAGATTATATCATTATTTATTATAACTCATATGCCAGTAAATAACTATAGACAAAGAATTTTTAAATCTTTGAAAACGATGCAACAATATGACTATAAGTTATATATCAATGTTATTAAAAGATATGCCCCTTGAAATAACTTTTCTAGAGTTAAGTCCCCTTGCTATATAGAAATTATAATGAAAAATGAAAAATTAAATAATATTAAGTAAGTAGCCGATTTTACACTAAAAAGTATGACAGTTGGCATCGCGGGAATGAGAGGAAGACGTGTAGTATATTTCATCTCAATCGGATAGACCTTTCGCGAAAGAATAAAGGACATACACACATACACACATACATACATCCTTTTTATATATATGGAAGATATGTAATTGTGGTCACCGGTGATTCCAATTCCAATTTTCGAAAAAAAAATTCCAAATTCGGTCTCGTCCAACCTGCTTCCTCAGCGTTGGTTATTGTTGAGATCCGTGGTTGTGTGGATTGTTAGTCCTAGTTCGTACTGATTTTATTGGTTCCGCTCTGTGTGTCGGATAAAGTTCTTTTGTGCTGTCTGGTTATTTTCTTCTGTCTTATTCTGTGTTGTTCTCACCGGGGCTGATCCCGGTCACGTTCGGTCCTCATAAGGACTCGATATTGGCAAAGGCAGAATCACCGGTGAGGGAAAAAAAAAACAGCAAGTAAAACAGCAAGTGCATATTGATTGATACGTTGTGAAGAGAAACTTAATAATACAGCCATGTTTAACTTTAAAGACATCCAAATATAATCTTGTAAGCAGTCTGCTTTTAATTATTTTAATGCAAATTATTAATCAGATGATGCTGAAGACATATTTGAATATATTACAATGTGTATAGCTTGACATTTTATTATTCGCATGGCTCGTGATTACCATAAAAACAGTTTATCATTTTATTTCTGATAATGAAAATGTATTATTGAAAATTATAGTATACAATTTGTCAGAATTATTTCCCCTACATAAATGCTCATGAAAGGAATTCACAATTGTATATTATTTCCCTTTGTACACGCTCATTGCTGTGAACTGACAACTTGCTGATAACAACTTGCTTGACAACTGAAATTGCTGTGAACTTATTATTATTATTATTATTATTATTATTATTATTATTATTATTATGGTACGCAGAGGTGTTTCCAAGGCACCAGGGCCGGGTTATATACTGGCCAAGACCTATTGACGCGTCCTCGTCGAGCGTCTTCGTCGAGCGTCCTGGGCAACAGGTCCCTTCGGGGTCCTGGCTAAAGTCAGCAGGATCGCCGATTCCTCCGAAGTCGGAGAGTGTTTGCCTGTTATGCGAGGAACCACCGGTCTGCACACCAATAAGCCAGACATGGGGCAACGGATACTCACGCAAACCTCAGGTCCTGTATGACATCACACTGATGTTGGACAACAGGATGCCTTCATCCGACATACAGAACTTCGCCTTGAAGCTCAAGCCAACGAACACAAGCAAGCAAGACCAAGGGGAAGACCTAGATGTAAATACCTGGATGGCTTGGCCACGTGGCATGGTCGAAACAGGAACACAGAGCTGATCCACGACTCTGGTGATCGAGTGAGATGGCAGAACATGACCGCCCAAGCTTACCGGCATGGCACATGATGGATGGATGGTGTATTTATTTGCTGATGAAGGCTAGTTGCTACAATGTCCTTTGTTTTGCTTAATTGTGTTTCGTAGAGCCGAATTACTTTGTGTTATCTTATATTGTTTACATGCCCACTGCTGTACCACTGTTCCACTAATTGTATTCGCACAAAAGACGCAACAGGTACATTCAATATTTGGGTCAACGCCTCACCATTGACCAAACGTACCTTGAAGGTAAACCAATCACATGAGAGATACACAGACCGCGTGTCAAGTAGGCCCTGTGGTGTAGTCGGTAGCACGTCGGATTTTGAATCCGGAGGTCTGTGTTCGAATTACAGCGGGACCCGGATATTATTATAAAATAATTTTATTTTTCTCACCGGTGACCGCACATACTTATCAACATTAAACACAAAATATGGCCACGAAACTGTGAATGGGAAAATCCGGATACAGCCGGACGTTTCGATAAAAGTCTTTAAAATGGTGCAACCACAGTCACAATGTCACCATCGTGTGCCATGCCAATAAGCGTGGGCGGTCATGTTTCGCCATTTCACACGTTCACCAGTCGTGGACCAGCTCTGTGTTCTTGTCTCGATTACGTCTTGAGGCCAAGCCATCAAGATAGTTATCTCTCTGCCTCTTGTTCTTTTCCCCTCATTATTGCCGGTTGTCACCGAGTCCTTCAATGTAGTTCTCATCACAACGTGCCCAAAACATGTTGATAGTCTATTTATCCATTGTTTGTCCGTCAAGAATAATGATGGCCATTCATTTCATCCAGTGGGGTTGAAAGTTTGGAGCCGTGAGTTCTAAGATGGCTGGTAAGGTCTAATTTAGCTCGAAATGTTTTCTGACAATCTTTTTCCCTGTAAAGTGAAAATATATTTAGAAATATAGAAGATATGGAAGGAATCAACACTGGGGGACGATACATCAATAACATTAGATATGCAGATGATACAGTCTTGATTGCAGACAATGAACAGGACCTGCAAAATTTAGTAGATTCGGTTGTTGCACACACAGTGAACAACTAGAGTTAGACCTGAATATTAAGAAGACACAGATTATGGTCATCACCGGGAAGAAAGAAATACCACAATGTGATATACGAGTAGATGGACATATTCTTAAACAAGTGAATCGATACTGTTATCTCGGCACAGTCATAGCATCTGAAGGGAGATGCCTTGAAGAGATTAGAACAAGAATTGCCATTGCGAAGATAGCCTTTTGCAAGATGAAAAACATACTGACCAACAAAAAGATATCAACTGAAACGAGAAAAAGAGTGTTGAGATGCTACATAGAACCTGTGCTTTTGTATGGACGTGAAGCGTGGACAATAAGCAGTCAAGCTGTAAAACAGCTGATGGCTGTGGGAATGTGGTTTCTGAGGAAAATGCAAAGAATACCATGGACGGACAGAAAACCCAATGAGCAAGTCCTTCAAGAAACAAATGAAGATCGTAAACTGATTAAGACAGTCAAAACTTTTTGGGCATGTTATGAGAAGAAATGACTTGGAGAACTTGGTGACAACTGGCAAGATCGAAGGGAAGAGACCAAGGGGAAACTGATCCAGGTTTCATCCAAATAAACTATGTCATAATTTTCTTTGCGCATTTCCCTTATTTCGCGTAGGTATTTGCTTCTCATGGCTCCTATATGCGGCTGCTCGCAAATGATATTTCTAGCTCCCTTGTACTTTCTAAACGTGAAGCCTAATATCTTTATAATTTTCCACAAAGTTGTTTTGGATAGCTCGATGTCATTTTTATTTCTCAACCAACCCCTAAGTTTTCTTACAGTCACTGTTTCTTTGGTATCCAGCATTTTTATAATAGCTCGCCTTATGACATCCTTGTCAAAGCTGGCTACAATTGCCTTTCTACCTACCGTTTGCTTATTGCCTGGTGGTTTCATTCATGTTTTCATTTCATATATATATATGTGTGTGTGTGTGTGTGTGTACACATTATAAATATACAATCATGCCAGCACTGGAGCATGCTGCCAAAACTCTTAAAATGAAACAAATGAACAAACAGAACTGCCATTCTATGCAGTAAAGCAAATATTTCTAACAATAAAGAACTGAGTAAACAAATACTTAGCGTATAGCACTATATGATTCTGAAACATACAAATGAGATTAGAAGAACTTGAAAGGTTTTGAGACGTATTATCACAGGTTGCAAAGACAATAAGGTCGACAGAATTTAAATTAACACATTCTTGAAGACATAGGAGGGAAAAGACGTAAAATATACTATTGAACGTCATACAACAACAACAAAAACAACAACAACAACAAACGAACAAAAAAGCCTCTTGGCTTGGTCACAAAACGAGCCATTGAGATGTATTTTTGAAAGGTTATGGGAGTTGTGGGTTGTGGAAGTTCCAGGATATCGCACACACGACAAGTAGGCTAGACATTGCACACATACAGAAAGTTATCTATGGAAGTTCTAGGACATTGCACACACATACACAACTCAACACAAGCAGGTCAATAAAATGCATGCAGTACCTGAGAAATTAACATCAAGATGCAGCCCCAAGAGGCTCCGACACTGTGCATCAAGATGACATGAACTGCAGTTTTTTTTTTTTTTATGTATATAAAACTGACCTTCAATAAAGATCGCACATAACCAAAGGTATTAAACTATCACGGACAGCATCTTTTATTTGTGTGGTTAAGTTTTATGGGGTGGACTAAACTACCTTGCAACGGTCTACAAACTTGTAAAAAAGAGAAGTCCCTCCCTGTTAGTATGTGTGAATCTTGTGCTGCCTGGGTGATAAAAACATAAGGCTTGCCTAAAATCGTAAGTGCTAGGACAGTGGTTCTCAACTTTTTAAAGCCCGTTCCCCCCTTCACCATATTTTCAGAACGTCATTCCCCCTTTCGTATTTCCTACATAAAAATAACGCCCCCGCCCCTACACAGAATACGTAATAATGGGGCTAAATTTAATAGCACATACTAAAACAAGTCAAGACGTCCACATAAAGCATGATTTGTGGGTCTACTTACTTTATAAAAATGAATTTTAGAAGGGTGAGACGTACAGAACCGTACAGTATGAAGGGAAAAACAATGTAAAGTAATCGGTTCTTGTATTAACGCGATCTTGAAATAATCTTAATTCCCCCCTGGAAACATTAAAATTCTCCCCTAGGGGGGAATTACCCACCGGTTGAGAACCACTGTTAGGAGAAACCATAAGAAATCTGGATCATCACATTTGTATGATTTTGCACTGTCTGATAAAACACTATATCAGACCGATGGTCCCATTGTTACAACATGTGAACACTGACAAACTGTATGCCAACACACATACATACATATGAGTTTACACACTTGTCTGATAAAACAACATATCAAATCCAGCTCTATTGTTACAACATGTGAACACTGCTTGACACACTATATGCCAACACACACACACACACACATAAGGTTACACACTTAAAAGTCCTCATCGAGAGAGAATGTATGATTTGTTGGGGGCTTTGTTCATCACTCCCATTTTCTGGTATTCTCCCACTTTCTTTTCAAAGAAGTTGGTCTTGCCTTCTAATGATATGTGCTCCACGAAGTCAAACGGATTCTCAGAGTTGTAAATCTTCCCAAAGCCAAGCTCAACAGGAAGCCTGTCTGCAGCAAACTTAATATATTTCTTCATGAGGTCACCATTCATGCCAATGAGATTACAAGGAAGAGCATCTGTGAGGAACTCCTGCTCAATCTGGACTGCATCCCGAACCATCTCGTAGACTTTCTCTTGTGTTGGTTTGTTGGCCAGGTGCTTGAACACAAGGCAGGAAAAATCACAGTGTAGACCCTCATCTGGACTAATAAGTTCATTGCTGAAAGTGAGCCCTGGCATTATTCCTCGCTTTTTAAGCCAGAAAATGGCTGCAAATGATCCAGAAAAAAAGATGCCCTCCATTGCAGCAAAGGCAACCACTCATTCACTATATGGAGAATTTTCATCACTGACATATGCCTGGGTCATTGACATTGAGATGAGTGACCTGTGTAGCGGGACTACGAGGAAAACAATCAACCCTGAGAAATAATGGGGCGGGTGTGAGTGGATACTTCTAGGGTGGATGGGGCGAAAGACAGTTGAGTGTTGTGTGAAGTCAGGAGACTTGAAAGTGAGTGAGAGAGGAGACCGACTGCGGGTCAGGTCGTTTAAGACAGTTGATGTTTTGACTCCGAACGAGTCGGGAGTTGAAGGATAGAAGCGGAGGTAGGACGGATAGAGCTCCGTCCTGGATTGTGTTGTTCTCCGAGTTTGAATGCAGGCCTAAAACCCAGAGGGGGGGTGGGATAGTGAGTGTAGGCCTATACGCATTGTGTGGGTTGTCGTGTGTGAGGTCCAGCTGGAACTAGTAGCTGGATTACCTGTCGTGTGGATTGATATGAAGCAGGCCGTGAGAAGACACTGATGTGTGCTGGTTAAGTTGTGAGGAGGATATTTATATTCTATGGATTATATTGTTTCTGGATATATAAAGATGTTCCGTTTGTCGGTGTTCTTTCTGTATTAAAAGATTATGTGCGCCAACTCAATCTTGTTTCATGACTGGTGGATATGCACTGCAGGGGTGAGTTGGATTAAAAGACAGTTAGATAGCTCAATTGACACTCCATATTGATACACCAGGAGCATCGTTACCTAGACAACGACAATATCACAAACATATCATTAACAACATCGTGATATTATTTGGGAGGCTTCGTCCGATCAAGAACTATATGGACATTGTTGTCATTCTGAAATATCTAGGAGCTCGTCGCTTAGTAAAGAGTTTCTGACAGCTACATTCGGTCAAGAAACACCGGGCAATATTAACATTATCTGAGAGCTCCTCCGATCAAGAAACCAGATAAAAATAACACTTCTCACTCAGAGAGAGAGAGAGAGAGAGAGAGAGAGAGAGAGAGAGAGAGAGAGAAAGAGAGAGAGAGAGAGAGAGAGAGAGAGAGAGAGAGAGAGAGAGAGAGAGAGAGAGAGAGAGAGAGAGAGAGGGTTGACAGCGGAGCGTGTCCACGTTATAAACACTGGGTTTTCTCCTGTGCGGGAACTAGCTAACAGACAGTTCACGTCAAGTTCAAAACAGGTGATTACGGGAACAAGTTTGTCCACGAAAAACAGACGAGAGTCAAGCTAGCAGAAGGTTGACGTAAAGGTCACACTACAGGTAAATTACCGGACAGTCAGCACACGTTATTGCTAAAGCTAGCGCGGACGCGCCAGAGAATTAACACGACACATCAAATAACATCGCGCGTGAAGTTACGTTTCAGATTAACGAAGAGTTGGGGGTGACGGGGTTTGTCACTAGGCACAAACAGCACAGGTAAAGGTCGCGTGAACAAAAACGGTATTTGCGACAAGAGCGGAGCATCATATTGGACAGTATCGCTGTGATAAAGACAAGATTGAAAATCAAAGATATTGACAGGTGTGTGTGTTGTGTGTGTGCGAGACAAGCGTACTGTGTGTTCGCAGGTCGACAGTTCAAGATTGGTCGACTCAGCAAATAGGACGGGTGGGTACACCAGCGTCCAGGTACTGGGGAAGTACATGTTTGGAAAACAGAGAAAATTGACATTTGCTGAATCACCGGGAGGGGGTGACAGAACGGGGTGGAAACAAGAACTCTACCGCCAGAGTTGGGGAGGGTTAATGGTGGAAAGTGTGATTTTCCACGAAGTTAAAAAGAGCAGCCAGTTTTGGGGCTGAGAAGGTTGTGTGGAATGTGTTTACTATGGATTTTTCCACTCACGGTGATAAAGAGAAATTGAGGAGATGTTTCCAAGGGTGTAGTAAAGTGAGACATAGACAATCACAGAAGGGTAGATGGTGCTTTGGAAGGAAGAATAATGTTCTCACTCGCAGGTTTTCAGATGGCGGAACTGCATGTGGGCAAGTAGTATTACCCTTAGCATATAGAGACCGATATACTAGAACAGCTCAGGATAGGGCATGTGCAGGGCACATAGGAGTAAGGCGGAAGCAGCATAGAGCAGGATGCCAGGTATATTTGCCAGGATTTAATAAAGAGGTCAGACTAAACAGAGACTCCAGTGTAACAGTACAATATGCAGATATCAATGTTAACGCAGTTCAAAAGAGTGTTAACGACATCACTGGACCAAAATTAGCAAACAGATGTGTTAAAGATATAGGAAACATGAGGCATGGTTATATGAAGGGTAGACACAGCATCGACAGGAATCATAGGTGGAGGTTTGAGGCAAGAAAAGAACCACCTGATATAGGGTCGGTACACAAATAGCTTGTGTCTTTTTGAGGATGTTAATAGACCTGCCCATACACAGATATGATGTATCCTATGATGTATTATTATTATGTGATGTATTAGTTCATGCAATGGTACACAAGATAGAAAGTTGGATGTATTGATGTGTGGGGAATAGGGGAGTGTACTATGGGCATTTGATGTATTATTGAGTGTGGTAGCTAGAGTAAGTGGGATTTATACTTACGACTACCCAGGCAATATGTCTGGGTCCATATTTGATAAGTATTAGTCTCCCAACATTTGAAAACGATGTTTTCTTTTAAGGGGGGATATTGACATATGCCTGGGTCATTGACATTGAGATGAGTGACCTGTGTAGCGGGACTACGAGGAAAGCAATCAACCCTGAGAAATAATGGTGCGGGTGTGAGTGGATACCTCTAGGGTGGATGGGGCGAAAGACAGTTGAGTGTTGTGTGAAGTCAGGAGACTTGAAAGTGAGTGAGAGAGGAGACCGACTGCGGGTCAGGTCGTTTAAGACAGTTGATGTTTTGACTCCAAAAGAGTCGGGAGTTGAAGGATAGAAGCGGAGGTAGGACGGATAGAGCTCCGTCCTGGATTGTGTTGTTCTCCGAGTTTGAATGCAAGCCTAAAACCCAGAGGGGGGTGGATAGTGAGTGTAGGCCTATACGCATTGTGTGGGTTGTCGTGTGTGAGGTCCAGCGGGGACTAGTAGCTGGATTACCTGTCCTGTGGATTGATATGAAGCAGGCCATGAGAAGACAGTGATGTATGCTGGTTAATTGACACTCCATATTGATACACCAGGAGCATCGTTACCTAGACAACGACAATATCACAAACATATCATTAACAACATCGTGATAATCACCAATCCATTTAATGGCCCAGTCTGCTTTCCTTGTCACGCATGGTGATGTTTCGATGGCATTGAAGAGAAATTCCCTTTCTTTTTTATCCTTGACGTATGTATCAATAAGAAGGCTGTACATTTCACCGTGAACGTTCTCCATGGCAATCTGGAATCCATAGAAGCACCTGGCCTCGGTAACTTGGACTCTTTACTGAACCATTCCACTAAATTCTCATTGACAATTCCATCGCTAGCAGCAAAGAACGCCAGCACATGAGAGATGAAATGTTTTTCGTCTGGCGTTAGTTTCTCCCAGTGGTCAAGATCCTTGGACTGGCCAATCTCTTCTGCTGTCCAGAAAGAGGCCTCTGCATTTTTGTACATCTGCCAGATATCATGGTACTGGATCGGATATATCACAAATCTGCTTGGGTTTTCCTTAAATTAAGGCTCATCTCGATTGCTGTGAGCAGTCTTTGTAGGCTTTACTGTCTCTTTTAACTGTTCATCCTTCTTTACTTCTTGTACAGATACAACATTCTGCAAAAGGCTAGTTCCCAATGGTTTTCGATGTGAACTGGCCAGAACTTGTCTTGGCGCCTCATTTTCGTCCACAATCTTGGTCTTCCTTGTCAGGGAAACTAATTCTACTTCGTGTGAAAGTGTTTTGGCAGGCATACTGACGTCTGTAGCGAGCTGAGAGGAACAAACGAGTAGGTATGTCTGCTACCGGCTGATCTCCAGGCGCGCTTTCAAAATTTTTTTTTTTTAAAGTTTGTTTTAAAAAATGTTTTTCTTAAAACATAGTTTTTCTATTAAACAAATGTACTCCTAACACTGTTTAATTGACCATTAAATCAATGTATAAATAAGACATAAGTTTAGCCTAAAACGTTTCAATTAACAATTGATACATTGTTCTGGTCTGATGTTCAAGCCTCCGCTGTAGTCTCCACTTTCTACCTTCAAAATGACGCTGTTGACATACTCGACTGTGTGGCCAGCTGCCATACTCTCGTCTTTTTAAAAGAAGCTGTTTAATACTCTACAGCCACGAATCAATATTCTTCTTCCTTTCTTGTGTATGGGGCTTCACCCCTAGCATCAGCTCAGTATTGTAGGACTGTGACATGTTGGGAGTTGGAAGCAGTACCCACTCTGACTTACAATGAAGTAAAGCTATGAGGATGGGACTGATTTCATTTGGAGGGGATGGGTTCTTGGAAGCCAAAGTGACCCATAATAGCTCTGGAAATCTAGGAGGTTTCCCAGGAAAATTAATTTCTTCCCTCCAAAATCTTCCTTCCCGAAAAAGAGAAACTTAATTAGCTCGAGAGTCCCCCACCTATGATCATTTTCCCTTTTAGGTGAAATGGTCACAGGAATTTATAAAATGTAAAGTTCCCTTTTCTGAGTAACCTGGAACCTGGGAGATTACAATAGAACAGAACTTAGCTGTCTATTAGTGTTTACCCAGTCACCTGTAATTCCAGATACTACCTTTATGTGAAGTAGTTTCACTAACTAAACACATAGATAATAAAATGTTTTGCTACACCACAATGTACTTGACAGAAGAATGCAGGAAAAGTTAATTTTGTTTATTAACCCAAAAGCTGTGGAATTAAGTAAGTGTAGCATTTATGACATATATGAAATACATCAAGACATTGAGATAATGATCATATTCAACATTAGAAATACAAACTCTCATTTAAGTTCACTGATGATTTCAGTCATTTGGCCACTAAGCCTTCCCATCAGTTAGCCTGCGCCCAGATGATACTGGAAAATTTCTCAAGGATTTGTAAAACAAATAGTCTAAACAGTCTCTACACACTGTATGAATCAGAGGAATTCATGACTACTCTCAGTTCCTGAAAGTTATTGATTGTTCTCACAAGTATAAAGTTTCACTGAGTAAAATCAAAGTATAGCAGTGATGAAATGTTGCCAAACTTCTGCCATATTTGTAAGTAATTTGCATTGAGGTATAAAATTGATCCTAATGATCTTAGAACTGTTTCTACACTTCAGATATAGTCAATCACCAGATCAATCATGAAACACAGATCAGGTTTGGGCACAGATTCCTGTTGCACCTTTATGTTACAGATCTGCTCTAGGTTGACAGCCATTGTACATTATTGGGCAATGTTCTGCACCTCTGGATCATGACAATCTGCGAACACCGTCATCCTCACCTGACTCAGAAATAAACAAACTCAGGCATAATTTCGTCTGAAGCTTTCCTTCTGAATCAGGATGAGGGACATACAGAGACCTAAACCACATCTGGATGCTTTGCCGGTCGCTCTGCATGTGCTGAAATTTAGCGTCGCTGGCCCCAAAACATTTCGCGGGCGACGCGATTATTCTAGGTTAACCAATGAATTGAACAGGCTTAGACCACATGATCTGTCCATCATTGGGTGTCACAGCTATTAATAATGTTGACGCCACATTCCTAGCATTCCAATTCTCCCTAGTGCAAACCTTTAGTGAGAAGTGTGTTTTGAAGTTGTGATGTGCAGATGTGAACAAGACGGAGTGCGCAATCATGCAACAGAGCCCCCCTCCAGATTGATCTCTGTGGAGAACTATCGTCTCAGTCGTTCACAGTTGACAGGTTCATTTTGTGATCCCTCTTGTTGGTTTTCAACTTCATCGGAAGTTGATGGTTCATCAGGAACTGGACAACGACTCAAGAAGTCGGCGCCTACTTTCATTTTCCCAGGAACGTATTCGATTTGGAATGAGTATGGTTGCAACAGCAGCGACCATCGCATGAGTCTTGCGTTCAGATTCCGTGACGATGCCAGAAACATCAAGGGTTGGTGATCACATTGCACTGTAAAATGTTTACCATACAGGTATGCCTGAAACTTTTCCACAGCCCTGATTAAACCAATTCACTCACGCTCGATCACCGAGTAGTTCCGTTCAGAAGCATTCAGTTTCCTGCTTGCATAAGCTACAGGGAATAGCTCTGAGTGATCATCTCCTTTCCTCTGGAGTAAAGTGGCCCCTATTCCAATATTACTCGCATCTGTGCGGAGCACGAATGAGCGGTCGAGTTTGGGTAGATGTAGGATCGGTTTGGCTGTTAAAGCTTGTTTGAGAGCTGTAGAAGCCTTCTCACAATCAGCTGACCATATGACTTTCTCTGGATTCCCCTTTTTGGTAAGATCCGTTAAGGGTGCAGCCAGTGTGTTGAAGTCTTTGATGTATCTTTGATAGAATCCACATAAGGAAACGAATGATCGAACATCCTTTTTGGTCCTTGGGCGAGGTGCTCTCTGAAGTTTCTCCACATTTCCTTCTTGAGGTGTTATGAAGCCTTGAGATACCTTATGGCCTAGGAAGTCCAATTGTTGAAATCCTATTTGACACTTCTTGGGACTTGCTGTCAAACCTGTTTCCTTAAGTCACTTGAACAAGAGATGCAATGTTTCGACATGCTCCTCAAATGTCTCAGTAGCAACTAAAATATCATCCATGAAGTGGCTGATGGCCGGATGATGTAATGGGTCAAGTAATTTTCTCATCATGCGTGTAAATACACTTGGAGCGTTACTTAATCCAAATGGACGAACATTGAACTCGTAATGTCTTCCAGGAGTACTGAAAGCTAACCACGGTCTGACTTCCGGTTTCACAGGAATTTGGTAATATCCCTGTGGCATAACGCAACCACCATTATTCATTTTCCAATTTCTGCCGCAAAAAGAGGAAACAACATTAAAAGAAATTGACTTCACAACCGCAAATGGAGACTAGGACTTAAAACTTAACATCGAAACTGGAACTGAACAAGTGACAAATGACGTGGATTCTTAGAAAGATTGCATCAGACAAAGCTCGGAAGACCATTGGACGAAATGGGACATGTGACCCGCTTTCGCGCCAAAGCATAATTAGCATATGTTACTATTTCATCAGAAATGTTAATAAGCCCGCACTCTTTTCTGAAACTCGCCTCATGAACAGATGTGAGAAGATTGTGTGACCAAAAGTTTCAAAGGGCAAGGCAGAATGTCTGGATCCTAGGTGAGCTTGTTAGGCCTTAGATTAAACTGATAACCCGATGTATCAAGTGTCAAAAGAACGGTATCCAGTGTTTGTGATGTCAATTGAAATGTATTATTATTAATTAAAACCTCTGAAATGTAAAAATGCTCGACTGTAGATTCTAACGACGCAGAGCCATTCCCGGGCAAAATGACTCTCTAATATTCTCTTAGATGAAACTGCAATCTCTGATATTCTTAGAGATAATTATTAACTTTAAGAAGTGCATTATACTATTACATTCTATTCTAACCAACTGTGAGAAGTGATGATTCTAAAGCAATCTTGTGCATTTCACCAGAAAACACTGATAAAAGATGCTATCACTATCTACAGCTGAAATGACAGTTCGTGTACTAGAACAAGTGCCTTGTTCTAAAACAGACTTATCTATGCCTATTTCCGAACTAGAAAGCTGAAAGAGAAATCAAATCTTTCCTTTCTGCTTCATCTATTGAATTAATAGGGTTTGATGGAACTAATATTTATATTTATGTCAAATTTAATTAGATAAGGGCACACATGAATTGCTTTACATTGTTGTGCTTCGCGGAACACCATCACGCACAGTGAACTTAACTCATTACTCAACATAACTTAAAACACAACACCACTCAACACCACTCATCACCACACAACACAACACTCAACATCACAACAGCAACAGATAATGGAAGAGATTTATTAGACACAAGAAGAAGAAGAAGAAGTTAATTGGGAAAACACAGATAATTATTTATACACGCGATAAACACCACTGAGTGGAAGAAATGTTATAAATGTATGTCATTTATTTACATGCATCTTGACATATTCTCACTCTTGTCACTGTCTTACTGTACACGTTCACTGACCCCAGGTCAAATGAGAACCTACATACAGCAGGAACCAGTTGATACAAAAATACCAGTTGCAAAAATTTCGCAAAAGGCGAAGGTATAGTGGATATAACCTTATCCATAGCTATTAAGTTTTTTAATCTATCAAAGTCTTTTCCTATGTTAGCTGCTTTAAGCCACCTGTTTAGTACACTCTGCACATTTGAAACATAATCAATAAACGTTTCACTAGGTTTAGGTTTTAAATTTGAGAACTGAACCTGATACCCAGGGGCATCTAGTAAAAAGTGCTGCATAATCCTATCATGGATGTATTGATAGTTAGATCTGAGCTCAGTTGGTATAGATTCTATCACTTTAAGGGGCTCACCACTCAGATTCTTCATATAAATCGTAGCCCACATCTCTAATGGAACTTGGTGATATTTAAATTGATACTCTACATTCTCAGTCCAGGCTGATATGGAGTCTTCTTTACAATATGGTTTGATAATATTTTTGTATTTATTGAACTTATTTTCCTCTTGTTGACTTCTTAATTTAGTGGCAGAGATTTCTGCGTGTGAGTCTACATCCATTTCTTTCATCTTTAATTGTGTCTCTGATTCTACTTGAATTTGTTTTTCCTTAACATCTATTTCTTTTTGCTTTATATCTAATTCCTTTTGCTTTAGTTCTTTCTCTTGATCTAATTGCTTTTGTTTCATCTCTTTATCATGTTCTAACTGTTGTTGCTTAACTGTCTTATCATGTTCTAACTGTTGTTGTTTAACCTGCTTATCATGTTCTAACTGTTGTTGTTTAATTTGTTTGTCATCTTCTAGCTGCTTTTGTTTTGTTATCTCAGCTAGTTGTGCCATCTCCTTTTGATGTTGTCTATCTTGTTCTTCTTTTTCCTTTTGTTGTTGTCTATCTCGTTCTTCTTTTTCCTTTTGCTGTTGTCTATCTCGTTCTTCTTTTTCCTTTTGTTGTTGTCTATCTCGTGCACGTTCGTCTCTCTCAGCATCCTTTATTTCTTTAAATCTCTTATCCGCATATTCTTCTAGCTGTTTACCTGTGTATTGCATTTCTTTGCCTGCTTTTATAAAGTCAGCTAAAGTAGCCATGCTGTTTAGTAATTAGCTAGCGTTGACTTCTAATGATTTGTTTATTCAAATATTTATCTATGATGTTTTATATTTGTTCCTCGTTGAGGATTATGAATTGTATTTTCAGTTTATATGCTGAACAAAATTTCTATGTTGGAAAATCAGAGCACAAAAATATGCTAGTGTATCACAAGCTGAAAAAGAGATGCACTATTAATCACAATGCATGCCAAAAATATAGGTATACTCAACTTAATGTTCCCGAGAATCAGGGAACGGAACTCCGTTGACACAGGTCACCTTGTTTGGTACTTTGGGATAGCGGCACGTTTCATAATCAGGACACTTTATTTGGCACACCGGTATACATACTCAGCTGATGTTAGCCCTCTGATATGCAGGGCAGCAGTATTTATTACTACTGCACGATATGATTTACCCGACAACTAAGGACAATGACTTTGACAATGACAGACTCACGAACAACTAGAATATGTAATAATTAAATTTAATGTCAATGTCCTGTCTTCGTTCTAACAGTATTTGCCTTTTGTTACTAACCTAGTTAATTTCTGTAAGTGTTGTGCAGCCAAGTCTCATCTGCTTGGCCAAAAATAGTTCCATCGTGACGGTAAACAACGAGAAAGTAGGACCAAAAATATGAATAACTGTTTTTAACTAAGTAAAAATAACATAATAATGTTTAAATAAATAAATATATTCATTTAGTAACTCAAATAAACAAATAATAAATAATATAAAGCACATATTCAGGCGACAGCCGCTTGGCGATTTTGTAAACACTCGATTGCTGTATGCAAATGACCTAGGACGACTGTTTGTCAATCATTCTACGTCAGAGGCGCAGCGCTATTTTTAGTTTTCAAAAATCGATATTGTCGGCTGGCTGTGTATCGCTCCGCCATGAATCATGTTTGGTGCTTATTCATAAATAAATTGGTAAATACATAAATAAATATGAGAAAATAAGAATATTACTACTTACAGCTTTGAAGAATACATGATTTCACTAAATAACCATTTCATAAGCACAATTAAACAATCTATTTCGTCACGATAGGCACATTTTCTAGCCCGCAAATTGTTCTCGTCTGCACAGATTACCGTCACTGACACAAATTAGATCCTAGTCCAGAGCCGTGGCTGAGTGGATTAGCTTGAACTTTCGTTCAAGCATCCCACTTCTGACACCACAATTATCCTTGCCTGTCAACAACTCAACTGACAGGCACTATCGGATACTTCTCCCACACCAAACAAGTAAACTTGCAAGTCGTGTGCGAGGAAAATAAATGGTACATTTTATTGCCGTTGGCTCGCTACAAGCAGGTAACAGTCGCTAGTAAACACACCACATAAAGCCACAGAAATTATCTATCACTAGTTGCTAATGCCTATGCTAACTCTCTATCTATTTAGTTAAACACAAAACCCCTATCGCTACTCTAACGAGGTGCACACTACAAGTCCTGTCCTCCCCTCTGACGTTCTTTCATCCCGTCGTCACACACCACGCGGGTCGACCTTGACCTTGGTGCGTGTTGCCTCACATGGCACGCTGATCGCAGACGTGGTATGTTGAGTGGATACTCAACTTCTCCGTGGCTACCACGAGGCGTGATGCTATCGTGATTAGAGTGCTAACTCTCTGAACAACGCCTGCGTGTCTCATGAGGGAATGGATAACCATCTCCAATTACCTCATCTCCCCTGCCCTTACCTCGGGCACCGTATCACCTCCTGGCCTCTTCAAGATTGACTGCTCTTCCTGGCGGAGGGGATGCGGTCGAGTCTTTGACAGCGTACACAGTGTGATAAACTCTGACCACCCCAAATTAACCCAACACTAGATTAGAGAGAAAAAGAGGGGGAGGGGAACTAGTTCCTACTTCAGGAATTTAGATTTCTTCCGACCTACTTCTTATTATTGTATTGGTAGGAATGTATATATTTATGTGAATATTCATCAGTGATCTTGGTGGCTACATACCAACAACCACCCAACACATCAGCAAACTAACCACCTAAATCAGACCTGAAAGAGGGAAGCCGAGAGAAATAGATGAACCACAAGTGAGATGGAAGATGACTTGGCTATGAGCAGAGTATGGGGAGGCCTTCAGAGGAGCTATACGGGCAGACCTGAAGTGGATCCATCAGTCAATGGACCCTGGCTTACCTAATCTTCCAGTCACCAGGTTACCTTTCTAAATTGGTAGACACCACACCCAATTTCAGGAAACTGATAATTAATTGTTGATTCATTACCATCACACTTAATATGTGCAACATCAAAATGTTTACTATGTTTCACACTTGTTGTCATCTCATATATTGATGCTTGATTGATTGTCTGGGACTATGGTCCAATGTGCAACTTTTCTAATATTTTGTGTAAATCACAATAGAGATGTATGTACTGACCAGAAGGCTCAGGCCAGTCAATAAATGATTAACATGAATTGACCTTCTGTTAATTTGTCAGTTCAAACCTATCTGTGAGTCAACAACTTATTTGTACATCATGTTGTCAGAATCTAATGTGATTGATTATGTGTTTGATTGTTTAAAGATAAATTAACTCATAATGACTTACTGAATGGGGAAATAAAAAGACTCTATATCTATCAACTGCTCAACATCCATGTTTTCTTCATCTAAATCAGGCTGAGAAACTTCTCCAGACTTTCCTCAGATTTGATAACCAATAAGGGGGCTCCAGAGCTAAAGAATCCTTGGAGAAGGGGCAGAATCCCAGTTAGTAATCATTATTCTCACCAGGGCCATAATCTATATCTCCTAGACATACTTAATAGAACGAGGCCTGCAGATAACTCAAGGTTCATATTCTGGGGTTATTGAAGATAGAAGAGGATGGGGCTCTACTTCTTTTGTTAGAGATGGGGCATGCACTACAGTGATCTCCCACTCCTTTCAAAATATATGACAATCCCTTACTGAGATCAATCCTGGTGAAGTATTGGGCTGTGTTGAGACTAGTGAACAGCTGATTCTGGTCGGGTAGAGGTTCTGCCTGAAATTCAGTAATCGCGTTGAGCTGTCGATAATCGATGCACATTCTGTGTTCACCATTAGGTTTTCTCAACAACACCACACTAGCACTGTATGGAGATTCAGATTGTGATATAATTCCTGATGAGAGCATCTGCTGTATCTCTTCCTGCAAAGTATTTTGCTTGGCATAAGGAACTGGGTACGTCTTGACTCGCACAGGTGTATCATCTGTTAGCTTCATATCAAATTCCACTAAATCAGTAAGACCCGGTTTGTCGGTAAGTATTTCTGCATACATCGCCATAAGATCTCGAATTTGCTTCTGTTGATCTTGAGATAGGTTGGGATTGATATCCACATCCTGAAATGTCTCTTTGGCTTGCAGTGTACATTCTGTTCCCATCGTAATTCCTTGTTCTACTTCAGTAGCAACAGCCATATCCATCAGGTGTGCAGTTTCGGAGGTTGCGGATCTTTCATTCCATTTCTTCAAAAGGTTTATGTGAAACACTTTCAACTTGCCTTTGACAGAAATTTTTTAGTGAGTAAGAGATATTTTCTCTGTCACCTCAAATGGTCCTTTCCATCCAATTTGCAACTTGTTCTGACTGGTTGGAAGTAGTAGCAGCACTTTTTCACCCACTGTCAGCTCTCTATCTTTTGCCTTCTTGTTGAAATTGCGAGTCATTCTTCGTCGAGCTTGACGTAGATTCACATTCGCTTGTCTCCAACCATGTTGTAGACGTTTCTTCAATTCAGCAACATAAACAGATGCAGTAACAACTGTATCATCTGCATGATCATCAGTCCATGTTCTCAGTAATACTTCCAAGGGTCCCTTGATTGGCCTCCCAAACAACAGTGTTGCGGGCGCAATCCCAGTAGAGTGATGCGGCAATTCCCGGTATGCAAATAATGCAGCAGGAATATATGTGTCCCAATCCTCTGGTTTTTCATGAGCTAACTTTCTCAGAATACTGATGAGGGTACCGTTCCACCGTTCTACACTCCCGTTCGTTTGAGGCAAATGTGGAGATGAATAGATATGGCGAGCATGAAATAGCCGAAAGACTTCTTGCATGAGTTTACTGGGAAACTGTGATGCATTGTCGGTTAGGATTTTGAGGGGAAATCCAATCCGAGTAAATATCTCAAGTAAGGCTTCAGCAATGTGCTTGGAGTCACTTGATTGCATTGGAATACTTTCTGCCCACATTGAACAGACGTCTACCAATGTTAATATGTATCGATTCCTCCTCCTCGTCCTGGGGAGTGGTCCGATAATGTCTACGGCAACTCTCTCGAAAGGAGATCCAGTTAGGGGCATCTCACCAAGCGGGACAGGGGGTGTCCTATGTCTTGGGGTCACTCTTTGGCATTCAGGGCATGACTTGACATATCTGGTGATGTCAGAATTCATTCCGGGCCAAAAGTAGTGCAAGGAAATTCTTTGCATAGTGGCATTGATTCCCATATGCCCACTGAAAGATAAGTTGTGGCCCATATCCAATAGTTGAGCACGATACGTAGACGGGACAACTAACTGAGAATACTCTTGTCCACTTTTACCTGCCTTGCGATATAGAAGTCCACCCTTCATATACATGTCGCCTCTCCTTGGAGGTGAATGTGCTTTAGGCAGTTTGTTGAAGCATGGCAACAAGGTGCTTTCTTCAAATCCTCTGATCGAGGGTTGGTCGGATTCGACGATGCTGGAGTCTTTTCTGTCTGAGAATTAGTCGTCAAAGCAGCGACTATCACAGGCTGTATAGGTTCTCCTAGAAAGACGTAACGACAACCGAGCAGGACGGGGTACACGGGATTTTCCATCACCGCTGCCGTGATTGTTCCAGTAACATAACGCGAAGCTATATGTACTCGAGCCACAGGTAGTGACATCTTGGCTGAAATTTTCAAGGGTCCCTGTATAATCACCATTTCCTCAGTCAACTGTTCTGGCTGAACTAAGGATGTTGCTACGACGCAGTCATAATTTAGACCTGTATCATATAAGCAAATGGCGGGGTATCCATTTAGCAAGATGGATTCCACCACCGGAATTTTGGAATGGGTGTCTTCATGAGTTGTCACACTGGACATTTCACTAGTGCTCACCTTACGTTCCTTACGGCGAGTCAGACATGCAACTGTGTGAGGGGTAGGAGGTTTCTTCCGACAATCTTTTGTGTGATGTGCTACCTTCCTGCAATTGGTACAGTAGTCCTTCCCACTCTTCTTGGCAGCCTGAATATAAGTTAGACTGGTGTTCGCAGATTTCTTTAACTTCTTATTGGGGTTGGTGTGTTCTTTTTCTTTGGTCTTGAGTGATTTGCCTGGGGGAGAAGCTGTGGTCATTCGACTCTTACTTCCCACCTCCTTCTGAGATTTCTCCCATCTCTCTGCCAAAAGAATAATTTCCTCAAGTCTATCAGCTCCATTATGTGTTAAGAAAGCCCGAAGTTCTGATGACATTTTATCCCTTAATTGGTCAATCAATATCATCTCTCAGAGTCCTTCAAATGTTTCTTCAAACTTTCCCATCTCTGCCCATTTGTGCAGGTAGGATTTTAATCTTTCAACCCATTGGCCGTAACTTTCCCCAGGCTCCTTCTTAGCTGATCTGAATTTCCTTTATAGTTATCAGAATCGACTTCGAAGCGAGTTAGTAAAGCTCTTTTGAGAACACCGTAATCCTGTCGTTCCTCATGACTAAGTCTAGAGAAAATTTCAAAAGCAGTAGTTCTCAAACCCTGGGATAGTTTCACCGACCATTTAGATTCATCAAGCCCACATGTAGAACATATAAGTTCGAACCTGGAAAGATAGTGATCAATCCCTTCAGCATTCTCATTATATGGTTCCAAAGGAAATGCCATCGCTCCAGTGTGATGGTAGCTTTCCTATGTCTGTATATCTGTAGTTGGCATGCGTGTGGAAATGGGGAGTGCGCAATCATGCGACAAGGACCCATAGAATTTATACTTAAATCCTGATCTGCGTCCGTTAGCAGAACATTTGATAACGTCGTTGTCTCTGATCTTATATGCCGTGAACGGCTTTAACTGACAATTATTTAACAGCGTACAGTTTGTGGTGGTTGTTGTCATCACCGTCCATGAACGCCGTTCCACTTGTGTAGAGATGACGTGCCATCTTTTTATCACTCTCGATGTCAAGGTGTACAATGCTCTCTTGGAACTTCCAGTGGTTGTTTGTTTTCTTTTGTGTGTAGCAGTTGTGACCATGACTTCAGCGAGTGCACCGGGCTTCAGTGCAGAGCATCTGGCTCTTGCTGTGGAGGCGCTGTATAATGGGACACGAGCGCAGTGGGCGTGCAGCACTGCTGCTGCACAAAACACAGATTACAGTTGGAGGCTCTGAGAGAGCATCTTACACTCTTAATTCAACAGTCATAAAAACTTTTTATTTTTTACAGCAACAATTATGACTTTATTGAATAATTATTAAAACAATAAGCACATTAGTGAGATGTAATACGTCTAAAAACAACGTCTAAAATATTTACCTTTCACCATCATCATTTTATTTCACATTATAATTTACACCTAACTCCCAATCAGGCTGGTGACCACATCTGTAACTGCTTCTCAGAAGCCACCACATGGGTGGCTCAGACAACGAACTTGCTGAAAGGTTACTGACAGCTGTTGGTCCCATGCTCCTGAAGGAGCCCCAAGTGATCATGATGATGACGATGATGAATTACATCAAATCAATAGTATGCCAACTGTCAAGGAAACAAAACTCTGTGGACATAGCAATACTGTAGTGTCATCTAACATACAGGGGCAACTACGGACAAGGGTTTTTAAACATAATACTTAAAAACCTTATAAATCTAAATCTTGACATGTAAATAATTCTGCAATAAAAATTCCTTTCTTTTTCATTAAACTAAAAAAAAAAAAGTAGTTTGCAACATACACTTGTGAAAAATGAATACACAACTGCAGCATCAAAAGAACGTGAAACTCAAAGAAAAACAATGTGATAGAACATGTATTAACAACATGGTAGTTAAAATATCTCAGGCATGTGTCTGATGTGGGTAAGGCCAATGCTCTTGTGCTGCATGCAGGACTCTGCTAAATGTTCTGAGCTGGTTTAGAACTTGTTGCACGTCTGCTCCACCTGTCAATTCAACACATTTCAGAGAGCCGTTGTAGCCACGAACGGTCATCTGACTTCTCTTCATTATCTGGCTCTTCCTCCAGCTCTTCTTTCCTCTCGAAAGTATAAATAGTTCAGAAAACATGGCTCCTCGATGCCAGCAAGCTGTTCTTAGGCGTGTCGGAAGTAGATGCCAAAAGAATTCTCTCCTGGTCCTGGACAGAAATCAATCCGTAATAGGTAGCAGTAAAACAGCAAGTTTTTTTTTTTTTTTTCAATTACATAGCAATATTTATTTAGCTTCAAACATGATTTGCTTATGCTGCATCAGCAATGGTCACCTCAACCTCCACACCTGGTTCGATGCTGATTGATGTGATCTGTTTAACAATCTCTGAGGGGCTGTGCAGATCAATGATACGCTTGTGAATTCTTAACTGGTATCTGTCCCAAGTCTTGGAGCCTTCACCACATGGAGTTTTGCGAGTTGTAATACGCAACACCTTGGCTGGCATACGTACAGGCCCTTTCACTTTCAGGTTCTTCTCCTTAGCACCTTTGATAAGGTCAGCACACACTTTCTCAAGACTCTTCACAACCCTGCTTGTCAAGGTGATACGAATCCTGTGAATTGGTGCTTCTTCAGCTGCAGCTTCTGTTGCAGCCAATATCGAGTCCTTATGAGGACCGAACGTGACCGGGACCAGCCCGGTGAGAACAACACAGAATAAGACAGAAGAATATAACCAGACAGCACAAAAAACTTTATCCGACAAACAGAGAGGAACCAATAAAACCAGTATGAACTAGGTCTAACAATCCACACAACCACGGATCTCAACAATAACCAACGCTGAGGAAGCAGGTTGGACGAGACCGAATTAAAAATTTTGTTTTCGAAAATTGGAATTGGAATTACCGATGACCACAATTACATATCTTACATATATATAAAAAGGATGTATGTATGTGTGTCTGTGTGTATGTCCTTTATGCGTTCGCGAACGGTCCATCCGGTTGAGATGAAATATTCTACACGTCTTCCTCTCATTCCCGAGATGCCAACTGTCATATTTTTTAGTGTAAAATCGGCTACTTACTTAATATTATTTAATTTTTCATTTTTCATTATAATTTCTATATAGCAAGGGGATAAACTCTAGAAAAGTTATTTCAAGGGGCATATCTTTTAATAACATTGATATATAACTTATAGTCATATTGTTGCATCGTTTTCAATGATTTATAAATTCTTTGTCTATAGTTATTTACAGGCATATGAGTTATAATAAATAATGATATAATCTTTAAGGCATTTTCAAAGTTTTCATAAAAATAATGCATAATGCATAACATTGTAACTCATCTTTTTATGCTTAAAGAAGTTATCTACAGTAATGTCGGTGATTAAAAACAGTTTTCATTAAAAATAATGGATGGTGTGTGGAAGGACATTCTTATAAGTAACTTTTTTTGTTGTTGTATGAATTTAATGAGACGCTCCCCGCCAGGAGCTGGGCGAAGCCACGCCGGGTCAGATAGATAGACAGACAGACAGATAGTCGGGAACGGGAGCTTATATGACTACTTATATGAATTAAATGAGATGCTCCCCACCAGGGACTGGGTGAAGCCGGGCCGGCTCAGACAGACAGACAGACAGATAGATAGACAGACAGACAAACAGACAGACAGACAGGCAGATAGTCGGGAACGGGAGCTTATATGACTACGTATATGTATTAAATGAGATGCTCCCCACCTTTTCGCTGCAGTTATCTACAGGCATATGCGTTATAGTCCTCCTCCTCCTCTCCCCTCCTCCTCCTCCCTCTTCTCCTCCTCCCTCCTCCTCCTTCTTCCTCCTCCTCCCTCCTCCTACCTCCTCGCCCTCCTCCCTCCTCTTAATCACTCCTCTTCCTTCCTCCTCCGCCCTCCTCCTCCCTTCTCCTCCTCTCTCCTCCTCCTCCTCCCTCCTCCTCATCCCTCCTCCTCCTCTCGGGAACGGGAACGGGAGCTTATATGACTACTTACATGAATTAAATGAGATGCTCCCCACCAGGGTCTGGGCGAAGCCGGGCCGGGTCAGCTAGTTATCAACATAAAACACAAAATATGGCCACGAAACTGTGAATGGGAAAATCCGGATACAGCCGGACGTTTCGATAAAAGTCTTTAAAATGGTGCAACCACAGTCACAATGTCACATCGTGTGCCATGCCAATAAGCGTGGGCGGTTCATGTTTCGCCATTCACACATTCACCAGTCGTGGACCAGCTCTGTGTTCTTGTCTCGATTACGTCTTGAGGCCAAGCCATCAAGATAGTTATCTCTCTGCCTCTTGTTCTTTTCCCCTCAGTATTGCCGGTTGTCACCGAGTCCTTCAATGTAGTTCTCATCACAACGTGCCCAAAACATGTTGATAGTCTATTTATCTATTGTTTGTCCATCAAGAATAATGATGGCCATTCATTTCATCCAGTGGGGTTGAAAGTTTGGAGCCGTGAGTTCTAAGATGGCTGGTAAGGTCTAATTTAGCTCGAAATGTTTTCTGACAATCTTTTTCCCTGTAAAGTGAAAATATATTTAGAAATATAGAAGATATGGGGAAAAAGGGGGAAAAAAAACA
>JACEFZ010020588.1:0-21077 GCA_014155875.1 Cepaea nemoralis | reverse complement strand
TTGGTTTGGGGGGTTTTTTCCCAAAGGTGGGGCATTGTGTGTGGGTGGGGGATGTGCGGGAGGGGGATGGGTCGGTTGGTGGGGTGTGTATGTGTCCCTTGGCGTGTGTGTGGGTAGGTGAGGGTGTGTATGTGTCCCTTGGTGCGCGCGTGTGTGGGTAGATGGGGGTGTTGTGTGGGTGGGGTGATGTATGGATAGGTGTGAGATGGGCCTCATAACATAGTAATTTGCCTTGTTTATGTTTACAACATTCATTTCACAATGTTTATTTTTCTTCCTATGTAAATGTATAATGCTCTTGATGAACGAAAGACGAGTGGATTGGAAAGGCCGAATGTAAGACGGGCCTGCGCGCCCAATTTGTGACCCTAATAAAGTTGATTTGATTTGATTTGATTTACTCCAGACTTAGCTTTCTGCACAGGAGACATCCTCCACAAAATCGATCGCCATGTGCTGGACCAATTAGCAGGTAGTGACCACAGACCAATCAAGCTTGTAATAAATATGGAGTATGTTCCACAGGAGCAAAAGCCTTTGCCCCGCTGGAATTACAAACGAGCAGATTGGGACAGATTTGCCATACTAACAGACAATTATTGTGAAAACATAAATACACGATATGGAAACATGAAGCAAATGGTGGAAAGTCTAAACAGAGCAATAATACAGGCGGCCACTGAGTCTATTCCAAGAGGAGCGAGGAAAAATTACAAACCATACTGGACTGAAGAACTACAAATTTTGGAGGACAAAGTTAAAGATGCTAGGAAGACCGCAGAGAGAGAACAAACAACTGAAGCGAACATCTCTCTCAAAGCCATCTCAGCAAAATATAAAAGAACAGTAAATAAAACAACAAGAGATTGTTGGAGGAAAAAAACAGAAAACCTGAATTTTGACAGGGATGGAAACAAACTATGGAAACTAGTGAAAGCCGTGAACAATGAAGGACCTAGAAACAAACAAATAACAATTAAACAAGGAAATGCCTTGCTTACAGGAAAAAAGGCTGCAAATGCACTAATGGAACACTATGCCAGTGCAAACCACATTGATATTACAGCTGAACAGAAGAAAGCAATCAAAGATAATCAGATACATCATAGATATACAGAGACAGCAGCAGAATATATGATGGCAAATCTAACAATGGAAGAAATGGAACAGGCAATGAATACCCTAAAAAAGAAGACATCACCAGGAAAGGATGGAATCACAAATGAAATGCTAATAGGACTAGGCACTAAGGCAAAAAAGAAACTACTAGCAGTCCTAAATTACAGCTGGAAGAGGGGAATAGTCCCACAGGCATGGAAGGAAGCTATACTAATACCAGTCCCAAAGAAAGGAAAAGACCTGGAAGAACCAAATGGCTATCGACCTATCAGTCTTCTTAGCTGTGTAGGAAAATTAATGGAACGCATTATCAATGGCAGGCTAACATGGCATCTGGAAGAAAACCAACTCTTAACACCTCACCAAGCAGGATTCAGAAAGTACAGATCCACTGAAGATCAAATAACCTATAGAGCTCAGGAAATAGAGGATGCCTTCCAAGAGAAAAAGCACACACTAGCGGTCTGGATAGATTTAGAAAAAGCATTTGATAAAGTATGGAAGGAAGGACTGAAAGTAAAACTGCAAAAAATGCATGTTTGTGGGAAAATGTACAAATGGATCAGCCACTACCTTGAGAACAGAACTGCCAGGACAAAAGTACAAGGACAAACCAGCAAAATGATGCTATTGGAGCAAGGTGTCCCCCAAGGAGGA
Source organism: Cepaea nemoralis (assembly GCA_014155875.1). Taxonomy (NCBI): domain Eukaryota; kingdom Metazoa; phylum Mollusca; class Gastropoda; order Stylommatophora; family Helicidae; genus Cepaea; species Cepaea nemoralis. The sequence continues at coordinate 19,301 of JACEFZ010020588.1, read as the reverse complement.
GTTCTTTCACCAACATTATTCCTAGCATATATAAACGACATCACGGAAAATTTTCCAGCCAGAGTACACACATCATCCTTTGCAGATGACCTAGCCATATGGACATCTGAAGAATATATTAGTACAGCTAACAGCAGAATACAGCAAGCCCTATTAGCGCTAGAGGACTGGTCAAAATCATGGCTAGTGAAGATAAGTGAGGAGAAAACAACATGCACAGTGTTCTCCCTCTCAAATAAAACTCAGCAACCTAAGCTGGTATTGAATGGAAAAATATTGCGCCATGAAGAAAATCCAAACTATCTAGGAGTCACCTTTGATCGTCGCCTGACATGGAAGACACAGGTTGAGAAAAATCGAACAAGAGCAAGGCAAAGAATGGCAATCATGAAAAAAGCTTGCTGGTACAACGTGGGGAGCAGATGAGAAAGTTCTCAAGAAGTTATATACTGGACGGGTGAGGCCAGTACTGGAATATGGCATTGCAGCTTGGGCAACAGCAGCTAAGTCAAACTTTAACAAAATAAGTAGAGTCCAAAATCAAGGAATGCGAATCATAACTGGAAGCCTGAAGACAACGCCTATTAATGAATTACAAAAGATCACTTGTTTACAACCAATACAGGATAGAAGAGATAGCAGAGCCCAGCAACAAGCTGAAAAATTTAGAAGATTGACAGACCACCCTATGTATAAAAGGTTTAGTGGTTTAGGAAAGGGAAGACTGAAGCGTAGCAACTTTGTAGAAACTGCAAAACGAAAGATTAGGGCAGATCCCATACTTAACATATCAACAGTCAAACCCATTTACAATGCAGACAAGTTCCCAGTTTGGAGACAGCAGCAACTGCCTGAGATGATAGAAAACATTCCTGGTATTGAGAAAAAGAACACTCAGCATGAAACCGAAAGAAGAGAAATAACCCTAAACTACATAAAAGAACATTACCCAAGCAGCAATTGGACCCATGCATATACAGATGGATCAGCCAAAAATTCAGTAGAGAATGGAGGAGGAATTCTCCTAAATTTAAAAAATGGAGTGAAAAAAACACATTCAGTGGCAACTGGAAAGTTTTCAAGTAACTTCAAAGCGGAGGTAGAGGCTCTGAAAACTGCAGCAGAAATGCTCTTGATGGAGGAAAATAAAGACACGCAAATAGCTATCTTTACAGATGAAAAGTCAGCTGTCTCAATACTGAAGAGCAAAAACAGCACAGAACTAGCTGACCTAAGAGCAGCACTCCATGGTCTATGCCAGAAATCCAAAAAAGTTGCAATACAGTGGATACCATCACATTGCAGTATACCTGGAAATGAAGAGGCTGACAGACTGGCAAAAGAGAGCGGACGAATACCACAGCATGACATAGACATAACCTATAATGAGGCAAAGAGGTTGATAAAAAGCACCTATAGAACGAAATGGGAATCAGAGCATCCAGGCCACCAGAAGGATGATGGATATTACAAACTCGACCGAAGAGAACAAGTAGCAATCTTCAGACTCCGCACAGTACATAACAGGCTGAAATACCACTTGTTCAACAAACTAAAGATAAGAGACACAGATGAATGTAATTGTGGAACTGGTAAAATGACAGCTAAACATTTGCTGCAAGAGTGCCCAATATATGCAGAACAGAGAAAGATATTTTGGCCCACACCTGCTTCATTCGAGGACAAGCTCTATGGAAATATCAACAAACTCAAGTCGACTGCAGCTTACTTTAACTGTATTCAGGTTGACATTTAAATGTACATGAAGAAGTATTTAGCTGCCACACTTTATACCACAGGCATGTCGGTTACACAAGCCTCCCAGAGACATGAAATGGAATATTGCTTGGATAGCAAATCCATTACGTGGAAAGTCCGAATCGAAAGCTCACTGTGTGGGCTTCATAAAAGGTGGAAAAAGTGTCCTAGTGGCACGAAATGGAATATTGCTTGGATAGCAAATCCATTACGTGGAAAGTCCGAATCGAAAGCTCACTGTGTGGATGTCATCTGCAAACTGCATTCTTCTGGCTTCTGGAAGAACAGCCTATGGTGAACGGAAGGCCCAATATACGGAAGTGAGGCTAAGCAGCCATGTGCAGGACGTGACGATTCCTTGGGTGAGCCCAGTACCAGAGCGCTGTGTGATGGCTCTGCAATTATGGAAGCCTCCTTGGATGGCGGGGAATGCCCATGGTCTGCCACTGCCTTCCCTTGAGGGCCGACCGGGATGCCTTTGGCTGTTCTATATGGGCCAGCTGGGATGGGAGATAACACCACAACAGTGAGAGTCTAACGTCCTAAGAAACCCCCCGGGAAGGTTAACCCGGTCAACAAATGCCCGCAGAAGTAGGATGTGTCGGCCTAACGGCGCAAGAACGCAGCTCTGCTGTAAACAGGCACAACGCAATCACGTCCGAAAAAAAACTCCGGATGAACGAAGAAGAAGAAGAAACATAAATAGTCAGCCATTTTAAAAATAAATTTAAACAACATGGTGGTTAAATTTAAGTGATTACCTTTTTCTTTTCTGTGGTACTTCAATTCTGGGTTGTGTCTTCGGTTGTGATATTTTTGTGGCTTTCGTTCTCCTCGTGGTCTTCGTAGGTGTCTTCGTCAGTGTTGATAAAAAGTGGTCCTTCATTGTCGCTGTTTTCATTCTGTTCTGTAGCAGCTTTCTTGCATGGTTTGGAAGGAGAAGGGGAAGATCTTCCCTCCTCTTCTCTTATGTCTTTGTTGCTTGAGGAATTTCTTCTCTCTGCCCACTGTCTTTTTCTGCCGTAGTGGACGGTTTGGAAACCGTCGTCGTTGGCTTCTTGTGGAGTTGTTTTTGTTTGTGTTTCTACGGCTGTCTCCGTGGTCTCCGGTCTGCTAGCTACCTCGACGTCATCTTGGGCGGCGTTGTTTTGCTGTGTGTGGGCCTTCCCCATGATTGCCGGGAATTCCTCTTGTGCTAGTTCAGAGGTTTTCTTATTATTGTCTTTCTTCTGCCGCCTTTCGGCCGGCATTTGTTAGACCAGTGATCGTCTAGACTGCAAAATGGACATTGGGTCCGGCGACCGGGCATAGTAAACAGTATGCGGTGATCGCCTGTTATTTTTCCTGGCGCCGTGATATTTGCGTAGTGCGGCACCGGTTTTGAGGGGGTGCACAGCACGCCCCACTTGCCGCCATCGTACTGGATTCTGAAGACTTCTGCATTCTCATCTCCAATTGTCTTTTCCACAATGAATTTCACTCCCTGTGGAGAAATCGAATCCAATGAATTGTCACTCTTTCCTTTTCTCTTTCTAGGTGCTGTATCGATAGCTCTAATCCCTCCGCCGGCAGCTTTATTGTTTTGCCATGCAGGCCTTTGTACACTGCCACATGGGCCGCCTGTGTTAGGTTAACATGTTAGGTTAGGTTAGGTTAACATGTTAGGTTAATTAGATTAGGTTAGGTAGACCAGAAATTCTTTTGGTACTTTTGCTTTCTTTCACCTCAAACAAACTTTGCCAGCTATATTTAGAGTCACCAGCTATATTTAGCGCCGACGGTGATCTCCTCTGTGTTCGGCTGGAGTGCGTTTCAATTGCCCCACACCACAGTGTTGTTTCTTTGGGCTGTGGCAAACGTTTCTGTCTCCCTTCGATCCTCATTTGCATCGGTCCTGCAATCACTTTCCGGTTAGGGGGTAGGGTTAGGGTTAGGATTAAGGTTAGGGGTAGGGTACACACACTAACCCTAACCATAACCGGAAAGTGAAAGAATAGCGCACCACCGCCGCCGCATAGAATTGCGCACCGAGCTACGGCGCAACACACGGAAACCCCCTGAATGTTAGGCGCAACACAGGGAACCCCTGGATGTGACGTCATACCCTGGGATTCCCTTTTGTTTGGGGTGAAAGAAAGCAAAAGTACCATTTTGTTTTTCAGCCATAAACAATATTTATTAAATTTCAATACATGAAATATTTTCACACTGCATGTAAGAAGAAAAAAAAAAAAACAATGAACCAATGAAGCAGTAGTTATGCAAACAATCAAACTGTCAAAAGGCTGAATGTCAAAACAATCCAATCAGTCAAGAGGATTGAATGTTAATCCCATCAACCAAGATGGCTGAAAATCAGAACAGAAGAATCAGAACCAGTCAGTCAATGATCAGCTCATCAAGTGCCCAGTCCTCATAGCTCCCATCTGGTAGATACCTCCCTATGATGAATGGAATTTTCCGTGCCTTCAGTTCCTTCATTGCAATGGCCAATGGATTTGTCTCTCCATCTACTTCCACCATGACTGGAGCACACATCGCTATCTGCTCAGCTCCACAGCCCAGTACTCTTGCCCGCTCATACTTGGTCAAGTATTTTATTGTGATTCTGTTCTGTGTCTCTACTTTTCTAGTGGGCTCATCTGTGATCACCTCATTTTGGTCACCCTGTTCATTGTTAACGGGCTCATCAAGTGGTTCATCATCTTCTACATCTGGATCATCTTCAAAAACGTCCCCCTCAAATTCGTCACGCTCCATGTTGACTGTTAGTTAGTCTTTCCTCTTGAGCCTAAGGCGGCGCATAGGGCAGAAGTCCTGACTCTCCATGCCTGGCAGTTCGCTGCTACCTGTTGTAGATCTTGGATATTTACTTGGCCATTGAATGAGCCTTCTCTAATGATGGTTCTACGCAGGGTCTCTCTTGGTCTTCCCCGTTTTCTTTTCCCTACCGGTGACCATATGAGGGCTTGGTAGGGGAGTCTTGTCTTGTCCATTCTGAGTACATGGCCGATGTAGTTCCAACGGCGTCTTCTTATGAAATTGGATGCTGTATCTTGCTTAGTCTCTTGTCTTATTTGCGAATTGGTTCTGAAGTCAGTCCAGTGGATGTTTAGAAGTCTTCTAAGACATTTGTTCTCAAAATTGTCTAATTTTTTATCTAAAGCTACCGTTGATTTCCAACTTTCACATCCATACGTTAACACTGGAATCACACAAGAGTTGAAGATTTTAAGTTTTGTGTGTTTGCTGAGTGTCTTTGACTTCCAGATGTTTGACAGTTTATTGAAGGCACTATATGCCAGTGCGATTCTAGATGATATTTCTGGTGTTGAGTCCCCTGTCGATGTCATTTTGCTTCCTAGGTATGTGAAGCTGTTGACTTTTTCAAGAACGTAGCTGTTCAATTTGGTGTCATCTGAACTGTTGGTAAGATCAATAGTCTTTGTTTTAAAGTGAAAGCTAGTTGAATTTTTTTTTTTTTAAACTTTTATTGAGTGTTAAAATGGTTGCGAATTGTATTGTTCGTGTTTTTACAGAGCGTTGCATGTGGGCGTGTAGGTGACATATGCGCAAAAATACAATTATTTTATACATTTTAAACATTTCTACATTGAATTTGTTGTAGGGTAAAACCTTACAGAAACAACGGCACGATGATAGTGCACCGATATTATTTCCCCTGCCGCCTCCCTCTCCTGTCGGCTCTAAAACCTCCAATTCCATCACGACCACTCGGTAATGATGGAACTGGCAGAATAAAAAGTTTGAGACAATCGGAGAGGTTGGCAGCAGCATCAACAAACAAAATAGTATCAAGATGGTGGGAAAGAGAGGTGTATCGGGGTTTACAAGGCAGAAAGGGTAGTGGTTGCATTCATAATGTTTGTGTTGTTACATGCGTTCTGTGTATTTAGTATTTGTGTAGATGTGTTTACGGAGCGTTGCATGTGGGCGTGTATGTGACGTGTGCATATTTTAATTTTTATTCATTGGGCATATTTACATGTGAAGGGGAGTAGATAGGGAGAAGGATACAGCTTTCCATTTATGTTTCCATTGTCCCACTCTCGCCCATTTGGACTCACTACTCTAATGGCCTCATCACCACTCTCTGGTAATGATGGTAAGGGCATGGTAATTTTTGGAACCAAAAGGTGATTGTATCAGCAGAGGCAAACAAACAGTTTTCAAACAAACCATGAGTTAGGAAAATGGGGGGGGGGGGGGGTCACATGGGAGATGAGGTTATATATTCATAAAGGTAACTATAATAATAATGCAAATAAAACCAAATACATCAATAATAATGATGACAACCATTAGCCTACTAAGGGTGATAACAGTACTGATAGTAACAGCAATGATAATAATAGTTTGGTAATGATCCCACTTTCCAAGACTGTGATTCCATTTGCTAGAATGATTTTCCTGGGAATGGTGTTAGCATAGCATAGCAGGTACATATAGTTGCAACATGCAATGTTTAATAAATGGTAGAAGTAAAAGGAGTTGGTTATCTTTTTCTCCTTGATTATGTTTGTTTTTTGTTTTGTTTTTTCTTGTAAATAAACCAGATGAAAATGAAAGGCCAGAAAATTTTTTTTTTTTTTTTCAACGTTTATTTCATACAAAGCAATGTATATTTACAAGGTGTAATGCGTGTTTCTTTGTTTGTGTATATTACAGAGCGTTGCCGTTTGTTAGTGTTATGTGTCACATGCGTTAAAAACAATTACATGCATATACAGTTATGATAATATGGTATTTATGGCATAGTGCATGTAAACACACATTCCTCGTTTCATTTCCATATTCACACGTGGAATGCATGTTACCCCTGTCCATCTCTCTCTCTCTCTCTCTCTCTCTCTCTCTCTCTCTCTCTCTCTCTCTCTCTCTCTCTCTTTCTCTTTCTCCATCACACACACACACCCACACACACATTCTCTTGCTTTTTATAGATGATAGTGCATGGATTTCAGTGATCTAGGGCAATAGACTTAACAGTCTCATTTTATGTAAATTGTGTGTATGGGGGGGGGGAGGGAATGGGGTTCCATGTGCATATATTAATATAATTACCTGTGTATCAACCAAAGCAATAGTTATATTTACCTAGATACCTACACGAATTACCCATACTTGGCTACCCATATACAAATACCATACATGTTGGCCTTGGTATTCTACAACTATGTATTCGTGCTGGGAAATCCTGTTGAAAATAATAGGCAAAGAGCAAACCGCTGAACGCAAAATTGCCTAGTGACCAGCCGCCACTAGACACACAAAGCCGGTGGCCGGGTCTTACAAAGGACACGCAGCAGTTTTCTACAAAGCCGTTGTTTCCCTAGGCCAGAGGCGTGTAATATCTGTGCCCTCCGATGCTTGTTTCCACCTAGTGAGAAGTGTTCCAAAGTATTTACAAAATAAACCGCACACAGGGCTCGCGTCGCGAGGCGCACACACGTTCTAAAATTTCCGCAACAGTGACTGGTCTGGGACGCTCCCGTTCAAACTGCACTGTTGTTAGTTAAAACGACCGGGTGTCGGTATTATATGAAAGCCCTCTGAGATAAAACATGTATATCCATATTCTATGTTCCACATTCTACCATACAAGCATGCACCTATATGTGTGCATGTACACATATATGCGTGCATGTCCACATTCATACATATTATGGATATTCAATTGAGTAAACAAATAAACTGGTTTTATTTCGTTATGTCTTTGTGTTTGTGAATATTTGTGTTATTTTGTTTTGGAACATATGCAGTATTAAACGTGAATTGTACGTTTTGTATTTGTACAATGCGGCGTTTCTACAGGACCATACTAGGTACCTGTATTCTGCTAGAGAAATCAGCAATTTCGTGTGGTTGTCTTTGGAAGATTTGGGTAAAGTGTTTAAAAAAAACTGCTTTATACATATCTGTTTTCTTTTTAGTAAATGTTCCAATGAGTTGTCTCAGTGTGTCTAGTGCGGTTTGGACTGTTGGACAAGTGTAATAAATTTGATCTGCGGTTTCCTGTATGTTCCGTCTGCAGAGCTGACATTGTGTTATTTGTTTTGCCCTGCGTGCTTGTTTTTCCGTAGTAGGTGACATGTTAAAGATTAAACGGTACGTAATTTCTCTGGCTTTGGGTTTGATGTGCGGATTGTGGAGATTAGTGAAAGTACATGTGTAGTCTTGTATGTAGTATATTTGTCCCCTTTTTATTCTGAGTCGTAGTGGGGGTGCTTGTTGATTGACTAGATATTTGTAAATCTGGTTTGTTGTCTGGTGTAGTAAATGCTCGCGTCCTTGAAGTGCGTGTATGCATGTCTTGTAGAAAGCGGGTAGTGTTCCAAAATGGTGTGGTGAATTAAGTTGTATTCTTCTAAGGTGTTGCAGTCTGAGTTCTATGTAATAGAGTGCTAGTGGGTGTTTTTCAGGTTGATTGAGGATATGTCCTATGTGTTGGATTCTAAGCGCTTGTATTTTTGTATCTATGTCTTGTAGTGCTATTCCTCCTTTTCGTTTGTCCTGTATGAGTATGTTTATGTTTGATGGAATAGATTGTGCTGCCAAAGATGAAACGTCTGATGTGTTTGTTGATGTCTGTGACTGTCTGTTTAGGAGGGTCTAGCACTGTGACTAAATATATTATTTTGGGAATGACGAAAGTGTTAACTATGATGCTCCTACCAAATATTGTGGATGTCTTATACCTGTATCTGTGCAGCATGTCTATAATTTTTTGTGTGAGGTTTTGCCATGTCTGTGCGTGCATCTGTCGGGAGTTATTAGGAAATGTTATCCCATATAGTTTGATGTTGTCTGTGGCTGTTAAGTCGGGAGGGAAGTCTGTTTTGTTTCGCCACTTACCGAGACCCATTATGTGTGATTTTTGTATGTTTAATTTTGCCCCACTCCCCTTACCAAACTGTGTAAAGGTGTAAAGTATATTTTTAACGGATGTTTTGTTGGTGGGGAAGAAAGCGGTGTCGTCTGCGTATGCAAGCAACTTCCGCTCTCCTCCGCCTGGTATGAATGTGCCTGTGATGTTGGTGTCTTGTCTGATTGCTTCCAGTAGTGGTTCTAAAACCAGTACATATAGGAGCGGCGACAGAGGACATCCTTGTCTCACCGATCTTGTGAGCCGGAAGCCCGCAGTGAGTGTGTGGTTAACCAACACCTTACACTCAGGATTCCGGTACAAGATCGCTATCCACCTCCCAAAGTACTGGCCTAAATTGCAATGTGTTAATGTCTTGTGTAGATAGGAGTGGGAAATTCTGTCAAAGGCTTTCTCCTGGTCTAGGGACAAAAGAGATGCCTGACAGTCCTTTCTTCCTGTGTGTATGTGATGATGTCTCTAATAAAATGTGTATGCTGGTGAATGTTTCTATGTGTTACGCCGCATTGTTGGTCTGGGTGTATGAGTGTTGACATAAAGGGTCTCAGTTTGTGGGTCAGTGCTTTTGTTAGTATTTTATAGTCGGTGTTGAGTAGAGATATGGGTCTGTAATTTTTCATCTGTGTCTTGTCTGTGTTGTGTTTAGGTATGAGTGTTATGTACGACATGTTGCAACTGTCTGGTAGTTGTTCTTTGTCAAAGGCGTCTTGATATACTTTAAGAAGAAGGCCACCTAAGATAGGAAAGAAATGGTAGAATTCTACAGTCAAGCCGTCCGGTCCTGGTGTCTTGTCTTTGTTCATTTTGCTGAGTGCGTGTGTTATGTCTGCTAGTGTTAGTTCTGTGTCTAGTATGTCTTTGTCTGTGTCTGACAGCTGTTTACTGTATTTTAGAAATTTGTCTTGTGTCTGTGTGTCTACTGTCTCTGCTGTAAATAGGCGTGTGTAGTATTGATTGAATGCTTTCTGTTATTTGCGCGGGTTCTGTTTGTGTGGCGCCTTGCAATGTCTATTATTTTGCTTATTGTCTGCTGTGTTGTACGTTCCGTTCAATCGCTAAATATTGTTTACTGGGAGACTCTTGCGGTGATTGTGGTTAGTTTTTTCTAAGGAGGGCGCCTAGATATCTGTGTTGTTGGTGCTGCTCTAATTGTTCTTCTAGTGTGTTTAAATGTGGTGCTTTGTTGTCCATCTGTTTTGTTAGTTGTATGGCTGTTTGTATAATTTGTTCTTGTCTTAATCTGTCTTTGTGTATGATGGATGCTAGGTGTTGTGTTCTGCTTCGTATTGTATTTTTCAGTAGGTCCAGTATTGTCCGATGTTATCAGCCGGTATGTGGTCGGTATATGTGTGTAAAAGTTGTACCATGTATTCCTCATATTCTGTATTCTTTAGAAGTGTATTATTAAACTTCCAATGTTGTGAACGTTTGTTTATCTGTGTGTTTATGTTGCTTGTACTGATGTGTGCTAATATGGCTTTGTGGTCTGTGTGCTGTAATGTCTCTTGTAGGTACCGAGTGTTTACTATGTGTTGTGTTGCAGGTATATATATCCTATCTAATCTTCTTGCTTTGTGGTGTGTTTTATTTGTGTGGGTTGTTTTTCGCTTATTTGGATGTTTGTGTCTGAATGTGTCTATTAAATTGTGTGTGTCTAAAATGTTTTTCAGTGTTTCTAACTGTGTTGTGCTTTCTCCTTCCATTCCCTAACCTGTGTCTTCATTTCTCCGCCTATTATATCCAATGCCTGTAAGACGCAGTTGAAATCTCCACAGAGTATGATGTTCTGTCCTCTGTATGTGTGTGTGAGTAGTGTGTCTAGTTCTTCATAAAATTGTGGCTGATAGTTGTAATTTGGTGGTGCATGTATGTTGACAATGGATATGTATGTGAGGTGTTACTTATCTTGTTATGCTGATTCTACCCTGGCTATCCCGATTTGTTTTTAAAATGTTCCACCTATCGATGTTTGTAGTATGGCTGTCCCAGAACCCATGTTTTGGACTGCCAAACTGAAGTGTGCATGTCTTAGTCCTAATTGTGTTGTAATTTGTGCGCCATGTATATCTGAATGAATATTTGTCTCTTGTAGCAGGATGAAATCTGGTTTGTATTTGTGTTGAGTGTGCAAATGTGTTGTTGTTTTTTGCGTATACCAGATATATTTAAACATATTATTTTTATGTCGTCACCCATCACAAGTATATAAACAAAAGAAAATTATATTGCGTGCAAATGACAATTGACATTACTAAAGTAAGTAAGGAAATATGTTGCATACAGCTGTTTAGTGCGTTTTGGACTTCCCGAGTTCTCTTCTTCTTCAGTGTCAGTGGCGATAAATAAAAGTCTTAAGGATATGTTGTCCTCTTCCTCTGGTTCTGTTGTTGTCATTTGTCCTTACTGTGGGGCTGTCCGGTTTGTTTACTTTTTTTTGGGGTGGCAATTGGGGAATCGTCGCTTCACTATCGCTGTTTTTTGCGTTTTTTGCATTCTATTGCGCTTCTTGTTATGAATCACTTTTAAAGAACCGTCTTTTTTTTACCTCTTTGTCATTTTTAATGGCCTCCCGTTCATCTGAATTGTTTTCCTTGGTCGGGGTTGGGGGTGGGGGTTTTATTTAGGGTTGTAGGTGATTTTGGGTTTGGGTTGGGTTTTGCTGTCTTGTTCCTTTTGTTGATTTGTTCTTTGTGTTGTGATGTCGTTTGTGGCCAAAGGGATTGGTGATTTCAGTCTCGATTGGTGTTGTTTTCTGGCGTGGGCATTAGTGCTGCCTTCGGCACTGTGGTTTCCACTTGTTCTCGTGATTGTTCGGTGGCTGCTGACTCTTTGCTTCTACCAGCGGGGAAAGTTTTCCACCGTGTTTTCATCAACCTTTGGCCGCGGTCTTCGGCTCGGGCACCGATTGGCCCAGTGGTCGTCCAGACCACAGTTTGGGCACGTTTGTTTCTGCGCCCAGGCATCGTGAAGAGGATACGGTGGTTGTTACCGGTTATTCCAGGGATGTTTTAACCTAGCATAATGCGGCACTTCTTGAGTTAGTTAGTTAGTCGACAGATCATCCTCGTTGCACATCGGACCATTCAGTCCATAAGTGCTCGGATCCCCTCCTCAGCAAATCCCGCAGCGTGTAGCGGCTAACGACGCCAGTTCTGTGTTGGTTTATCAATCTTCTTTGGCTTCCTGCGTAGTGTTCTTGTTTGGCCACCCCTCTTTTAATTTGCTGCTCTCGCAGTCTGGCCATTGTTGTCGATTCACAGTCATCACTTGGTTCTTGCAAAAGTCTCACTTCTCGTAGAGCATTCAGAATGTCAGCCTGGTCCATGGCGCGTCCGCCCTCCACAGTAGCCTCACCTGCGAGCTTGTCAGCCCGCTCATTTCCTTGTACTCCCGCATGCCCTGGCACGAAGATGAAACTAATCTTTGCCAGCCGAGACCGCTTCAGAGGCAGCAACCATTCTCTTCGGATCGACCCCTCCTCTATCCTCTTGATCATGTTCATTGAGTCGCTAAGGAAACAAGCCCTAGTGAATGTCTGTGTCTCGAGCCATGTTATTGCTTTACTTACTGCCATGACTTCCATGGTCAGGCTACTTGTGGTTTCAGTGAAAGCACCAGAGTCCTCCTTCACAATTCTCCCTCCGGCCCGAGCTGTAAAGGCCCATGAGCTTCTCACATGTCGGACGACCGACCCATCTGTGTAGATGACCGCGTCACTGTCTAGCGAATTCTCGAAAATCAACGCTTGTACTTCAGCCTCAACAGCAGCCGGATTTTCTTGTCTGCATTTTCTATCTAGTTGGATGCAAACTGAAAAGGATGTGCAGAAGTCTGTTGGCACTTGCACCCACTCCTCGCCAGGTTCTAAGTCCTCAAGTGAACACACCTGTTGAAGAATGTCTTCGGCTTGACCCATCCACGACCGTCCTCTTTTTAACCTGCTGCCCTTCACCTTCCTAATTTCACTATGCAGTGGATGCTGTGTGTTTGCGTTAATTCTGAGGTAGGCGCGTGCCCTGCAAACTTGCATTCTCTCTTCAATGGTTGGAAAATCAAGAAGGTAGCGCATCGCCCTGCATGCTGTATCTCTTGTACATCCAAGAATAATGCGCATAGCTTCATTCTGTATCCTTTCCATCCTTTCTATCTGCTTATGGCTGACAGTCAGGATTGCCATTGCATACTCCAAAACAGACATGACCAGCCCCTCGTACAGAAGACATAGATGGCGCTGCTCACAGTTTGCTGCCGCCATCACCCGCATCGCTGCCAAACCCCGCTTGGCCTTTGTTATCACCTGGTCTATGTGCACATTATAAGCAAGGCTTCGATCAAACCGTATCCCCAGGTAATTCATTGCCTGCGTTCTTTCCACCGTCTCTGAACACAGCATTACAGTTGGTGTTGGATTGTTGACAATATGATTATTCAACGAGAACCAAGTCACTGTTGCCTTTGTTGGGTTGACCATTGCCCCAGCTTCATCACACCAAGTACTTATGCGATTGAGTTCGGTTTGTAGTTCCACAGCAACCTCCTCTCTATCCTTACCCTGACGATACACTAAAACATCATCGGCATATGACAATGTCCTGCCAGGTCCAGTGATCTGCTCACTGGTGATTCTCACTGTGTAGGCGTTGAACAGTACCGGAGATAATGGTGATCCCTGTGGTAGGCCAGGATATATTGTTGTTGGTTCCGAAGTCCAACTGCCACATCTAAAAACTACTTTCCGTTGGAAGAGAGCTGCAGCGATCCAACTAAGGAGGAATGGACTTACGTTTAGTTCAAGAAGCTGAAACATTAAAAAATCCAGTGGTACTCTGTTGTATGCGTCCTCAAGATCAATCGCTGCAGCAACGGTTTCAGTGCCTGAGTGGAAACCTTCATAGACATCGTGGGCAAAGACTGCTGCATTGGTCCAGGTTTCTCTTTTTGGACGGTACCCACCCAGGGTAGGTGGGAAAACACCTTGCCTCTCTAGTTGGCTTGATATTTTCCTGGCAATTACCTTCTCCAGCAGCTTGCCTATTGTATTCTGCATGGTTATAATTCGATATCCCTGAATTTTCTTGTGGTCTTTGTCAGGCTTCGGCAAGGGAATCAGATAGCTGTGTAACCATTCCTCCTTAATGCTAGCACTCCCTATACTGTTGTTGTACATGTCTGCTAGTTTCTCTAGCTCATTGTCGGTACACCTATTTATGTCGTCGTATCTTATGCCATCAGGACCTGGAGCACTGTTTTTTGATCGTCGAAGCACAGCCTTGATTTCTTTCACTGTCACTGTGTCTTCATCCGAAGTGTTCTGGGCCTTGCATCTGTCTGAGGTGACCTCCTTGGCCAGATTCCGGCCTCCCATGTCTGTCTGGTTGCTCTGCTCAAGGTAGCGTTCAAAGAGGGCTTTGCCCTTGTCCTCGTCAGTCCTCTGCCAGATGAGGTCAGCACCTTGGAAGTCAGAAATGCTCTTATTCTTGACTACACCACTCATGCTTTTATGTAGTCGCCAGAACAATTTCAGTGACTTGTCTGTGCTTACTCTTTGACACACCTCTGCCCATTTTTCGCTTTTAACCACCGTGACCAGTTTTTTGAAATAGCTTACTTTTGTGTGCATCTCTCTTTCTAAGTGCAAGCAGGGACTAGGATGACCAGCTCTGTTCTTCTTGGCATTTTGCCATCTCCTTACAGCACTACGCTTATCCACCCAAGCCTTCTCCACCTCGAAACTCCACCACGGTGGCTGCTCCCAGCTTTTTTTTCCTTTTCTTCCTGCCTTGAAACGTTTCTGCGCTTGTCACGTCTTACACTTCTTGAGTTGAATTGCACAAAGCACCCCACTTCCCCGCACCATATTTCAGTCTGAATACTTCGGCGTCTTTGTCGCCTGTTGCCATTCCGATCAACTCTTTGACAGCCTCGCGGCTCATGGTATTTGGCAACCAGTGTATGGTCACCCGCTCTTTTTCCTTTTCCACGTGCTGGATCTCTATTTCAAGATCGCAGCTCGCGACCTTTAGTTTCAGTCCATGTAATTCTTGATATTTTTGGTTGTACGCTACCTGTGTTAAGTTCACAAACCAGCGCGTAGGTATTTCGAAGCGGTAAATGTCCGTTATGCCACCCGCGGGAACACCAGCTGGGCCCAACAAAGAGCTGTCGATTAGAGTCGGGGTGCATTTTACTGCCGCTCCCGGCCCTGTTACAGACAGCACGAGGGTACCTGAGCTGTGTAGCTTACCGTGTACTGCGCTGGTTGTGAAGTTATAAACTGGGTGGTCCATGTTCTCAGAAAACACAGGTCACGTCCAGTTGAAATAAACCACACACAATCTTTATCACAAACCGAAACCCTAAATAGGGTTTTAATTTGATCTTAAGAACGAGTGATATGGCTGAACAAGAGTACGCGGACATGTCCACCAAACGGGAAAAAATTTCAAATTTTCACGTTGTGAAGAAAAACTTAATTAAACCCAACTTCTGTTTAAACAGACGCGGCCTAGCAGATAAAGAAATAAATAATTTACTAAATAATATATATTACACAACAATTTAGTGTCTGAAATTTCAAATAATAATCAAAAGTGTGTAAAGCTTTTATAATGGTAACATTCACTTGATACCGTCCAAAATATAAATAGAATTGTTACAGGAATAAACATATACTTGTCTTGCAAAATAGCTATCGGTACAAGTATAGTGAAATCTATAATTGTTCCCCTTGATTGCTAAAGCAGAAAGAAATATGATTTCAACCTAGATGAAATTATTTCCCTTGTATTAAAAAGAATAAAAACATAGTTGCATATCCTTTACAGGGCGTCGCATCAACACCAATATTTTTTGCTGTTGTGATCACTTGGCAAGTTTACGTTCAGTAGTTTTCCATTGCTTTCTGAACGACCGGCATCCATGCCATTTCGTAAAAACAACACAAGGCGGTTTGCTGCCAAATTGTCTGCAGCTGTGTTTCGAAAGCGTGTATGTGGGAACTGCTCCCGTAACTCCTTCGCCTCGAAGCCAGAAAAAAAAAATTCGTACTAATAAACCATTCTGTTCACGATATCTTTTTAAGGTTGGTGTTTAGCTTGTCCTCTGATGTCCACATTTTTTTCTCTTTAAGCTTCCTAGAAGCTCTGCTGTATTTGATTGTTTTTGTTTGCATGATTATAATTGATTATATTATTTATTATAACATCATTTGCATATCCGCATCTCCACTTTCCATTTGCTTGTTCATTGTCCAGGTTTATGTGCCATCCATACAGTAGTGTTATATATATATATAATCTAATTTTGTTCCTCTTGAACCTTGCGGTGTCTAGATGAAGTATAAACAGCGGGGGAGTGCCCGTTTATGGGCTTCATGTATGGAATCCAGATTCCAGTGGAGTCTGCTATACTATATAGCATTTGACAATTCTCATTTTAATAAATGTCTTATTTATCTGTTTAAATCTTCACATTTTTATGTTGTTGAAAATATTTTGTACTATTCCTATTCTCTTCTTGGTCTCTGTTTAAACTTCTGCCGTGATCTATAATCACACCGCCAAGACACGAGACACATTTCTGTGTATAAGAGTATTAATAAGCATAAGCTGAAATGCTTGAGAACAACATGACATGTATCCCTGCCGTACTCCTGTGTTTACATGTATGTGTAATAAACAGTTATTTTCGTAATGGTATTGTTCCCAATACAGGTAAGTGAATTGAGTCAAGAACCAACATCACAGTTCTAAGGACATTCCTATATCGCCATATGCTCTCCATTCCCATCTTCAACAGCCAGCAAAGAGTTCCATACCAGTTGCAGTCTGATTATGTGTCCTGGTTTTTCCTTCGAGTATTGAATACTACTAACCCGCTACCTCTTCATCAGCTCATTGGAAGTTTAAGAACAAGCGCTGTTATCCATTCGGCCATGCTGGCCTCTCATAACCCAGTTTTCTGTGATGTTCAGAAGTAGTAGCCTTGAAAGGTAATCCAAGTTTCTTCAGTGAACATTTCAATTTTTGAATATTAAAAATGATGCATATGGGGGGTGGGGGGGGGGGGGGGGCATAAGAATTTAGGACTTAGGTGGGGCATAGCACAAAAAAGGTTGGGAAACACTGGGTTAGACCATTCCATAAGTTTGTTATATGTGCCGCCAGATTTGGTTAATGTTCATTTAAATCATACCTAGTGTTTTCCTGGAGTTTTGGTGGTGTCATTGCACAATTGTCATATCTTAAAAAATATTTTTGTTTATTTCGCTCACTTTAAACTCACGTACAGTCCAAACGCGCACTACTTCTGGTGCACTGAACTGAACTGATTTTTGCATGTGGATTAGTTTTCCCTATTACCAGTGTCCCTTGCCGTCAGTTGTTAGACTCCAAGTTCAGAGGTACTTATATTTACATCCCGAAGTCAAGGACGAGAAGTCAATGTTTTAGGCCAACTGACCAGTGTAGGGGTTGAACCCACTACCTCGGCATCAGCACACAGGATGCTTAAGAGCAAGCACTCCTATCATCAGAAACTGAAATTCTTTGGCCTTATTAAACCTCATAACGGATTATAAAAACAGTAGTGGGAAGTATGATTCATGAAATAAGAGACGGAGCGACCACCACGGGTATTCTAGCCTCCAGTTGTCATGTAATATGTAATGGTTTTCTTGCAGTCGGAATTGTCATGAAATGTGTATGGTTTTCTTGCAGTATGAGTCAGAATTGTCATGAAATGTGTATGGTTTTCTTGCAGTATGAGTCAGAATTGTCATGAAATGTGTATGGTTTTCTTGCAGTATGAGTCAGAATTGTCATGAAATGTGTATGGTTTTCTTGCAGTATGAGTCAGAATTGTCATGAAATGTGTATGGTTTTCTTGCAGTATGAGTCAGAATTGTCATGAAATGTGTATGGTTTTCTTGCAGTATGAGTCAGAATTGTCATGAAATGTGTATGGTTTTCTTGCAGTATGAGTCAGAATTGTCATGAAATGTGTATGGTTTTCTTGCAGTATGAGTCGGAATTGTCATGAAATGTGTATGGTTTTTCTTGCAGTATGAGTCGGAATTGTCATATGTGTATGGTTTTCTTGCAGTATGAGTCGGAATTGTCATGAAATGTGTATGGTTTTCTTGCAGTATGAGTCGGAATTGTCATGAAATGTGTATGGTTTTCTTGCAGTATGAGTCGGAATTGTCATGAAATGTGTATGGTTTTCTTGCAGTATGAGTCGGAATTGTCATATGTGTATGGTTTTCTTGCAGTATGAGTCGGAATTGTCATGAAATGTGTATGGTTTTCTTGCAGTATGAGTCGGAATTGGCGGTTCGCGAGGAGTTTCCTGAGGCAATCATCTTCAAACCAGCTGACATGTTTGGTGAAAACGATAAATTTCTGCTGTACTACAACAAAAGAAGTAAGTGGCTTCATCAAGAAAAGTAAGTGGCTACATCAATAAAAGTAAGTAGCAACATCAACAAAATTAAGTTGCTACATGATATCTCTGTATGAAAAGTGAAGATAGGCTTGCTTTGTGCAGACTGGAATGCTTCAGTTGAAAATCAAATTTAGGGAGAATCTGTTGGATGTTTTCCCCAGGACGTGCTGGTGTGATGGGAAATGAGCAGGCGGACAGATTGGCTGGGTCTGCACCCCATGGTGGGGTATTGATGCATGAAAAGGCAGGTGTGGTCAGGGCCTTTTTGGGGGGGATCTTGTGTGTAGTGTGGAAGAACAGATGCACCATTATTGTCTGAAGGAAATAGTGCGACAGGGAATCACCAGAGGATCTGGCCAACACTCAGTGCTTCACGGAAATGCCACAGGGACACATAATGAGATTGTAACTGGTACCATTAGCGTTGGGGTTCTTTGCTGTTTGTTGAAGATGAGGACGGAGATTTATGGGAATGGCTCGAGTGCTGTGATGTCAGTTTTTGACTCAACTCAACTCGACTCATTTTGACTCAACTCATCAACTCAACTCAACTCGACTCATTTTGAGACTCAACTCAACTCGACTCATTTGGATGCTCAGATAAATTATTTATAACGCATGGAGTTTTAGATATACACACACAGTGGATTCTAATTGAAATATTTATAGTACATGGAGTTCTATCAAATGCTATGTCATTCTTTAAAAGGTCTGTTAGGTCACTGTATAAATTGCTCATATGTCATTCTATAAAATGCTGATATGTCACTCTCTAAAATGCTGCTGTCATTCTATAAAATGCTGATATGTCACTCTATAAAATACTGATATGTCACTTTATGAAATGCACATATGTCACTCTATAAATTGCTAAGTCATGTCACACTTTAAAATGCTGAAATGTCACTCCATAAATTACTATGTCACTATAAAATTCTGACATGTCACTCTATAAAAAATGCTTATGTGTCTCACTATAAAATATTTCTTATGTCAAACTATAAAATGTTTATGTACCTCTTTAAAGTGCTAACATAGGTCAGTTCTTAGTCAGATATGACTGAGCTACAGTATGATAGTAGACAGTGTTACCTGCTTTCCGTTAGAGCTGAATGTTGGGCGGCGCTCACCACACCCGACACCCCACATTGTGCCAACCGGGGTTTGGGGGGCGGAAAAAGGGGTGCAGGTT
>JACEFZ010020587.1:120000-134263 GCA_014155875.1 Cepaea nemoralis | reverse complement strand
GATAACAAAGACGAGCAACACACGTCTACATATATTAGGTTCTTAAACAAGGACGAGAAACCCACGTCCACACATGTCAGGATCTTATAATTGGCTCGTTAGCTAACACGTGTGAGACAGTACAAGTATAACGTGATTGGACGTAAGACACAACGACATAACGTTCTATGGATTTATTGCCACATTAAATACAGAACGATAATTACAACAATCTACAATATATAACTCACGACGCTCACAACCACAATACAGCTCACAGGTCTGACGCTCAAGATATCAGTCGTTCGGCTTTCAACCACAGAGATCCACACAAACGCCTTGCTTTCATCACACATGTCCTTCCAGTCTCCGGTCCCAGCTCGGTCTGAGGCTAGCACGCAAACTGCCCACTGCCTCTAGTGGTGTCACGTGGCCTGGGTGCGTCTGTCGTCAGCCTGACCGCTGGTCGCGTGTCAGGTAACAATCTTGCCAGCCGACAACTCTTGTCCGCCGGGTGTCGTAACGATGTTGCTGCATAGCTATACCATGTTAGGCTCTGACAATGCCCAATAACAAATACTAATTACAATATTTCTATAAGGTAGCGTTCGCTTATCAAATTGCACAACGCGGGTAGTTTATATATCCCAATGTTCTTAACTTAAAATGTCACTCCGTATATTTACAAATTTTCTAGGTTACAATCACCAATCACACAGTCTATCATATCTTGTGGTACTGATTTTTCTTTCCAGCAGAGATGAAGTATTGCATACAGTTCTGGGATGATTATTTCTTTTCCTGGTGCCTTGCCGGGTTTGAGTATGTCTAGTGCTTTGCTGATTTCTGTGAGGCATGGTTCTGAGTAATGTTCTACCCAGCGATCCATTTATTTCGCTCGATCTTTTATGATTACCCCCTCTGTTGATCGTAAAGGGGCCATCTTATTTTGATGTACCGATAGCTTGCTTGATGCCCTCGTACATTCCTCTTATATTTCCAGTGTCTGCACAAGTTTGTACTTGAGCAGAGAGCTGTAGCCAGTACCTGTGCGCACAATTTCTTGTCGTCTGTTGTACTCTATTTCTGGCCGTTCGCAATTCCTGCAATGTTTTCTCTGAAGGTGAAGGTATTATACACTGAGAGTGCATGTCTCCTTATCTCCAGGACTGGGAGCATCTCTTCAGAGTGTGCTTCAAACCAGTCGGTTGACTTAGTTTGTTTCTTGCCAAATGTTGATAGTGCTGTATTGTAGATGCTGTCGCGAAAATGATTCCATCTCTCTGTGGCAGTTCCGTTTGTGGGGCCAAGCAGAGTCTCCGCTAGAGCCTGGGTGAATTCGTTGACCTTCTCTTTGTTTTGGGTGCCGCTGGTTTCAGTTCGTGGTCTTCCTTCTGCTCTGCTTTTGGGGATTCTCTTGGGCTTTATCTTTACCTTGCTGGAGACGAGTGAATGGTCGGTGTCGCACTCAGCACTATGATAGCTGCGAGTCAGCCGTACATTGCGCAGATTGCTGCGTTTAGTGAGCACCAAGTCGAGTTGGTGCCAGTTCTTTGATCTGGGGTGCCTCCATGACACCTTGTGTTGAGGTTTCGTGTCAAAGAAGGTGTTGGTCACGCACAGATTATGGTGGCTGCAGAATTCCAAGAGACGTTGTCCATTGACCATTGATCTTCCCAACGCCAAACTGTCCTAGACATGAAGGCCAAGATTTGTGGTCTGAGCCAACCCTGGCATTGAAATCCCCCTGGATAGAAAGATGTTGTTTCTCTGGTGTTTCACTGACTTCTTTGCTAAGGTCGTCATAAAACTTGTCTTTGGATTCTGACGCTGCAGTTAGTGTGGGGCATAAAAGCTTATAATACTAACTGGGCCTGCCTCTGTCTGGAGTTGGAGCTTCAGTATTCTTTCAGTGCCATCACTTGGTGGTATGATGGAAATAAGCAGCTTGTTTGTGATAGCGAAGCCAACTCCATGCGTCCTGGTCTCTCCGCACGGCTTGCCATGCCAGAAGAAAGTGAAGTCCCTCTCCTTGATGTTTTTGCAGATTCTTGGATGTTGACCAAGGGAAAGGCAGTAGTCAATGCAACTTGGCATCGGTGCCGTCGCAGGAGTTGTCAGAGCTATGTTATTTACAACATGGAACTGCCTTAGGGACTCCATCTCCGGATTTGTCCTCAGGGTTTACTCCCGAAGCCTTTCCTATAAGGGTATACCCGCAAGGCAGCGGAGGTTTGAGATTTAGAGTTCCCTCTCTTAGAAGAGATACCAACCAAGGCTGACGAGCCTCCTCTGCCTAGGAATCAATTAGGAGGCAAGTCTACCATTCTTCCTTCCTGGCAGTGACCATACTGGTCGGATGACCGTATCCATTGTCTCTATTGAAAGATCTCTGCCCAACGTCACTGGCTTGAAACCATAACCAACAACTATCTGTTGGCTGCTCCCAAGTCCAATCGACCACCTGCTCGCCATGGCTTCACGTTAACCTGTGGGGGGGGGGGGGGGCAAACGGGTACTCCACCTTGCCCAAGGGTGTCCCGTAGGCTAGCGGAGGGAAGGAGGCACCTTACTTCTCCTTTGATAGGGGGTACCCCTACCCCGCTACCAAAATAACTAACTAACTAACTAACTAACTAATTAACTAACTAACTAACATATCTGTCGATCTGTCTATATTTCTACCTGCCTATCTGTCAATCTGTCTACATGCCTATCTATCTGTATGTGTACATGTCTATCTATCTATGAATCTGTCTATCAGTCTGTCTGTCTGTGTGTCTGTCTGTCTGTCTACTAGCCCTTCTACCCACGCATCCACGGATCTGTATGAGAGTAAAATAAACAAACACTCATTTCATTTGTTGGACCAACCCATTGAAAATTCGTTAACAATGTGTTCATGTCACGATCACAGACGAGGTCAGAAATCTCGTACAGACAGTTAGGCTGTTATTTATTACATGACATTGGTTTCATCACAGACCTGTCCAAATATCTCACATACACGGTCATGATGCTGTTATATGAAACTGATTTCACCACAGACCAGGCTTGAAATCTCGTACACACAATCAGGCTGTTGTTATATGAAACTGCTTTCATCACAGACCAAGCCTTAAATCTCGTACACACAATCAAAAAATGTTTTGCATATCCTTTACAAGACATCGCTGCAAACATCAGCATCTTTCAGCTGTATGTTGATGTTTTGGCAAGATTACGCTCAGTAGTTTGCTGTTGCTTTCTGAGCGGCCGACTCAGTTATCCCGCAAGTCACCAGCGGGGGTCGAACCGCTCCCAGCTCTCGCCCTGCTACGAGACTCTGCGTGATAAACGGGATTACGGAGAAAGTGTTGTAACCCCTCGGCCAGAGAGACCGGCACACACAATCAGGCTGTCGTTATATGACACTGTTTTCATCACAGACCAGATCAGAAATCTGGTGAACAAAGTAAGGTTGATGTTCTACGTTTTCTTCACAGACCTGACCATAAATCTCGTGCACACAGTCATACTGTTGTTATGTGACTTTGTTTTCAGCCAAACCGGCAGACATTCAGTGTAGGCACCAGTTTGTTCACGAGACAGTCACTATAACTTGCACAGCCGAACATGTTTACACTCAAGTAGGCTGCTCCTGGGAGGTCACTCGTGGGTCACATAAGGTGATTGTATGATTTCTATGTCCAGATTTTAACCCTATTCTCTGCCAGCCGACATAATCATTGTGTGTGTATGTATGAAGATGTATGTGCGTGTGTACATGTTTATTTGTTTCGTGTAACTATATCTATCTGCATCGTTTGAGTGAACATCTATAATTTTTGTATATATTTTCGTTTCACAGTGTATATAACTATCTACACGTCTGAACCTCCTTTAGTATACGTTTCTGTAACAGATTAAGAATAAAAGCCACGTGTAACAACAGCGTTTGTCTCCGTTGTGTGTCATTACTATTTAGAAAAGCATAGTTTCTCTGAAAATCATGTCATTATTTCATATCTACATATCAGCATAGTTTGTCTGAAATTTATATCATTGATATCAGTCTACATGGAACAATGTAGGTTTTGTCAAGTTTATGTCATTATTGCAATCTCGTTGTTACTTTTATTGCTTGTAACTACTGTGATCTAGTTGTTATTTGTAAGTATTGTGATGTGCTTGTTACATGTACAGATTAGGATATACCTGTTACTTGTAAGTTCTGTAATCTAGTTAGTACTTGTAAGTACTGTGACGTTTTTGCTCCTTGTAAGTACTGTGATATACTAGTTATTTGTAAGTTCTGTGATATACCAGTTATGTGTAAATACTGTGAAAGACTAGTTGCTGTACGACTGTGATATACTAGTTATGTGTAAGTACTGTGATAGACTAGTTATGTGTAAGTACTGTGATAGACTAGTTACGTGTAAGTACTGTGATATACTAGTTATGTGTAAGTACTGTGATAGACTATTAATTTGTATGTACTGTGATAGACTAGTTATGTGTAAGTACTGTGATAGACTATTAATTTGTATGTACTGTGATAGACTAGTTATGTGTAAGTACTGTGATATACTAGTTATGTGTAAGTACTGTGATAGACTATTAATTTGTATGTACTGTCATAGACTAGTTATTTGTAAGTACTGTGATATACTAGTTATGAGTAAGTACTGTGATAGACTAGTTATGTGTAAATACTGTGATAGACTAGTTATGTGTAAGTACTGTGATATACTAGTTATGTGTAAGTACTGTGATAGACTATTAATCTGTATGTACTGTCATAGACTAGTTATTTGTAAGTACTGTGATATACTAGTTTTGTGTAAGTACTGTGATATACTAGTTATGTGTAAGTACTATGATAGACTAGTTATTTGTAAGTACTGTGATAGACTAGTTATGTATAAATACTGTGAAAGACTAGTTATTTGTAAGTATTGTGATATACTAGTTATGTGTAAGTACTGTGATAGACTATTAATTTTTATGTAATGTGATAGACTAGTTACGTGTAGTACTGTGATATACTAGTTACGTGTAGTACTGTGATATACTAGTTATGTGGAAGTACTGTGATAGATTAGTTATGTGTAAGTACTGTGATATACTAGTTATGTGTAAATACTGTGATATACTAGTTATTTGTAAGTACTGTGATCTAGTTAGTACATATACATATTGTTACATGGCTGTTACTTGTAAGTACTGTGATATACTAGTTACGTGTAGTACTGTGATATACTAGTTATGTGTAAGTACTGTGATATACTAGTTATGTGTAAGTACTGTGATAGACTAGTTATGTGTAAGTAATGTGATATACTAGTTATGTGTAAGTACTGTGATATACTAGTTATGTGTAAGTACTGTGATATACTAGTTATGTGTAAGTACTGTGATAGACTAGTTATGTGTAAGTACTGTGATATACTAGTTATGTGTAAGTACTGTGATATACTAGTTACGTGTAGTACTGTGATATACTAGTTATGTGTAAGTACTGTGATATACTAGTTATGTGTAAGTACTGTGATATACTAGTTATGTGTAAGTAATGTGATATACTAGTTATGTGTAAGTACTGTGATATACTAGTTATGTGGAAGTACTGTGATATACTAGTTATGTGTAAGTACTGTGATATACTAGTTATGTGTAAGTACTGTGATATACTAGTTATGTGTAAGTACTGTGATATACTAGTTATGTGTAAGTACTGTGATATACTAGTTATTTGTAAGTACTGTGATCTAGTTAGTACATATACATATTGTTACATGGTTGTTGCTTGTATGCACTGTGATCTAGTTATTCATTACTGTATCTGTTTCTGAAGGTCACTGTTTACGACCAGACAGTTTCTAATGTTGTGGTCAATGCCGCTGGGCAATATAGAGCAATATGTACAGCCGCATTTCATATCAACAATGACGGGATATATGACGTCACCGTTACCATGGTTCCAAAACTGCGAAACGTCCGAATCGAGGCAGTAAAAGAGACCAGTGTGTCCGTAGGTGAGTAATATTCATCATCATCATCATCATCATCACCATCATTATCATCCTGCAGTGGTGATGTTACAGAACATCGCTATAATCACTGTGAGACTCCTGTAGATAGAGAGAGAAAAGAGAAATAAGGAGAGATAGAGAGATAAGGTAAAGAGAGGAGAGAGAGAGGATGGAGAGAGAGAAAGGAGAGATAGAGGAGAGAGGAGGAAGACAGGGGAGGGAGAGAGGAGAGGGAGGGAGAGGAGGGAGAGAGAGGAGAGGGAGAGTTGGGAAGAGAGAGGAGAAAATGGAGGAGGTAAAGAGAGGGGACAGACAGAGGATGGAGAGAGAGAAGGATCATAGAAGAGGGAGAGAGAGAGGAGCGACAGAGACAATGCGCGAATACAGAAACACAGAGATGATGAGGGAAAAGGGGACAGAGAACGAACGAACGAACGAACGGACTTTATTTTCAAAGGGTAACATATTGGGCACGCAGGCCCGTCTTACATTCGGCCCTTTCAAACACTCATCTTTCGTTGATTAATAATGCAAAATACATTCACATAGGAAAAAAAAAACATTGTGAAATGAATGTTGTAAACATAAAACAATGCATATTACCTGTTGTGAGATACATACCCCAACCATCCACGCATCCCCCATCTACCCACACATCCCCCACCCAACCACACACAATCCCCCAGGCACACATACATGCCCTACATATACAACCATCCCCACCCACACAACCCCCACCTCAACACATCTCTCTAAACACACACAAACACACACACATCTCCAACCCACCACACATCCCCACCCACCCACACACACATACATGCACCCGCCCACCCATCATCCACCCACACATCTCCCACATACACACATCTTCCACTCATCGCATAACCCATAACACTCACCCACCCACATATCCTACACCACACACGCAGAGACCCCCAACCACCCAGTCAAACATAC
This sequence comes from Cepaea nemoralis, assembly GCA_014155875.1. NCBI lineage: Eukaryota > Metazoa > Mollusca > Gastropoda > Stylommatophora > Helicidae > Cepaea > Cepaea nemoralis. The sequence goes on along the minus strand of JACEFZ010020587.1, from coordinate 127,307 downwards.
ATCCCCACAAACACACACACGTATATCCCCGCCAACCCACACATCACGCACCTACCCACACATCAACCACTTTCACACATCCCCCACCCACAAATCTCCCCCTACCCACCCACACATCCCACGTCCATACATACACACACATCCCCACCCCCAACCAACACACGCTCACATACCCACGCATCCTCCACCCACCCATCCCCAATCAATCATCATCTAATCACACATCCCTTAATCACACATCTTCCACCCACACATACCCCACCCACACATAATTCCCACCCACCAACACATCCCATCCACAAACACACACCTCCCTTCCACACACACCTCCACCACCCACACACATCCCCACCCACACACATCTAACACTCACATGCTCATCCACCACCCATACACTCATCTCATATATATCCACCCACTCACGTACTCCTTCCTCAGCTACTCACACCCACACATCCCCCACCCACCCATCAACACATACATCTCCCATCTACCGACCCACACTAACACACCAAAGCCAACCAGCCAAACCAACACCCACCCTCACAAACATCTTTTACCCACCAGCTCATTCCACACCCAGTCACACCTGCCCTACGTATCCACACACATCCCTAACCCACACAGTCTCCCCTCCCACACAACACCTCACCGATATACATATCCCCCACACTCTCACACACATTCCCCACATGCATCCCCATACACATCCCCACCCACACATCCCTCACACACACACACACATCTCCCAACCAACCCACACACCCCAACCTACAAACACATTAACCTCACAAAAATACATCCCCACCCACCCAAAAATACCCCACCCATACACACCCCCACCCACACAGACATATCCCCCACCCACACATACATCCCTTGACCCATCTCCCACACCCATCCCCCATTCCCATCACACATCCATCTCCAACCAACACACAAACTGACCCACACATCGCTCACAAACATACACATTCCCCACCCCCACAACCAACCTACCCACCAGCACCCCCACACTTCCAACCAACATCCGAACATCCTTCACGCACCCCTCCCCCGCCGACCACACATCCTTCACCCACCCACATATCACCCATCCACCCACACACAGCCCCTCCACACAAACATCCCCCAGACACACATTCACATGACACATACATACGCACACTCCCTCGCATATACTGCATGCATGTACATATACACACACAAACATATACCCATAAATTCACGATCATACACACGCACACGCACATAAAACATATACACATATAAACGCACATGTACGTACACATAAACACATAAATGTACGTACGTACGTACGTACGTACGGACATACATACATACATACATACATACATACATACATACATACACATACACACACACATACATGCATACATACATACATACATACATACATACATACATACATACATAAATACATACATACATACATACATACACACACACACACACACACACATACATACATACATACATACATACATACACACAAACTCACACACACACACACACACACACACACACACACACACACCCATCAATACACACACATACACGCTGCCTCACATAATCACTAAAGCTAATATGAACGCACTGTCGACTATCGTGAGCATTTTCACAAGAACATTCGGCATTGGAGAAAATCACATGAGAAAACATAGAAAATATGGAAAATAGTGATGAAAATATGTTTTACATTGTGTATCGTAAAACACAACATAGTGGTGCAGTTCAGGAAGATAATTCCTGGAATTGACATAAACATGGTGAAATAAGCAGTGTTTGTTAAATTCAATTGGTATTATAAATGATAATATGAATGATGAGGATACAGAAAACAAAATATTGCATAATGACATGCTTGCGCTCTGCTCTCTCTCTCTCTCTCTCTCTCTCTCTCTCTCTCTCTCTCTCTCTCTCTCTCTCTCTCTCTCTCTCTCTCTCTCTCTCTCTCTCTCTCTCTCGCTCTCTAACTCTCTCATTGCCGCATGTTCTCCATCTCTCTCTCTCACACTCGCTCTCTATCTCTCTCTCTCTCTCTCTCACTTTTACGCACTCACTTTCACACTCGCCCTCTCTTACACACACACGTACTCCCTCTAACCCACTATCTCACTCACACATACACCACAGTGAAGAATGATAGTGAAAAAATGATACCAGTAGGTGAGTTATGGAGGCATATATTCGGTATGAAGTAAGTATTGAGTGTTTTTGGTTGAATGTGTAGGGACTCATTAGAGTTTTCAGATCTGGTGGAAGGTTATTCCACAAGTGAGCATCAGAATACGCGAAATAAGTTTTGTACAAGTCCAATCTAGGCAGGCAGACAGACAGACAGACAGACAGACAGACAGACAGGTAGATAGATAGATAGATAGATAGATAGATAGATAGATAGATAGATAGATAGATAGATAGATAGATAGATAGATAGATAGATAGATAATTTCAAAGGTTAACAAATTGGGCACGTATGCCCGTCATACGTTCGGCCCTTCCAATCACACATCTTTCGTTCCTCAATAATGCATAATATATTCACGTTGGAAAGAAAACATTGTCAAATGAATGTTGTAAACATAAACAATGCATATTACCATGTTATGTGGCACATACCCCAACCATTCACTTATCCCCAATCCACCCACACACACATCCCCAACCCAACCAAACACACAACCCCAGGCACACAAACATTCAACCGCCCACCCATCACCCATCCACACATTCCCCATCTACACACATCTCCCCACCCACACACACACCCTCCACTCATCACTTAACCTATCAAAGCTCACCCACCCACATATTCTTCAAAACACAAGCACAGACCCCCACCCAAACAGTCAAACACACATCCCCAAACCTCACATCCCCGTCTACACACACATATCCCCACCAACCCACACATCACGCACCTAACCACACACACAACTAGCATCCACCATCACATCCCCCACACAGTCTCCCCCACCCACCAACCCACAAATCCCACGCCCATATACATACACACACATCCCCACCAAATACCTACACATACTCACCTACCCACACATCCTCCACCCACCCCCAATCACAGATCACTTAACCAACACATTAACCACACATCACCCACCCACACACACACCGCACCCATACACTCACACACACACACACATCTCCCCACCCATACACACAATCCCCACACACATCCCCACCCTACAACACATCCCCATTCCACTCCACAACCCATACACATCTCCACCCACACACTCTTCTCACCCACCAACACACCCACTCATACACTAATCTCCCATATATATCCACTCACTCACGTATTCATCCCTCAACCACTCACACCCACACATCCCCTACCCAACCATCAAAACATCCATCTCCCTTCTACCCACACACACTCACACACCTCATCCAAAAAGCCAAACACACCCTCACCCTCACATATATCCTGTACCCACCCGCACAATCCACACCCAATCACACCTACCCCATCTGCCCACACACAACCCTCACAAACACACATCTCCCCTCCCACACAACAGCCACATATTACAATCCCTCATCCTCATACACATCCCCCACACGCATTTCCCATATAATCCCCACGAACACATTCCTCACCCACACACACATCTCCCCACCCACCCACACATCCCCAACCTACAAACACACTCACCACCCACACATATATCCTGCACCCACCCATAATTACCCAACCAACACCCACCCACACAGATATACCCCCACCCACACACACATCCCTACACCCATCACACACCCATCTCTAACCCACACACACATTCACGCACACATCCCTCACCACAAACCGACATACTCCCCCCCCCCCCACCACCACCACCGACCACACATCCCGTCAGCCACCCACAAATTTTCTTGAATCACTTCGAATCTATTGTTTACTTTGACGTCAGTGGGGTAGACTGCTTGTTGTTGCTTATCTTCCTTTGCACATTGAGGTGTTTGCTGTTGTTTACCTTCTTCTGTGTGGTGAAGTGTTTTCGTAGTGGTTATCTGTTCTGGGTGGGATTGAGCTTTCCCAAGATTTCCCAACTATGAAACGGTTGCTTGGGAATTAGATAGATAGACAAACAGACAGACAGACAGACAGACAGATAGATATATAGATAGATAGATAGATAGAACTTTATTTTAAAAGGGTTAAGAATCGGGCACCTATATTAGAGACAGAGTCTTGTCACATTTGTCTTTAAATCAAGTAGGATTGCGAAGGAAATTTAAAACTCTGGCACTAAAGGCAAACCAAGTGCACTTCTGTTCCAGAAATGGAATCCAAAGGTGAGGCATATTATAATGCACATAAGGATATTTTTGCTGAAGGAGCTAAACCGGAGTTAGTTATAGGGGCGAGTGCGAGATTGCCCAATCAAAGATACCACAGTAGATCTAACAGATTCTCACAATATGGTCAGCAGTACAGAGGTAGAGGAAGGTACCACATGAGAGGCAACCCATACAGATAACCAGGTGGACCTAGAAAAGGTTACTTATTGCAATGTCCACATTGTAGACTGCATCATGGTTTCCTGGAAATGTGTGATAAGAATCACCATTGCGACACATATCTCAAGATCTTAACATCAAAGAATGTCAGTAAGTATACTTCCTACAGGCATAGTGTTATATATTTTGCCTGTAACTCTTACGGGCACATTTTTAAAGATTGTAAAATTAGAAAATCACGGAAATAAGCCAATGCAGCATACATATTTTTCAGTAGTGATGCAAATGAAGTTGAAGACACGAATCCAGCAATATTAGAGACATTCACCAAGGACAGCCCGTGTGACGTTTGCAAACAATTCCATGAAGACGGTAATCTGGCATGTGGCCAAAATATGCCAATACAGGAAGCCAACGCAGTCAATATCCAGAACGGTACCCTGAAAGTTCATCAAGCATGGGTTAATGGATCGGCAACAACATGTGTCAGGGACACGGGAGCATCCATTATAGGGGTAGACCAAAAACTAGTAAAGGCGAAAGACTTTAGAGGCAAGAGTGTTTCGTGTAGAACATTTGGCGGTACCCTAGAGAGGTATAAGATTGCATGAGTCACACACACAAAACCATACTTTGAAGATAAAGTACGAGCAGCAGTCTTACCTAACCCATGCGCTTGTCTGATGATTGGAACCATCCCAAATGTGAGAGATTGTACCTATGAAGAAGCGATCAAATGGGAAATTAAAAATATACCAGCCAATGCACTGACGAGAGCCCAGGTTCGAAAGAAAAAGGAAGAAGAAAGTAGGCACACCTCGTCACAGCATACATTGACGGACAATATACAGGTCCCATTGTTACTGGCGAAAGACTTAGCCACAGAACAATAACAAGATCTCACACTACAAACATGTTTCAAGAACATACACGAACCACCCAAACAAGGGAAACATGGTAAATAGGAATTTATTTTAGATAACAATATACTTACCAAACAATACACAAAGGGATCAACACTATTCTTCCAAACAGTGCTGCCGAGTCAATATCACAGCGAGGCGCTAAAACTTGCACAGGACTCCCCATTTGTAGGTCACACGAGGATAGCCAGAACTACTGAACGAATTTTGGCACAATTCTACTGGCCTGGCTATTCAAAGGATATTGGTAGACATGTCCGATCGTGCGAACTATCCCAGAGTACTACACCGAAGGTAAACATCCTAAAGCACCAGTTCAACAAACTGATCTGGCATCTCAGCCGTTCCAGAAAATAGCGGACGATATCGTGAGACCCCTCAAAACGACAACAGATCGAGGCAACAGATTTATCCTAACAATGATAAATCTGTGCACTAGAGGGTCAGAAGCAATTCCTTTAAGATCCATCACGTCTAGATCCATCATAGACTCATTTCTTTTGATCTTCAGCAGGATAGGTTTTCCATTGTGTAAACTATCCAACAGGGGTAGCCAAATTTATTTCTGAAGCTAACCAAGGCGCCATGAAGATGCTGGGCATACCTCAGGTGTTCAGTTCTCCGTACCACCCAATGACCAATGGAGTAGATGAAAATTTCAACGGAGTCCTGAAACGGACCTTAGCAAAGGTTGCGGCGGAACGGCCCAAGATTGGAACATTTTGTTGCCAGCTGTTCTGTTCGCATACCGCAAAGTGCCACAGGCGAGCACAGGCTTCTCCCCGTTCGAACTTGTGTACGGAGCAAATCCAGGAGACCCATTTTCATTGCATAACGATTTGCTCACAAATAAAGTGCATGACACCCCAAACGGGAGGCGTACGAGATGGTTACCCATCTAAGGGAGAAAATCATTGCAGCATGTCAATTTGCAAAAGTGACACTACAGAAAGTAGGTGAAAAATACAGGCAGTATGACAATAGAAATGCCAAGACGATCGTCTTGAAAGAAGAAGACGAGGTATGGCTCCTACTACCCGACCCTAGTGATTGTCAAGTCATATCATAGCAGGGTCCATTCAAGGTTGTCAAGAAAATGAGTGATGTTGATTATTTAATATATGTCAAAGATAAAAGCAAAATCTTTCACATAAACATGCTGACACCATACATGGATCGCAATACAGACAAAACAGAAACAATCCAACAATTACCACACAGAATAGCAGCAGCATGCTGGGTCATTAACGAACAACAGGATGACGCAGTAACACAACAGATATCGACACCAACAATTGACGGTACTAATAGTTGGAAGGCTGTTCAAGTTAACAGAAATTTATCGACTCAAGATATAAACAAATTAACAGTAGCAATACAACAATTTGGTGATTTTTTCTCGGATAAACCGGGACGAACAACATTAATACAACATAAGATCACTTTACTATCAAATATACCAGTCAAAGTAAAACCTTATTCAATTCCAATACACTTCGTAAAAAGAGTAACAGCTGAAATATCTGAACTGGATCAGTGTGGCATAATTAGAAAGTCCACATCAAATTATTGTTCACCGTAAGTTATTGTAAAGAAGAAAGACAATTCGTTAAGCATTTGTGCTGATTATAGAAAGGTCAACGCAATAACTTTAATAGATGCTGAACCCATGCGTAATGTTGACGATTTAATCGATGGCATGGCGAAATCAATTTTTTTTTTCAAATAATAGATCTGACTAAGGGGTACTCGTAATTCCCTATGGATAAAGAATCCATGAACATCACCGCCATTGCAAGAGAGAGAGAGAGAGAGAGAGAGAGAGAGAGAGAGAGAGAGAGAGAGAGAGAGAGAGAGAGAGTTAGTTGAGCTCACGCA
>JACEFZ010020587.1:70000-117500 GCA_014155875.1 Cepaea nemoralis | reverse complement strand
GATGAGTGTGGGGGATGGGTGTTAGGGATGTGTGTAATGGTGGGGATGTGTGTGTGGGAATATGTACGTGTTTGTAGGGAAGTGTGTGTGTGTGTGTATGGAAATATTTATGTGTGGGTAGGGAAATGTGTATGTGGCTGTTGGATGTGTGAATGGGTTGGGGATGTATGTGTGGTTGGTGGGGTGTGTGGGTGGGAGATGTGTTTGAGTGGATGGGGGATTCGTTTGTTTGGATGTGGAAATGTGTGTGTATGGAAGGGATGTTTGAGTGGATTGGTGCTGGATGTCTGTGTTGGTAGGGGGGTGTGTGTGGGGGATGTGTGGTTGGGTGTGTGTGGGTGAGGGATGTGTGTGTGTGTGTGTGTGTGATTAGGCTCGTTATGTGTAGTTTGGTGATTTGGTGGGAGGGTGGGTGGGTGGGTGAATGTGTTTGTGGGTGGAGGGATGTGGTGGTTGAAAGATGTGTGGTTGGGGAATGTGTGGTTGGGGCATGCGTTGTTGGGGGATGAGAGTTTGGCTGGGTGGTTGGGGGTGTGTTGGTTGGTGAGTGTGTGTCGGTTAGGGGATGTGTGTGTGTGTCGGGAGATGTGTGTCGGTGGGGGATTTGTATGGGTGGATGATTTGTGGGTTGTGTGGATAATGTTTAGGTGGGTGGGAGATGAGTGGGTGGGTGGAGGTGTGTCTAATAACAGTGTAATATTGTCAGGATCTTGCAATCAGCAATAATACAGGCTCGTAATACCTCACAGATGTGATAATAAACACTGTCACAGAATGACTTGACGTGACACACAGCGAAGACAATTCTAACACTTTATTCGTACTTCTCTCTCGCTACAAACATTACATGCATCGTGCAATTACAATAGCGATGCCATTACACAATGAATATAGGTATACAATAGATCAATATACAACTTACAATACTCCTTCTCGGGCACACAGTCTTCTACACTCAAACAGGCGTTCTCTCTCTCTCTTCGCGTCCACACATTCAAGTAATACGAGCATACATTCGAACCGTCCGTCCAGTACCACTATCCGACGCCGTCTGGCTTCTCAACGCCGTGAGTCCTCCTAAGTCGGGGTTGTCTCCCTTCGTGGGCACCGTGTACCACGCGCTGCACCGACTGACCATTCCTGTCACGGCAGAGTTAGTGTTGCTCACAGGCGTACCTGGCGTAATTGCCAGGCGTCGATGAATAAGACGTGGCGGAACTGGTGTGGAGATTTGGAGAGATTATGACATTCTCCCACCCCAACTCTTATGAAAGGAGTATCTTTTCATGTTGGCTATATACATTGGTTTATTCATTAAACCTGTCAGAATCGACCCATTGTTTGTCATCTAACATGACACTTTAGATTACCTTGAAATATAGTAGATATTTGTATGGTATATACACACACTCTCCAATGCTGCTGTCAAGCCACACTAGTCAAGTACAATCCACTAGTTTGATATTTACGTAGGTTGTAAATTGACACAGCCAGTCCGGTAGCTATCAGCGATTTATGCTGTCTCTCAAGCAACGCAACCACATCACGACAAATGAAAAAAAAAAAAAAACTTTATAAGCACGACATGTCAGGCCGCGAGTCTTCTCCCTAATAAGATGGCTCCAACGTTTTGACCCCAACCTCATATGGCAACACGAGGAAGTCTTTCTATGCCTGTTATCAATAATTTCAAATGGTTTCCCTTGGTTGTAATAAGTGAAACAACAACAAAAATCTATGGACGATCATTTCCACACGCTTTCAAAGAAAATAAATTACATTTGTAACTCAAGTTCTAAGCGTCACAGTTTGATGCTTATTATCAATAGTGAACAAAATGTTACTATTGAGAACACGTGAATCAAATTATGATTCTCAGATTACAAATATCAAAAATACTTTCATACAATTTTGATATGCAAAATTTCCACTCAAAAAGTTTAGGTACATCGTCAATTCTTTGTGAGAATTCTAATATAGTCTGCTAGTTTCTAAATTAATTACAAAAATTCCGGAAATACACAGCTGGTGTGCTAAGATGTAAGTAACACGATGTTCTTCCGTCGGGATCTTGCGTAAACGACTGGATTACAGTTTACAAGCACATCTGCTGGATTACACATTCTTTTGAAGTACGGATTACACGTTCTGATGGATTTAGATGTCGTAGTCTCTTTCACACAGTTTAAAAGTCTGAACACTTCACTAAGATGATATTAATAGTGTTCAACAGTGTGCATAAACACAGGTACTACGGATACTTGCACAGATCAAATAAGATAAGTCTTGAATTCCTCGTAGCACTGTTCGTTTCAATGTTGATAAATATTTAAAGATAATATTACCGTTCTTTCACATACTACACACATATTCATCACATTTACTATAATATGATATAATCTATTTACATTGGAACATTGTCCCTATCACAATTACTACACAGCGTTTCTGAAATATTCAATATTCGCTGTGTTGCTGAGCGCTATAATGATCTGCAGATTACTTCCTGCTCTGCTGTGTGCGCTCAGGCAAATGGAGGCCGGACATCTGGAAAGAAAGTCGGCTATCTTGTTTTGTGTGCCGGAGATATGCCTTTCTTCGAAACTGAAGTCTTGTAGTAATAGAGACCATCTTGCTACCCTGCGGTTAGTAGGAGTTCCAGACGTGATGATTGTCAACGGCCTGTTGTCTGTCTCGACTATAAAATGTTTTCCTAGAAGAAACCTGGATAGGTTTCTAACAGAATACACCAGAGCTAGGGCCTCAACTTCAGGCGTCGACCAGTTTCTTTCTCTTGATTTTAATTTACGACTTACGTAGTATACTGGGTGGAGAATTTGATCATGCTCTTGCAATAATACGGCCCCAATCGCTATGGAGCTCGCATCTGTTCTCAATCTGAAAATAGTGTCCAAATGTGGCAATTTGAGAATCGGGTTACTCGAAATGTAAGATAACTTCTCTCTGAACACTTCTAAGATAACTTCTGATTAGCAGAAGATTTAGAAACGCATTAACAATAGCAAAAACAATTCCCAGTGCTGATTGTTATAGTGACCTAGATTACCCACAGGAACATTGAGGATAAAGTTGAAGAAAGTCAAGTATATAACAGGAAACACTATATATGATTTGTGTACATTGAGTAATGACAAGGAAATACAAAAAAATTCAACATAGAAGTACAGAACAGATTTGAAATTTTGTCTGATCTAGAGATCCTATTCCAGGATGTGGATGATCAATGAGAAACGTTAAAGAATTCAATTAATGTGGCTGCAGAAACAACTATTCCAAAATTAAAGAAGGTGGGTCGTAAGAAATGGATGACTGAGAAAATTTTACACCTCATGGAAACAAGAAGACTCAATAAAAAAAATTATGTCAAGTATGAAGAAATTCACAAACAAGTCAGAATATTATTTAAGGAGGCAAAAGAAGCATGGCTTGAGGAAAAGTGCTTAGAAATTGAAAACCAACACAACAGTCAAAATACCAAATTAGTGCACAAAAGAATTCAGGAACTTACTAATAAAAGAACAAGTACATCAAGAGGGTGTCTAAAAACTGAAGATTGCAAAATCATAATAGAAAAAGACCAGATTCTACATGTATGGACAGATTATGTGAAACACCTTTATGAATATAACAGAGACGAACAGTATGATATTAGATTTAATAATGAAGGACCGCCAATTTTGGAGATGGAGGTTAAAATGTTCTTAAGCATATGAAAGCTGGCAAGGCCCCCGGTGCAGATAACATCACAACATAAATTAATAAAGCTTTAGAAGAATTTGGACTAGAGCAAGTCACCAGACTGATGAACACATTATATGATACCGGCGATACACCTCCTGAATTATGTAACTCTGTATTTATTGCAATCCCAAAGAAACCAGGAACCTTGGAATGTGATCAACATAGAACAATTAGTATAATGAGTCACTTCACATCACCATCGACCTGGTTTGTATCAACAGTGGCTGTGTCACCAGGACAGCAAGCCGTCCGGGCGATGAGGACAGTGCTATTGATCTGGCGCTAGTTTTACCTTCACTCACTACAGTGTGTAGATGGGGTGTTGGTGGAGAAAGGCAGAACCAGGCAGCACAAGCTAAAGGTAAAGACATTCCAGTAAAACAGTACAGGGCAAGATGTGGTGAGTAAAATAAGACGTGACAAGCGCAGAACGTTTCAGGGCAGGACAAAAAGCTGGGAGCAGCCACCGTGGTGGAGTTTCGAGGTGGAGAAGGCGTGGGTGGATAAGCGTAGTGCTGTAAGGAGATGGCAAAATGCCAAGAAGAACAGAGCTGGTCATCCTAGTCCCTGCTTGCACTTAGAAAGAGAGATGCACACAAAAGTAAGCTACTTCAAAAAACTGGTTAAGGTTGTTAAAAGCGAAAAATGGGCAGAGGTGTGTCAAAGAGTAAGCACAGACAAGTCACTGAAATTGTTCTGGAGACTACATAAAAGCATGAGTGGTGTAGTCAAGAATAAGAGCATTTCTGACTTCCAAGGTGCTGACCTCATCTGGCAGAGGACTGACGAGGACAAGGGCAAAGCCCTCTTTGAACGCTACCTTGAGCAGAGCAACCAGACAGACATGGGAGGCCGAAATCTGGCCAAGGAGGTCACCTCAGACAGATGCAAGGCCCAGAACACTTCGGATGAAGACACAGTGACAGTGAAAGAAATCAAGGCTGTGCTTCGACGATCAAAAAACAGTGCTCCAGGTCCTGATGGCATAAGATACGACGACATAAATAGGTGTACCGACAATGAGCTAGAGAAACTAGCAGACATGTACAACAACAGTATAGGGAGTGCTAGCATCAAGGAGGAATGGTTACACAGCTATCTGATTCCCTTGCCGAAGCCTGACAAAGACCACAAAAAAATTCAGGGATATCGAATTATAACCATGCAGAATACAATAGGCAAGCTGCTGGAGAAGGTAATTGCCAGGAAAATATCAAGCCAACTAGAGAGGCAAGGTGTTTTCCCACCCTACCCTGGGTGGGTACCGTCCAAAAGAGAGAAACCTGGACCAATGCAGCAGTCTTTGCCCAGGATGTCTATGAAGGTTTCCACTCAGGCACTGAAACCGTTGCTGCAGCGATTGATCTTGAGGACGCATACAACAGAGTACCACTGGATTTTTTAATGTTTCAGCTTCTTGAACTAAACGTAAGTCCATTCCTCCTTAGTTGGATCGCTGCAGCCCTCTTCCAACGGAAAGTAGTTTTTAGATGTGGCAGTTGGACTTCGGAACCAACAACAATATATCCTGGCCTACCACAGGGATCACCATTATCTCCGGTACTGTTCAACGCCTACACAGTGAGAATCACCAGTGAGCAGATCACTGGACCTGGCAGGACATTGTCATATGCCGATGATGTTTTAGTGTATCGTCAGGGTAAGGATAGAGAGGAGGTTGCTGTGGAACTACAAACCGAACTCAATCGCATAAGTACTTGGTGTGATGAAGCTGGGGCAATGGTCAACCCAACAAAGGCAACAGTGACTTGGTTCTCGTTGAATAATCATATTGTCAACACTCCAACACCAACTGTAATGCTGTGTTCAGAGACGGTGGAAAGAACGCAGGCAATGAATTACCTGGGGATACGGTTTGATCGAAGCCTTGCTTATAATGTGCACATAGACCAGGTGATAACAAAGGCCAAGCGGGGTTTGGCAGCGATGCGGGTGATGGCGGCAGCAAACTGTGAGCAGCGCCATCTATGTCTTCTGTACGAGGGGCTGGTGATGTCTGTTTTGGAGTATGCAATGGCAATCCTGACTCTCAGCCATAAGCAGATAGAAAGGATGGAAAGGATACAGAATGAAGCTATGCGCATTATTCTTGGATGTACAAGAGATACAGCATGCAGGGCGATGCGCTACCTTCTTGATTTTCCAACCATTGAAGAGAGAATACAAGGTTGCAGGGCACGCGCCTACCTCAGAATTAACGCAAACACACAACATCCACTGCATAGTGAAATTAGGAAGGTGAAGGGCAGCAGGTTAAAAAGAGGACGGTCGTGGATGGGTCAAGCCGAAGACATTCTTCAACAGGTGTGTTCACTTGAGGACTTAGAACCTGGCGAGGAGTGGGTGCAAGTGCCAACAGACTTCTGCACATCCTTTTCAGTTTGCATCCAACTAGATAGAAAATGCAGACAAGAAAATCCGGCTGCTGTTGAGGCTGAAGTACAAGCGTTGATTTTCGAGAATTCGCTAGACGGTGACGCGGTCATCTACACAGATGGGTCGGTCGTCCGACATGTGAGAAGCTCATGGGCCTTTACAGCTCGGGCCGGAGGGAGAATTGTGAAGGAGGACTCTGGTGCTTTCACTGAAACCACAAGTAGCCTGACCATGGAAGTCATGGCAGTAAGTAAAGCAATAACATGGCTCGAGACACAGACATTCACTAGGGCTTTTTTCCTTAGCGACTCAATGAACATGATCAAGAGGATAGAGGAGGGGTCGATCCGAAGAGAATGGTTGCTGCCTCTGGAGCGGTCTCGACTGGCAAAGATTAGTTTCATCTTCGTGCCAGGGCATGCGGGAGTACAAGGAAATGAGCGGGCTGACAAGCTCGCAGGTGAGGCTACTGTGGAGGGCGGAAGCGCCATGGACCAGGCCGACATTCTGAATGCTCTACGAGAAGTAAGACTTTTGCGAGAACCAAGTGATGACTACGAATCTACAACAATGGCCAGACTGCGAGAGCAGCAAATTAAAAGAGGGGTGGCCAAACAAGAACACTACGCAGGAAGCCAAAGAAGATTTATAAACCAACACAGAACTGGCGTCGTTAGCCGCTACACGTTGCGGGATTTGCTGAGGAGGGGATCCGAGCACTTATGGACTGAATGGTTCGATGTGCAATGAGGATGATCTGTCGACTAACTAACATCACAAAGATTTTGCTAAGAATTATCATGCAAAGAATGAGGAAGAAGATACAACCTGAAATAGGGGAAGAACAATGCGGGTTTGTAGAAGGAAAGGGTACAGTAAATGCTGTGTATATCCTGCGAACAGTTATTGAACGTGCTATAGAAGTAAACAAGGATATACATCTTTGCTTTATTGACTATACAAAGGCTTTTGATAGAGTTAGACATGTCAACATGGTGGATATGCTTGCAGATCTAAAAATTGATGGGAAAGACTTTAGACTTATAAAAAAACATATATTGGAAGCAACAAGCTGCAATAAGGATTGATAATGAAGTGGGACAGTATCAGCCAATTAAGAGAGGTGTTAGGCAGGGATGTGTCATGTCTCCAGATCTTTTTTCCCTATACAGTGGAAATATTTTCAGAAATGTAGAGGATATAAATGGAATCAGCATTAGATAATTAAACATTAGAATAACATTAGATATGCAGATGATACAGTATTAATTGAAGACAATGCGCAGGACCTGCAACAATTAGTAGATGAGGTTGTTGTACACAGTGAGCAACTGGGGTTAGAATTAAATTCTAAAAAGACTCAGGTTATGGTCGTCACTAGGAAGAAAGAAGTGCCACAATGTAATATACAAGTAAATGGAAATACTCTTCAACAAGTGAATCGGTACAATTATCTTGGAACAGTCATAACATCTGATGGGAGATGCCTTGAAGAGATTAGAACAAGAATCGCCATGGCGAAAGTAGCCTTTAGCAAGATATAATACATTCTGACCAATAAAAAGATGTCAATTGAAACGAGAAAAAGAGTGTTGAGGGGATACATAGAGCCTGTTCTTTTGTATGGATGTGAAACTTGGACAATGAGCAGTCAAGCTGAAAAGCATCTGATGGCTGCAGAAATGTGGTTTCTGAGGAAAATGCAAAGAATTCCATGGACAGACAGAAAAACCAATGACCAAGTACTACAGGAGACAAATGAACATCGTAAACTGATTAGAGAAATTAGACGTAGACCGTCAAAATTCTTTGGACATGTTATGAGAAGAAACGGAATGGAGAACTTAGTGACAACTGGCAAGATCGAAGGGAACAGACCAAGAGGAAGACCGAGAGGACAATACCTGGATGGCTTGGCCACATGGCATGGACGAGACAGGAACACTGAGCTGATCCACGACACTGGTGATCGAGTGAAATGGCGAGTCATGACCGCCCACGCTTTCCGGCATGGCACATGATTGATTAATTGAAGATAACACTTTTGTGAATGCAGGTCTCAGGCATTCGCTGTTTACAATTTTGTTAGGTTTATCTTTTGTTAGTAGATTGGTGAAACACTCAGTCAATGAAGCAAAGTTTGGAATGAACTGTCTGTAATAGTTTAACAGACCTAGGACACTTCTTATTTCTTTCTTTGTTGTCGGAAGCGACAATTTAAGACTTCTTGACACGATGTTATCGTCAGTAGTGACAAAGCCACTACAAATTGTATACCCCAAAAAAGTAATTTCTTGGAAGGCTATGTCAACCTTTGATGGTATGACTGTAAGGCCATGGTGTCTGATGCTGTCAAATGTCTGCTGTAATGTCGTTATGTGGTCTGTCATAGTCTTCGTATGTACACAAATGTCGTCCATGTAAGAAATTATATTTGGGATGTCTGTCAGTAAACGTCTGGTCATCCGTACAAATGTCGCAGGGGCATTGACTAGCCCGAGTCTGTCTGTCCTGGATGGTTAGAGACAATACTACTGTAGTCTTGTGACAGTTGTCTGTAATTGTTGGTCTCGGTCTGAGTAAGGTCAGGAATTATTTTGATGTCCTGTAGAGAGTCTGTTGTGTCCAGTGATGGGGTCGGTATTTCTTCAGTGTCGTCCTCGTCTGTGTGGTCCACTATCATTGTGCTTGCTGCAGTCTCGTCTTCGTCTCCGTCTCTGTTGTAGTACGGTTTTAACATGATGATGTGAAATATTTTGTGTTTGTTGTTTACTGCAATTTCGTAGTCAACTGTCAAAATTTGTCTCAGTACTTTAAGCGGTCCTCGCCATGAGTCTGTCAGCAGGTGTCTGTCGCTTGGTAAAAGTAGTAGTACGTCTTGTCCAGGTGTCAGTGTTATTTTCCTGTTTTCTCTGTTTGCATATTGTCTGTAAATGGCACCAGATTGTTTCAGTGCTTCTATAGCTAGAATACATGATTTCATAATCTTTTCTCGCAATGATGTTACATGTTCATAAGATGATACTGGTTTATGTTCCTGTACACTATCAGTTAACATTGAATGATACATAGATAATGGGCCGAGTGGTTTGGCTCCATAGACAAGTTCAAATGGTGAAAAACCCGTACTGGAATGAGGTACTTCGATATATGCAAATAGTATGGCAGGTAAATAAGTATCCCAGTCTTCAGGGTGTTCCTGGGTAACTTTAGCTAGCATATGCTTGAGATCACCGTTCATCTTTTCTACAATCCCCGTAGAATGAGGGTGGTATGGGCTATTAAAGCATTGCTTTACCCCTGGCATTCTAGTAAAGGCTTGAGTGGCTGCAGCTATGAACTGGCTACCCCTATCTGAGAGAATGTTATCAGGGAATCCTACCCTTGAAAAAAAGAGTAAGAACATTTCCATTACACCCTTGGCAGTTATGTTCTTAAGTGGAATGGCTTCCGACCATCTACTACAGAGGTCAATTATCGTTAGAACAATTTATTGCCTCTTGATGTAATATGGTTTAGAGGACATACAATATCAACAGAGATCTTTTCGAAAGGTGTACTTGCTAGATCTGTTATCTGCAGTTCTGCTTGCGGGTTTTTACCCTTTATTCACAAGCTTCTGGCAAATGTCACAAGTTCTGCAATATTGTTTGGTGTCGCTGCAGAATCTCGGCCAGTAGAACTGGGTTAATAATCTAGATCTTGTTTTCGAATAAGCAATGTGCCCTGCAAAGGGTATGTCATGTGCTAGATGTAATGCTTGTCTGCGGTGTTCGGTTGGTAACACCGTTTGCTCAGTGGTGTTGGTATCTTTGGTGTAATACCGTGTAAGGTTACCGCCTTTGAGACCAAAGTGCCATCTAGCATTCTTTGTTATTTTTGGCTTTTGGCCTATCAAATTAAAATATTTTTGCAAAGATATATCGGCCTTTTAGGCTTTTATGAAATTTTCCCTCATGGTATTGGGAGGTAGTATAACTGGGCTCAACATTTCTAACGCCTCAGGTTGGTTAATTTGATCTTGCACTTTTGCAGCAGATCTATTTACTGCATTTGAAATATCAGAAATATGATGACGTGATGTTCCATTTGGATCAATGCAATCATGAGATGATGTTAATGAATTGGCAAACATACATTCATTTGAAGATGATACAACATTGTCAACAATATATTCAGTAGACGATGGTATTACATTGTTACCAATACATTTAGCAGATGTTATTACATTGTCATGTGACATATAATTTACTTCAGGAAGGTTACCCACAATAATGTCACATCATGGGTTGGATAATGCTTCGCATTTAACCTTTCCTGTAAGAAATGAGGACTCAATATATGCCCATGCAAGTGGGTATTTCTCGATGTTACCTGAGAAAGTTCTGCATGTAACATGTTTGCCTGTATAGTCTGAAGGCAAAACAAAGTCTCTCTTCAAACCAATAAAAGTGCATCCACTATCCCGTAAAACGGAGGCTGATTTGCCATTTACAAAACGGTGGTGGATGTTAAGGTTTTGGAGCTAATTTACTAAACTGTTCTCTGTAGCCTGCTTCATCTAACAGGAAGTGTGACATAATTTTAGACTGAGATCTTTGCGAATGGTCTCTATCACTTTGAGAGGTTTCCCTGAAAGACTTCTCATATAAATAATATTCTATTCAGTCTCTGGGTTTTGATAATGTTCCATTATCATTTTTAGATTCTTTATCTGCTGATGTTTCATCTTCCAGCTGTTTAATTTTCAGCTGCATTTCGAGTTCTTCCCTCTTACTTTGGGCTAAGATCCCAGCTTTCTTTATCTCAGCATATGTTTCTGCCTGTTTGGTTTTGGCCATTACATAATGACTGTTTCATAGCAGCTTCTAATTCTGCCTTTTTCAGCTCCCTCTCAGCAGCTTTTGTCTTCCCGTTCTCTGGCTTTCTCCTCTAATAGCACATACTCTGCATATTTTGCCTCAATCCACTTTGTTAATTCATCACCAGTTAATTTCAGTTTTAAATCAGACTCAATGAAATCATCTAATGTCGACATTGTGGATTACTTTAGTTACAGTAAATGTACAACACATTACTTATATGGTGTTAGTAGGTACAATAATGTGTACAATATTTATCGAAATTACAGCTATGCCTGGACTCACATACAAAAGTATATATGAAAAAAAAGAAGAGAATACTTAAGTGACTTTGAAGCTCTAGAGTATGTTGGAACACTGTACAAGAGAATGGCTGCTTGATTGTTACAGCCCGGAAAAAATGATCTTTACTCGCTAACAATTTCGGATGACACAAAAACCTGTGCTGTTTGGACAGGAAAATATTAGTATATGTATGTTTATGTGGTGTATGCGTTGTCAACTAAGTTTTGTAGGTTCGTATGCTGTCGAGCATGTTCAAAGCTGGACGATGCATCCTTGTTCACACCTTTTTCTATCTTATATTCAGTTCACATCTATCTCTTACAACTGGTTCATACGCGGACGAAAATTTCCCACGTTCACACCTTTCTTACCTCTGCTTCATACGCGGACGAAAAGCCCCCACGTTCACACCTGTCAAGATCTTGCAATCAGCAATAATACAGGCTCGTAATACCTCACAGATGTGATACTAAACACTGTCACAGAATGACTTGACGTGACACACAGCGAAGACAATTCTAACACTTTATTCGTACTTCTCTCTCGCCACAAACATTACATGCATCGCGCAATTACAATAGCGATGCCATTACACAATGAATATAGATATACTATAGATCAATACACAACTTACAATACTCCTTCTCGGGCACACAGACTTCTACACTCAAACAGGCGTTTTCTCTCTCTTTTCGCGTCCACACATTCAAGTAATACGAGCATACATTCGAACCGTCCGTCCAGTACCACTATCCGACGCCGTCTGTCTTCTCAACGCCGTGAGTCCTCCTAAGTCGGGGTTGTCTCCCTGCGTGGACACCGTGTACCACGCGCTGCACCGACTGACCATTCTTGTCACGGCAGAGTTAGAGCCGCTCACAGGCGTCATCATCATCAAGTGACGTGCCAGCTAGCGTAGGCGTTCATGGCTCTCCACAGATCTCGGTCTTTGGTTTTCTGGATCAACTGTGCTGCTGATATTCCTCCATGCCACCGTCTCAATCCATCCAGCATCATTTCGCTTGGTTTGCCTCTGCCTCTCTTCACTTCGATCTTTCCCGTTGTTACGATGTTCTCAAATGCATCTCTTCTCATCACGTGACCGAAGAAAGATGTTTGTCTCTGTCTTATTGTTGTATATAATGTTCTAGTTTCATTAGCCTGTTTCAGGCAGTCATCGTTAGTTACTCTGGCAGTCCAAGGAATTTGCAACATTCGCCTCAGGAACCACATCTCTGTTGCTTCTAATTTCTTCTTACTTTGTTCATTTACATTCCAAGATTCACTGCCATACAGCAAAACTGGTTCTACATAGCATTTCAGCACTCTCTTTCTTACATTCAGTGATAGTGACTTATTGCACAAGATACTCTTCATTTTCTGAAATGCGGCTTTTGCCTGCCCTATTCTGCTCCTAATCTCTGTTGTACATCTTCCATCTGATGTTATAAATGCCCCTAGGTATCTAAAATTATCCACTTGGTTAAGGATTTTTCCTTCTATTTCTATGTCACATTTTGGTGTCACCATTTTCTTTGATATTACCATTGTTACTGTTTTCTTGATATTCAAGGAGAGTCCTTTCCTTGCACTCTCTGTTACTACAACGTCTAATAATTGCTGTAGGTCTGTTGAATTATCCGCCACCAATACTGTGTCATCTGCATAGCGTATATTATTTATATTATAACCTCCAACTAGTATTCCTGGCATCTCTTTGATCTCTCTCATTATTACTTCGCTATACAGGGAGAAAAGATCTAGTGACAAGACACACCCTTGTCGTACTCCTAGCTTTATCTGTTCGTAACTACCCTCTTTATTCCCATTTTAATTGCTGCTACTTGGTTCCAGTAAACTTTCTTTATTATTCTTAAATCTTTTCCATCAATGTTGATATCTTCCAACATTTTAATCAGTTCATCATGTTTTACTTTATCAAATGCCTTAGTATAATCAATGAAGCACAAATATATGTCTCTCTGTTTCTCTATTGACCTTTCTATTAGTGTCCGTAATGTATAAATTGCATTGTTTGTGCCCTTTCCTTCACTATAGTGTTCTTCACTAATTTCCATGTTTATTTTCTTTTTGTTTCTTCTCATTATGATTCTGAGTAGAAGCTTAGTGATATGGTTTATGAGGTTAATTGTACGGAAATCTTCACAATCAATTGCTCCTGGTCTTTTTGGTATAGCTATAAATACAGATTTCAGCATATCACTGGGTAAATATCCACTACTGTAAATATCATTCAACATTTTGGTTAATATATCTACTCCAAATTCTCCCAGCACTTCTAATTCTTCTATTGTGATTTCATTTGGCCCAGCTGTTTTTCCGTTTTTCATACGTTTCATAGCGTCAGCGACTTCTTCTTTCAGAATAGGTGGACCTTCTAAGTTACTATCTTCTGTTTCCCTTCTTCCCTTTCTCCGTCATATAATTCTCTTATATACTCATTCCACCTCTTCATTATAGCACCTTCCTCTAATAATATCTTTCCTGTTTTTGATTTCAACCACCCTGTATTTATTCTTATTTTTCTTCCAGTAAGCTCACTGATTTGTCTGTACATATTTTTGTATCATTAATGGAATTTAATTCAATTTTTTTGCATTGCTCGTTTAACCAACTTTCTTTAGCCTTCCCACATTTATCTTTTATTTCTTTATTTATCTTAGCGTATTCTTGTTTGTCATTTTTACTCTGTTTTCTTTTGTCCATCAGGTTTAAGATTTCTTCATTCATCCATTTTTTCTTAGCTACTTTGCCTTTCTCCGGTAATACTTCTTTGCTAGTTTGATGAATGGAGTCCCTTAACATTTCCCATTGTTCATTTATATTCTGTATTTTAGCTATCGCATTGTACCTATTTTTCACAGTCACTCTGTATTGTTCTTGCAGTTCTTTATCTATTTTCAGAACCTCTTTATTAAGTCTCATGTTCTTAACTATTGTTTTCCCTCTCTTTAATCTTACTTTTATTTGTCCACATAGTGGTACATGATCACTATTACATTCAGCACCAGGCATTGTCTTTACATTAATTAAAGCATTTCTATATCTTTTATTAATTAGTATATAGTCAATTTGGTTGCGTATTTTCTTATCAGGGCATTTCCATGTGTACAGTCGTCTTTTATGGTGTTTAAACCATGTGTTTCCAATTATCATATCATTGATATTTGCCCATTCTATTAGCTTTTCCCCTCTTTCATTTCTTGTACCTAAACCATAATTCCCCACTACATCCTCCATTATCCCCTTTCCTACTGTTGCATTAAAATCACCAAATATTATTTTTATTTCTTGTTATCCAATTTGAGCCATCACCATTTCTATTTCGTTGTAAAACTGTTGTATTTCTTCATCACTACTACTTGTTGTTGGTACATATACCTGTATAATATTTATGTCTATTGGTTTGCCGTTGATTTTTACCATAATTACTCTATGTGAAATACACCAGTATCCATTAATTGACTTGGCTGTTTTTTCATCTAATATTATTCCTACACCTTTTTCATGTGTATCCCCTCCAGAATAAATTATTGTGTGATTGTCAGCTATAATGTTGCCCGATCCCTTCCATCTCATCTCACTAACGCCTAGTGTATTCAATTTCATGCTATCCATCTCTCTTAGAACATTGGTCAACTTTCCTAGCTTATTTAATGTCCTAACATTCCATGTTCCTACTCTAAATTTATTTATTTTAGTTATGATTTTGCCATCAGTAGCTGGATGACGGTCTGGTGTCACCTGTGGCTCATGACTGTCCCTACCGGACGAGGATGTCCTAAGACAGCCATTAACGTCGTTCACTAACTCTGATACATGTTTTGCCATGAAGTCTTGGGAAGGTAATGTGGTGGTTTCCCCTTGACTTCCACATTCACATGGTGGTCTTTTTACCTCTGCCTTTGACAGCCATTTCCGACTGTAAGGACACGTGGGTGCCCTGCCCTGCTCAGCTGCATAGTTGTCCACTTATTCCGGTGGATACTCGGTCCCCAGAGCTGTGTTAGCCACACAGTAGTGTGTTCCATCCTCTACCACGGGGAGGTGCAGTTGGGATTTTCCCTTCCTAGAGTTATGGTCTATGACCAAAACGTACCTGGCGTAATTGCCAGGCGTCGATGAAGAAGACGTGGCAGAACTGGTGGAGGGATTTGGGGAGATTATGACAAATATGTATGGGTTATGTTTACAACATTCATGTGACAATGTTGTTTCCTATTTGAGTGTATCATGCACTATTGATGAACGAAAGATGAGTAATTAGCAGGGCTGCATACCCAATTTGTAACCCTTTGAAAATAAAGTTTAATCAATCAATCAATCAATCAGTACTTTGAAAATAAAATGTAATAATTCAATCAATAAATCAATCAATCCTTTGCATTGAAGTACCAGTAATGATATTTATTTCCTAATGTTTACATTTTATCAAAGCAGAATTCATATCATTATAAAGTTCCTCTATACTATCTTTACTGCATTCTTTTGTTTTGGACATATATTTGAGTGACGTTTGTGTTCAAAGGGCTGTTGATTAATTTTACCAATAGTACTCTGCTTGCTACAGCACAATATCCTTGCACAGATTTTGAAGTTTGCCGATACAAGATAATTGCTACACATCTTTGCCAGTTTTTCTTTCCCAGAATAAACATTCTTAAAATCCTCCTCTTTCCCATTCCATCTCATTTCGCACATTCCTAGCATATTAATCTTCTCTCTTTCCATTTCTTTTTTAGTGGTATCTAATTTCGTTCGTCGCTTAACGTCCAAACATTCCATGTTGCTAATTTTATCGCCCATGTCTTTTTCTTGTAATGATCTATAATTAGGCGAATCATGATAAACTAGGCAACTTCAAAGAAGGCACTTTACCGTTGCTTTTCATCCGGGCAGTGACTATATTGGTCGGTGACTGCAGCCATTGTCTCGATAAAGAGATCCTCTGCCAACGGTCGCGAAACTTGAGATAATAACCAACAACTATCTGTCGGCTGCCCTCAAAATTTCATCCACCACCTACCTTCCGTGGTTTCTTATGGACAACTTCCGATAATGAATACGAAAAAACAGCACATCCTCCCTAGAGAATCACAAAATTTCCGCCCTATGAACAAAACACCGCTACGTCGTCGCCATCTTACCGGAAGCCTACGACACACAGAGAAAATTTTGTTCACGAGAGTATATATCCTAAAAAAAGAAATTACAATAGTCTGTTATGGAGATCTCTGGTACACCAAGGTAGGTTTCATCATTTAACCTGGGCAACGGATAGTCACAGTCTGTGTGGTCGGGTGTACAGAACACATCACCTGTAAATATTCCAGACTCCTTCAGGATCTCAACTGCAGAGATGGAGATTACACCTCTTGACTAGCTTCGGACTGAGATCGTGTGCCCCATGTGGAACTCTCCTCCCAAATACTAAGATTTGACAACACTTTTATATGTAACTGAAGTTCGTCAGTTGCAACCTTCGACATGAGTGGAGTTATTGACTTATGAACAAAATACAGTCTCTTATGCACACACTCATATTGTCCTATCGATGTTGTTCCTTGAATACGTCTTGCAAAGGCACATATAAGATAGAATCTCGTAATGTTCTGTATACACTTATGTATTTAGATGTATAAATCACTGTCCATAGAGACTAACACACTGTTCGTTGCTAGTAACTATCACAATTGAAACTATATTCCAGTCAGATACATATCTTTGGGGCCAAAGTAAACACGCCATCTTGAAATCCATGAAATACTATTCTGATGGCTGTCAAAACATGATACGTACATCGTCCGATAAGTTCAATGGTACTCGGCTATTCCTACTAAATGATATTGGCACCTGATTTAGAGTGTAGATACTGACTCAAGATTTCTTCACGAGTTTATTCAAGTATACTCAGTTGGCCGATCAAACAACCAGACATTAACGCAATGTGTAGTTATTTTGGCCACACATCAACATTCGTAGATGCTGATAGGCTTCAGCAGTCAATCAAACAAACAAAATAGGAGACCTGGATATATAAATGTATAACCTCAGGGTAGAATTCTGCATCAGCCAAAATAAAACCTGACGTAAGACTTCACCTCCCAGGCTAGTTATCAGTTATTTTAGTATCAGCATGTGCAAATGATATTACACTCAAAGATACCTGTTTCCTCGACATAGCTGATAAACTTGACTGCGGATAGGTCCCCTTCTGGTAAGTGGTTGAGACTGAAACAGACCTGTCTTGTCAGTCCTTAGGTCATCTGGTGCATAGCTCCTCTAATTGTGGCAGATCAAGATAACAGGATTCCATTCATACAACAACACAAAAGTTATGTGGAACACAGGAACACAGAGCTGATTCATAGTGACTCAAGATTTTGTCACAAGTATCGGCAAGAGTTATGTCTTACAAAGTCATATTAACCCTGTAGTTTCCTGTCGGAAGTGAATAGTCTTCCCAAGTGGATGTATGTTCATGCGTATTTTATTTGTTATACTTGCCCTATTAAGCTTGTTGACAGCACGAGCCATCTTCCTAGGTGATAAGTACATAGAAGAAGAAAAAACAAACCTTCAGACAAAAGCAGACACCGAATCCTTCCCATATTACATTAATTAAATGTAGTACCTATCGGAGAAAGTGTTCCTGGGGGACATCGTTAAGGTTAATGAGTACCTCACGACATTGAATTATGCATATTCACTTTAAACCCACTATCTTAAATTTGCATTCAAACTACAACACTCATCTTCTGGAAACCCATAAGATATCTTTCCCTGCGGATATTATCTACCCGTTACGGCATTCTTTCACTTTATGCGTCGGAATTACAACTAATTTCCTTATCGCAAGATTTGTTTACGTTTTAACTAAGTAGCTTACAACTATCAGCCGTGAATGTGTTATGGCCTTGAACTTGCCTGACTTGTTTAAGTTGGTGTCAGTGCCCGTTTAACTGTCACCATCCATCCATCATCCATCATGTGCCATGCCGATAAGCGTGGGCGGTCATGTTCTGCCATCTCACTCGATCACCAGAGTCGTGGATCAGCTCTGTGTTCCTGTCTCGACCATGCCATGCGGCCAAGCCATCCAGGTATTTACTTCTCGATCTTCCCCTTGGTCTCTTCCCTTCGATCTTGCCAGTTGTCACCAAGTTCTCCAAGTCATTTCTTCTCATAACATGTCCAAAAAATTTTGACTGTCTACGTCTAATGACTCTAATCAGTTTACGATCTTCATTTGTTTCTTGAAGGACTTGTTCATTGGTTTTTCTGTCTGTCCATGGTATTCTTTGCATTTTCCTCAGAAACCACATTTCCACAGCCATCAGATGTTTTTCAGCTTGGCTGCTCATTGTCCACGCTTCACATCCATACAAAAGTATAGGTTCTATGTAGCACTTCAACACTCTTTTTCTCGTTTCAAGTTGATATCTTTTTATTGGTCAGTATGTTTTCATCTTGCAAAAGGCTACCTTCGCAATGGCAATGCTTGTTCTAATCTCTTCGAGGCATCTCCCATCAGATGTTATGACTGTTCCGAGATAACTGTATCGATTCACTTGCTTAAGAATATGCCCATTTACTCGTATATCACATTGTGGTATTTCCTTCTTCCCAGTGATGAACATAATCTGTGTCTTCTTACTATTCAGTTCTAACCCTAGTTGTTCACTGTGTGCAACAACCGCATCTACTAATGTTGCAGGTCCTGTTCATTGTCTGCAATTAAGACTGTATCATCTGCATATCTAATGTTATTGATGTATCGTCCTCCAATGTTGATTCCTTCCATATCTTCTATATTTCTGAAAATATTCTCACTGTATAGGGAAAAAAGATCTGGAGTCATTACACATCCCTGTCTCACACCTCTTTTAATAGGCTAATATTGGCCTACATCGTTCTCAATTCTGATGGCAGCTTGTTGTTTCCAATATATGTTTTTTACAAGTCTAAGGTCTTTTCCATCAATTTGTAGATCTTCAAGCATCCTTATCATGTCGACACCATTTTGTCACCATTCTGTGTTTATTTAATCAGATTTTATAAAGTACGAACATTACAATTACCATCATTCATAGAATCGCACAATCCATTCTCTTGCCGCAGATAGCCATCAGTGATAACTTCTGCTACAATAATACGGAGATTGTTGGTTTGTATTCACCAGCAGTGAACGTGACTGTCCTGTGTTTCTTGCACACGAACTAAAGAATATTCTGAATTATGTAGGGACTTTCAAAAGTGAACTGGCCGTGTTTCGGAACAAAACGAACCCTATTTTACAAATCACAAGTTTAGATGATATCCACTCTTTCGTACATGTAATATGTGATTCTAAAGATAGAAAATCCCTCGAAAAAAAAGATAAAAGGTTCTCCCGACTTTCTAGAATTAGGTTTCCTTAATTACATATGAGTAGAGACCCATTTGGGTAGGGTTAAAGGGAGTGAAACGTAATGCATTTCGTTACACTGTGTGTCAGTAATAAATCGGTTGTTTCATTTGGCTATAAATAATATCTTGCGTGGCTCGCTCATCACTTGCCATTTTGTTTGCGTTGGCTCGCTTTGAACTCAAGCGTGGTCCTTACAAATGCTACTACTTCTAGTGCACCGAACTCATTTTTGTGTGTGGATTAGCTGTCTCTCGCCATCAGAGAACCCTCTCCGAGTTCTGAGGTACTTGTAATTTACCTCCACAAGGCAAGGTCGAGAAGTCAACATGTTAGTCCGATTGACCGGTGTAGGGGTTGAACCCGCTACCTCGGCATCAGCACACTGGATATTTAAGAACGAGCGCTCTTATCTATTCGACAATGTTGACCTCCATCAGGTGTTTATTATCTTGAAAACACTTTACATTTAATTTCACCTTCAATTGTATGCTCATGTGGTGTATCACTCAGTTCGAACCTTATTGATTGATTTTACAGTATATGAGAAAAAACTACTTGATTGCATTTATTGATAAAACGGTGGTCGCTAGCATACATTCTATGATCACAATTGGTCATTTCTTTCACAGGTATTTTTCAGTTCACAGACCCCGACAGTCTGAGTAGGATTTATACAGGACATGTAGGTGGTGCAGTTTCCATTATTGTCCCCGTCTTAGGATACCCAGAACCAACTGTGGCCTTGAACAGTACTAAACACATCCTCTCTTCTGACGCCTACACACTGAACTACACACAACTGGAACCTCCCTATGGCACTGTGTCATTGGTGATCAACATTCAAAATGCTAGATTTTTCCAAAATTATAGTCTTAACATTATAAACACTGAAGACCCACTGACCTACTCATTTGAAATTGTGGAGGGAGGTAAGTACATTTTGTGTAAATGATGTCGGCTGAGAGGTTTAACACGCTTGAAGTTTCTCTTCTGACGGCGAAACTGTGGCTTCTTTCCACTCGCCAGCCAATAGGACTTAAATGTTGACCTGCCGTGCAGAAAGCAATGGGAAACAGCCGGTAGGAGCTTGAGGTGATTGCAGCATCCTGCAGAGGACATTCACTTTAAGGAGGTTTTAGTTCAACTCACGGTCACTTCACTGTCTGTAGTGGATTAATCACCATACAACGAGAAGTAGATTGTAGCTTTACTAGAAAACGATTACAGGAAACAAAATAGACGTTGCGGCCAACGCCTTCGTCAGCACACAATAACAAACACAAACTGACAAGACCGCATGTAAAATATTACATAAAAATATAAATGGAATAGTTACTTATCTGTATCCTTGTTGTAGGCTGGATATACATTTCAAACGATAAGCGCATATGGTGACTTGTAATGGAGTGAATCAACCGGATGTGTGGTTATAGCGAGTCAATGGATAAAAGGTCAATGACGTCTCAAACCCAGGGATTGACCTAGCCATCAAATGGGAGAACACATCATCTTCTGTATAGCTTGATAGCTCTTGGCCAGATGAAGTTATTTCATCCACCCCATGTTATTGCCTACTATAAAATATATAAAGTCATAATTGCTGTGTTGGTATGTGTCCGAAATGTGTATATATGTAGCTGTTTTAAGTCAAATGTGTTTATACAGCTAAACATGCTGTATTCTTACCTGGCAGATCAGATATGTTTCAAACTAAACATTGCTTCTAGGTCATGTTCTGTTTACAATCCTGCAACTGTTCTTGTTCAGTCATTGTATCCACAGTAGCAGGCGTCTGTTACTCCTAGATAGACCTATATAGGCATGGACAATCAGCGCATGCTGGGTAAACTCCGTGATCACGTGTTTCAGTTGGCACTGGATAGTGTCATTCCGTGTGATTGTACAATATCTTTGATGTCGTCGATCCATTTTCTTCTTGGATGTCCTCTTAGTCTCGTCCTAGATCAGTGGTTCTCAACCGGTGGAAAATTTACCCCAAAGGGGGGGGGGGGGGAATTTTAGGGTTTCCAGGGGGGGGGGGGGGGGGATTAAGATTATTTCAAGATCGCGTTAATACTAGAACCGATTACTTGATATTGTTTTCCCATCCCTACTTTACGAAATTCCTTTTATAACGTAAGTTGACCCACAAATCACGTTTCATGTAGACGTCTAGACTTGTTCTAGTATGTGTTGTTAAATTTAGCTTCCATTTTTACGTATACTGAGTAGGGGGAAAAGGGGGGGGGGATTTATAGGGAGGAAATAAGAACGGGGAGAATAACATTCTGAAAATATGGTGAAGGTGTGCACGGGCCAAAACAGGTTGTATACCACTGTCCTAGTTGATCTTTGATGTAAGGCCAGTGATGGTAGTTGATGGTGTTGCATTCTAACGACAGACAGCGACCACCTCCGGGCAATAGCTGTGAGAGGCTGGCTAAACCAGGTGTGGGTAGCCGATTTGGTGACAAACCAAGCGGTGAACTAGGGTATGCCTACCAAGCATGGGAAGACAGGATTCAACAGACAGCGCGGATGAAATCACTGATGATTCAAATGGCAAGATGGCGGTTACCTACAACGCATTGTGAAACGTAATGAGAACGACAAGGCACGTAGAGCGTCCTGGTCATCCATTGCGCCTGTATTCGTCTCCAGTCGTCTTGACTTGTCTTGCCACTGGACTCAGATGGACTCAGGCGAGAGAGTAAGGTCGACTTATTGCCCATCTCTTCCTCAGTTTAATCCAATTCATCTCGCAAGTCATTCTTCATCCGACTTCATATATAACCATCAAGCCCTGTGGCGAAGCGGCAGGCATTGGTACGCTGGCAGTCGTAGTCGCAGACCTGCACACAGGCGGCTTAGGCCATATGGTCGTCGTCTACTGACCGGAGCAGCACTGGGATTCGGAAACTCCCTGAGTGACTGAGCAGCCCTCTATAAGAAAGCACTGCTCACCTCCATAGCACGAGGAAGAGGCTAGAAAAGGTGTACTATACATTGTCTACTCCATTGTACAATCATTACCTAACCAGTTAGCCGCGGTTGGTTGGTACCCTACACTGCGGTTGACATGCAAACACATTAAAAACATTCATATTGGGCAGTTGGGAGCGTTTTGTGTGATATTCACTGGCACAGGAACGGAGCATAATGGGGATGACCCGTTGCTGTGAAGTTGGAACTGCGACTAACTAACTAACTAACTAACATTAAAAACCTGTAAAGCTAAAAGAGCTAACCATATTCCATTGACAATCGGAACTTGGAATGTACGTATCCTACTTGATAGAGACGGCGCGTCGGCCCTGGGAGACGAACAACACTGATTGGGCGAGAGCTGGGCAGGTACAACATCGATGTAGCAGCTTTGAGCTACACATGTTTCTGGAGTGGAAGGAAAATAGAGGAAAGACACCAAGCCGGTGTGGGATTTCCCATTAAGTCGACCCTGGCTAACAAAGTAGCTGAATTTTCTAAGGCTATACATGACTGGCTTATAACGATTAAGTTACTCCTGCTGAAAGGAAAGAAGCATGCAACCATCGTGAGTGTCTACGCACCAACCATGACAAATGAAGATGA
Organism: Cepaea nemoralis; assembly: GCA_014155875.1. Classification (NCBI taxonomy): domain Eukaryota; kingdom Metazoa; phylum Mollusca; class Gastropoda; order Stylommatophora; family Helicidae; genus Cepaea; species Cepaea nemoralis. The sequence continues at coordinate 94,172 of JACEFZ010020587.1, read as the reverse complement.
CGTCAAAAACAAGTTATATGAAGACCTACACAACGTATTCCCAAAGGAGACAAACGTATACTCCTTGGGGACTTCAATGTCAGAGTAGGCAAGGACACCGCCTCTTGGAGTGGCAACTATGGAAATTACGGAGTCGGAAAATGTAACTGCAATGGGCTACTCCTCCTTCAGACCTGTGTCGAAAACGATCTCCTTATCATCACAATTTTCCGTCGTCCCACGAGAAATAGGACACCATGGATGCAGTCTCGCTCGAAACACTGGCACCTCATTGACTGTGGCATCGTCAGGAGGAGTGACGGGCAAGACGTTCGGGTGACAAAGTCCATGTGTGGTGCTGAATGTTGGACAGACCATCGTCTCATTATCTCGAAAATAAACATACACATCAGACCACCACGGCGTCCTCAAGGTGTAAAAATGAAATAATAAAAACTAAATGTCACCCATCTAAACAGCAAAACAAAAATGCAGTTGTCATTTGAAAACAAGCTGGAAGACCGCCTCAAGCCAAATACTGCAGCTAAAAAGAATGTGGAAACAGACTGGAGAGCCCTAAAGGACATAATTTACAACACTGCTATGGAAATCCTGGGTCCAGCCTCCCGAAAGCATAAAGACTGGTTTGATGAAAATTATGAAGACATCAACCAATTGCTGGCTGAAAAACATCTTCTCCTGAAGCCACATTTGAATGCCCCGAAATCAACATAAAAAAGGATGCCTTCAATAACATTCGGTGAGTAGTGCAGCAGAAACGTCGGCACATGCGGGATTCCTGGCTGAGCAACAAAGCTGATGAAATTCAAGGGTTTGCTGACAGATATGATATGCAAAAATTCTACGACTCACTGAAAGCGATCTACGGTCCTCCATCACCAGGCATAGTCCCCCTCCTCAGGGCAGATGGGGGAACATTGGTCACCGGTAAGAAAGAAATCCTTCAACGCTGGACAGAGCATTTCAGCAACATCTTAAATGCATCTTCCTTCTTCGATAATGAAACCATCAACTGCCTTCCTCAAGTTCCCCTAATGATACACTTAATGACCTGCCAACCATAGTGGAACTAAACAAAGCCATGCAGTATGCTTCCAGTTGAAAGGCGCCTGGTCCTGACTCCATCCTAGCATAGGTTTACATGGCAGGTGGGCCAGTGCAAATAGGGCAGCTTCACCAAGTCTTTACAAACATATGGGTGAAAAAGACCATGCAACAAGATTTCAAGTACACGTCAATAGTCCACCTTTACAAACGTAAAGAAAACCGCAAATCCTGTGACAACCACCGAGGCATCTCCTTGCTTTCAATTGCAGGGAAGATACTCGCCAGAATTTTTCTCAACCGACTCACGGCCCATCTAGATCAAGGTCTTTTTCCTGAGAGACTGTGGCTTCAGAAAAGAACGTGGGACTGTTGTCATGATGTTCGCTGCAAGGCAGCTGCAAGAGAAATGTCAGGAACAGAACTCTGAAATGTTCTCCACTTTCATTGACCTTACCAATTCTTTTGATATAGTCAGCAGAGAAGGACTGTGGAAGATTATGGCGAAATGTGGCTGTCCACAAAAGTTTTGTCCAAACTGTGCTGCTATTTCATAAAGGTATGCAGGCAAGAGTACAGGAAAATTGTGAACTGTCTGAGCCCTTTCCTGTTGTCGGACACGTATGTGATTGATGGCTCAACCCCACAGAGATAAATGATGAAAAATCATTTTTCCCAATGTGATCCTGCCCGTTTAATTAATTTAGCTGTACTGACTCAATTGTTGAGACCAGAAATAGAGTTTTAGAGAACCAAGGAATACCTTTAGAAAATACTGAAAAAGTTGTACTCCCTTTTATACCCAATTTATTCCTTAAGTGGTTCCTTGCCTCTCCTCTACCAACTAAGTAATTCTATCTAGGGTAATTTAAAACAGTTTGACTATGACAAGTAAAATACAATCAATACATGACATGACCTCAGTTTTTATGATTTAATAAACACAAATATGGATTTTGTAAATTGCATTCAAAATTGCAATTTCCTGTCATAAAATAAGGACATATACATATACATTAAATATTACAGAATTGATGTGCCCATGATAAGGTAGATATTATCAGTTATATCTTTCCCAGTGGCCTGTAATGCTAAACTTTTACTGGTCTGGATGATCTGAAAATAAAGAACTGTCCCCAATCAGTATTCTCCACTTCCAGCTTTGGGAATCACTCTGGCTATCTTCAATTGTAGTATTAGTGTTCCTGGGTGTAGTAGAACATATGTTGGCTCTTGGTTTTATTCCCTTTGTTTTGGCAGGTAAAGGTTTAAATAAAGATTACATCTCCTATGAGACAGATGGAATGGTTGCAGGTAGATAAGTTTCTGCGCTACTCTATCAAGGGCATCACTCACAATGTGCTCACTCAACAGGTGCTGCATTCAATCTTCACCAAGTCAGGTCTGGATTGACATGAATAAGACCACTACCTGAAATACCATCAATCACATAATTCTAATAATATCATAAATATGACATTAGAATTTACATGTAAAAGCCTAAGAACATAATCAGTGAAAACAATAAAATGAACCCTGTTCTTAGAGAGAATAAACATAGAAGAAAGATAGTCATGGTGTTCTCATGGAGTTATCACCAACATAGTTGTTTGCTCTCAATCCAATCTTCCACTACCAGGGGTTCAAGGTTTAACTAGCAGATGTGCAGTTTCATCATCACCTATGCCTGTCCTCAGGTTTATAGAAGTAATACCTTGAGTGATTGGGAATTTAACAATTATGTTGACCATTCTCTTCTGTATCTAGTTTTGTTCTCTACTTCATCTTTTCCTATTCAAGAAAAAGGGTCTCATACATTAAGGGCTTTTAACAATCAATTCCCATTTCCATGAGTATTTGCGTATACACAAGAGAAGTACATTCTGTTATTATTCTTGTATAGCATTTAGGTGTATTCTTCTTCATGAAATGCTTCAAGTGAGAAGATTTCTTCCATTCTCATGTATGTAATATTTATTATCATCATCATCATGGTTTTTATAATCATTGTAATTAAAATCATTATCATTATTTTCATAATTATTACATTGTCATTACAATCATCATCATTATTATTATTATCATAATTATTACATTGTCATTACAATCATCATCATTATTATCATGCTTATGACATTAGAAATCATTACATTATTCTAACATTATCATCATAATCATGGTTATATCATTTTCATTAAATTACAGTCATCATCATTATCTTGGCAGTACATTGTTATCATCACAATAGACCATATGTGTTAACATAAACTACAAAGTGGAATTTTGCTGAAATTACAAACAGATGCTGGTGCTATGCGTAATGTATGATATGGTTTGTGTCGTGCTTAGCGCACAAAACTAGATGATAGTAATATGAATGATATTTTATACAAAGTGGTGTTACGCACCGGAGTGTACTAAATTATTTTTTTAGTTTATGGGTTACACCGAAGAATTTCTCTGGTGATAGGCATGGCATTTCACATCAAAGTTGCCAGCTATCATGAGATTGACTGTTGGCTTATACTCCCTCTCTCTCAGCATGTAACTTCACTCACTCACTCAATTTCCTCATGCATCAGTTAACATAACATATCCCTCTGTGCATGTGAGGTCACTTCACTCTCTCTGACATCATTCATATGTATGGTTGATAATTTCACTCAGTCCATAGACACATTCATATTGGTATGGGGAATCATATAGGAAGCATTCATCACACATCCTTCATCCTGTCATGTAAGGTGGGTACTTATGTGAATTCCCAATGATAACCTTAAATGTTAACACCATTGACATCACAATGAGATCTCACCCGTTCATCAGACAATCATATCTGTATGGATGACAATCATGCATATGTAGGTGCTTTATCCAGAATACATTCACAGATTCACAAGAATGACATTACAATTAAATCTCATCCTTCAACCTAACTTATAGCATGCATGCTGGTGGGTTTTATGAAATGATACATTCACATTTGTTTAACAATGATGAAATCACACATGAATCCTCACAGACATGCTATCAGCAATGCCATAGTGATCATTGTGATCATTAGACACACTTAGGCAATTCCCCCAGGATTTAGCAACAGGAAATCCAAGAGCTACCACATGTTCTCATAAAATACGTACAATTTAGGTGATATATCCAATTCACATTCAGGCATTATGAATTAAAATACTTCTTGCATGGCGGTTGGTTACGCACTATTATGAGGCACACATGGTGGCGATAGTTAAGCCTAACATGACGACCAGACGACCAGCTAGGACACAACGTGGTAAGAGGGCGGGCGCGCGCAGAAGGCGCTTAAAATGTGACAGATTGGGTATCGGAAATGTTCGAGTACTGTACTGGAACTGTGCATCATTTAGTCAACGCCGACCCATTCTTGAAAAACTACTCTACGGAAACGATATTGTAGTCTTGCAAGAAACACAGCTCACCGACGGAACAGTCAATGTTGCGGGATTTCAGGGTTTCTTTAACAGGCGGCACCTCGGACAGGCCATTATGGTCCGCGACAACATACTAGTGTCTGAGATCGATATGTCCGCCTGGAACAGCGATGCCCTGCAAGTGCAGGCATTAAGAATAATGACACCAGTGCAGCTTGCAATCGTTAACGTCTATGCGCGAAATGGGAAGGTCGACGTGCGACAATGGCAGAGTTTGTTCGATATGGATGAAAGGCATATAATCTACTGCGGGGACTTCAATGCCAGAGGCACTCAATGGGGGAATTGCATCACCAATAGACAGGGAGAAGATTTGGAGGACGCCCTGGCATCTGCTGCCCTAATCTGTCTGAATGATGGGAAGGTCACTAGAATGGCCACTCGACCAGGCGACTCTGACAGCATCATTGACTTGGCTCTGGTGTCGCCCACCATCGCACCAAGGTGCCCGTGGGGCACACTGGGATACCACGATAGTGACCACTACCCTTGTGTCATCCTGATCAAGAAATACGGGGCCATGAGTCAAAGAAACAAGACCAATGCCTTCCCGTACGACATCACTGGTCAAGACGCCATAAGCAAGATCAGAAGAAGGAAACTAACTTCCTCCCGTAGGAGACAAGAAAGATGGCTGCAGCCACCATGGTGGAATGGAGAGGTCGAGAAGGTGTGGCTGGGAAAGAGGCAGGCTGTCAAAGACTGGCAAAAGGCCAGAAAGGCTAACATGCCACAGGTTGAGTTGGCGAACCTGAAGACTGAGGTCGTTAGGACGACGACTTTATTCAAATCCTGCGCCAAACAGGCCAAGGCCGACAAATGGGACGAGTTCTGCAAGAAGGTGTGCTCCGAGCAATCTCTTACGACATTCTGGCGCCTCCACAAGAGCATGAACGGTGCTGCACAACGTAGGGGTATTCCAGACTTTCAAGGCACAGGCCTCGCATGGAAAAAGTCGGATGCGGATAAAGGTAAGGCCCTTCTTGGACGCTACATAGAACAGACTGACCAGAAAGACGAGCCCGCCAGACAGAGGACCACAACAACACTCTCTCAGTTGTGCGAGGGGGTCGGGACAGACGAAGAATGGACAATCACAGTTGAGATATTGCGTGCGATGCTCAAGAAATCACCTAACACCGCCCCAGGTCCAGACGGCATCCGATATGGTGACCTAATGGTGATATCAGATGATGACATGGAAGAACTGGCCAGAGAATTCAACACCAGTATCCAGAGGGGTCAGGTCAAAGAAGAATGGCTACACAGCTACTTGCTGCCGCTGCCAAAACCGAACAAAGACCACTCCAAGATAAGCGGCTACAGAATCATTACGATGCAGAATACTCGCGGCAAGCTACTGGAGAAAATTGTAGTACACAGACTTGCTTGGGACTTGGAACAGCTCGGCTGCTTCCCGCCCACACTTGGAGGATATAGACGCAACAAAGAGTCATGGCTGAATGCGGCGGTCTTTGCTCAAGATGTTTACGAAGGATTTCAGGTCAGAGAAGAGACATGTGCGGCCGCCATAGACTTAGAGGACGTATATAACAGAGTATCTTTCGAGCACTTGATGCAAACCCTCCTCAGACTGAAAGTGCACCCTCACCTAATACGATGGATAGCTGCAGTTCTACTCCAAAGGAAGGTGGTGCTAAGATGCGGGAGTTGGTCTTCTGAGCCGATAACGATATGTCCAGGATTGTCGCAGGGTTCACCACTGTCACCAGTACTATTCAGCGTGTATACGGTGCCGATCACTGAACAACAGTTGGATGGGAGGGGTAGGACTCTATCATTCGTTGACGACATCCTCGTGTATCGACAGGGTCGAGATAGACAGGCGGTTGCCAACTATATGCAGCGCGAACTAGATCGAATTTCCTCATGGTGTGCTGATGCCGATGCCCTTGTCAACCCTGCACAGGCAACGGTTACATGGTTCTCACTAAACAACCATATTGTGAAAACAGACCTGCCGGCAGTAAGAATGGATGGGAGCATTCTGAGTAGAACCCAATCAATGACATATCTTGGCGTGAGGCTTGATCGTAGCCTGTCCTTCAGAGATCATGTCGATTATGTCATAACGAAGGCTCGAAAAGGTTTGGCAGCAATGAGAGTCATGGCGACTGCCAATATCGAGCAAAGACTGCTATTACTTCTGTTCCAAGGACTTGTGCTTTCACGCATCGAGTATGCCCTGGCCATCCTCACTGTCAGCCCTACACAGATTGGAAGACTTGAAAAGGTACAAAACGAAGCCATGCGCATCATTTTGGGCTGCACGAGAGACACCAGCTGTGTAGCAATGAGATACCTCCTTGACTTCCCGACAATGGAACACAGGATCAAGATCTGGAGAGCTCGTGCATACTTAAAAATAAGTGCAGATGAGCAGCACCCTCTGCATGACGCTGTATTCAGAGAAAAGGGTGACAGGCTAAAGAGGGGCAAATCATGGATGGGTCGGGCGGAAGATGTCGTCGGACAGGTCTGCAGTCTTACCAGTATCAACCCCGGCAAGGAATGGGTGCCGGTGCCTCCAGCTTTTAAGTGTACCTTCTCCTGCATTATCACACTCGACAGACGGTGCAGAGAGCAGAACCCTGCCGCTGTCAATGCAGAGGTTAACGCGCTCATCTATGATCACTCAGATAGCCCCGAAGTGCTCATCTATACAGATGGATCTGTTGTAAAGCAGCAGAGAAGTGCGTGGGCATTTACAGCCCGTACAGCGGGCCGAACCGTTCAAGAATCCAGTGGTGCCCACTCTATGACCACGAGCAGCATGACGATGGAGGTGATGGCAGTTACACAGGCTTTCATATGGCTGGAATCACAGCATTATACCAACGTGTGTGTACTAAGTGATTCAATGAGCATGATTCAGAAGGTCGAAGCTGGATCTGTACGTAGACAGTGGACTGAGTCGCTGCGGAAGTCCGTTGTCCGCAAAGTCACCTTCATCTTCGTCCCGGGACATGCGGGAGTCGAGGGAAATGAACGAGCTGATAAATTGGCTGGCTCTGCACCCCCTGTAGATGGCCAGCCCATGGATCGTGCCGATGTTATTAACGCCCTTAAAGATATGGCGAGAACAGAGGATTTTGACGCCAGTGATTCCACATCGCTTTCCAGGATGAAAGACCTGGGCGTAAGAATCAGCACAGCCAGACGCGAGAGGTACATCGGGAAAACAAAGCGCCTCGTCAACCAACACAGAACTGGCACTATTAGCCACCGGACGCTGATGCATATGCTGGGGGGAGGATCTGAGCACCTATGGACATGTCCGGAGTGCAACGAAGATACCCCAACTGATAACTAACTAACTATGAGGCACACATATTATTATTGCCCATGGTTAACAGCCATGTCTATACATTTACCTTACCCCATGTGAGCTGTACCATCACACAAATTATGATACCTGTAGAATCTGGTTCTCATGGGTTCATGAATTATAAGAAAACTATCTGTTTGTCCATGTGCTCATGTAAAAAAATAAATCTACTGACTAATGTGCTCAATCTACTTGACTATACACATTCCACTAACTTCTCTATTAGTGCTGGCACATGTAAACTAGTTTTTAATCTTACCAGTGGGCCATATACATTATGTACTTACCACTGTACTAAGAATTCTGAATTTCCTTAAGTCACTCTAAGTCATTGTAGATTCAGTTTCATGCTTAAGAAATAAAATGTATAACATGTTTTTAATGTTTTATACATTAACTAAGTTGTTTAGCTGGGAGAAAATAAATTCACTATGGGTATTTTTAATTAATAGTTTATCTATAAACTATAACAATTAAATTAACTCCTTAAGAATTCATCACACGTGTTCACCGAGTCTACTTACCAAATCTTCTTCTAGGAAAAATAGGCTCACATTTAATCTAAGATTTAAACTAAAGTATATTCACCTCATCAAAACACGACTTAAAACACTCACCGTCAGGTTTCAGAATCTGGGTGCGATGTTGTAGGATGATGTTTCCTATCTTAATTTAAAATACTTATATTTAAATCTTATATTTAGATATAATTCATCATTCCCTTCGCCTACGATCTTCTCCTCGCCTTGTGCTGGGCTGGTTCACACAAACAGACCGTGTTCCGGTGGTTTTCTGTTATTTATTCTGTTTTTGTGTTTCGGTGGTGACGTCACAATGGGTTGATGAAAAAGTCGGATTACCGCTGCCGGGAATGAGCGGTGTCAAACTATTTTCATTGCCTGGAATTATTTAGTGCATGTTACTCTTGTGAAAATGTATATCACATGGCTCCCCTCTCAGACTTTTGTTCGCCTGAAGAACAATAGCTTTGAGCAAGCGTAACAAGCTTATAATTCCTCTAATCCTTTCTTCTCCCATTATTTCTTTTCTCCTCTGATTCTTGTACAGAATCTTCAATAGGATGTCTGCTGAGAAAGTCTGCTCCTACATTCATCCTTCCTGGAACATATTCAACTTGAAATGAATACGGTTGTAGAAGTAACGACCATCTCATTAGTCGAGCGTTTAAGTTTCTGGATGCTGCCAGGAACGTGAAAGGTTGATGATCACACTGTATTGTGAAGTGTTTCCCATACAGGTACGCCTGAAACTTCTCTACTGCCCATACTAAAGCTAAACATTCTTTTTCAATGGTAGAATAATTGCGTTCGGCTGAATTTAATTTTCTACTGGCATAGGCAACTGGAAAGAACATTGATTTATCCTCATCCATTCCTTGTAATAAGGTGGCACCAATTCCTATGTTGCTTGCATCCGTCCTAAGTATCCATGGACGCATTAGACCTGGTGGATGAAGAACTGGTTTTGCTATTAAAGCTTTCTTTAACTCCGCTTAAGCTTTCTCACAGTCAGCAGACCAAACAACATTCTCTGGTTCCCCTTTCCGAGTGAGATTTGTCAACGGAGATGCGAGGGAATTGAAGTTCGGGATGTATCTTTGGTAAAAATCTACAGAGAGATACAAAAGATCGAACATCCTTTTTGGTTCTGGGTCGCGATGCTTTTCTTAGTTTCTCCACATTACCATCATGAGGTTGCATTTTGCCTTGAGATATTGTGTGTCCCAAAAAATCTAATTGCCTGAACCCAATCTGGCACTTCTTTGGTCTTGCTGTCAACCCCACGTCTTTCATGCGGTTGAACAGTATCTTCAAAGTCTTAAGATGTTCCTCGAATGTTTCTGTAGCAATCAGGATGTCATCCATGAAGTTGCTAAGACGTGGATTTTTCAATGGTCCTAAAAGTTTCCTCATTATGCGAGTGTAGATACTAGGCGCATTGCTTAATCCGAAAGGAAGAACGTTAAATTCATAGTGTCCATCAGGAGTGCTGAAGGCTAACCACGGTCTAACTTCCTTTTTCACTGGGATTTGATAATATCCTTTGCTGAGGTCTATCTTTGTGCAGTATTTTGCTCTGTTGAGGCTGGTAAAAAGTTGATTTTGATCGGGCAGTGGTTCCGGTTGGAACTCTGTTACCGCATTCAGCTGCCGATAATCAATGCATAATCTATGTTCACCACTGGGTTTCCTCAATAAAACTACACTTGCATTGTAAGGTGATTCAGAAGGTGATATTATCCCAGCTGAAAGCAATTGTTGAATTTCATCTTTGAGAGATTTGGCTTTGGTGTATGGAACAGGGTACGTTTTGACTCGCGCAGGTGTTGTATCCTTCAACTTCATGTCAAATTCTTCAAGATTTGTTAATCCTGGCTTGTCTGTTAGTATCTCTGCATAATTCTCTAAGCACTCTCGAATCTGCTGCTGCTGATCCGTCGTTAATGTTGAACTAATGTCCACATCTCGATAAGTCTCGTAGAATTGCAGTGGATACTCCACTCCCATTGAGTTTCCATGCTCAAATTCTGTTGCTACGGCCATTGCTATCAAATGTGCTGTCTCGGTGGTGGGTCTCTCGTTGTACTTTCGTAGCAGGTTGAGATGAAAGATTTTCCTTTTCATCTTGATAGCGATCTTGTAGTTTGTTCTGGAATTTTCTTCTTCACAACGTAAGGTCCTCTCCAACCGATCTGCAACTGATTTTGACTTGCGGGAAGAAGTACTTGCACTTTTTCTCCCACCTCTAACTCAATGTTGTTTGATTTCTTGTTGAAATCTCTCGTGATAGGCCTTTCCTCTAATGTTGCTGGTGGTTGCCAGAGCTTCGGGGCCTATTTCGGACATTCTGGGCATGATGTGACATATCGTTGGAGATCCATGTTAATTCCAGGCCATTAGTAGTAAGTTGAGATTCGTTGCATGGTTGCGTTGATTCCCATATGTCCGCTAAACGGCATACTATGTCCCATCTCAAGTATTTGTGTTCTTTAAGTAGTTAGAACAACCAGTTGAGAATACTTTTGTCCTAACTTTCCTGCCTTTCTGTAAAGAATTCCATTCTTCATGTAGAGATCACCCTTCCCAGGAGGTGTATGTGATTTTGGCAACTTACGGAAGCACGTCCCAAGTGAGCTATCTGTTGCTTGGGCTTGTTTTAAATCTTCGGGCTGAAGATTTGCTGGTGTCGTAGTCGTTGGAGTTTCCTTGGCCTGTTGGCGCTTAGTCACCGCTGATGCTATCATTGGCTGTACTGGTTCTCCTAAAATGACGTAGCGACATCCAAGCATGACAGGGTAAATTAGGTCTTAAATGCCCGCAGCTCTGATTTCTCCCGTAACATAGCGTAAAGTTATGCTGACCTTGGCAACAGGAAGTGTCATAGGCACGGAAGTTTTCAGAAATCCTTGTATTTCGACGGTTTCATCTGTAACTTGCTCAGGGTTTACCAATGAGGCTTGTACAATTGCGTCGAAAAATAAACTTGTATCATAGAGACATTCCACTGTCCATCCATTCAGGTTGACAGATTCTATGACTGACAGTTTGGAGTTTGTATTCCGTTGCGTGTCCATATTGGAATGAGCATTACGGTTCCTTCTCGCTGCTTTAGGTTTTACTGCACAGGCTGTGGTAAGAGGTTGAGGCTTCTTTTTGCAATCCTTTGTGTTATGCGTATGAGTTTTACAATGGCTGCAGTAAGGCTTCTCCCACTTGACCTGCTGGTTCTGATTTGTAGTGGTCTTATTTGATCCATTCGATCCATTTGGTTTGCTGGATTTCGGTTCTCCTTTATCTTTGGTCTTCTGAGGGAATTCGCGAGGAAGATTATTGGTAGTTCGTTGATTACCTCCCGCCTCTTTCTGCGACTTTTTATATCTCTCTGCCAAAGTATGATAGACTCCAATCTCTCAGCTCCATTCTGTGTTAAAAATGCTCTCATGTCCTGAGACATTTTCTGTTTGAGTTGATCTATTAGAAACATTTCCTGTAGATCTTGGTAGGTTTCCTCAAATCTAGACATGGTACGCCATTTGTTTAGGTACGATCTTAGTCTTTCTACGTATTGAGAGAAGTTCTCTCCGGCTTACTTCCGAGCAGTCCTGAACTGTTTCTTGTAGTTCTCGCCGTCTATGTCGAATCTGGCTAATAGGGCTTGTTTTAGGATGTTATAATTGCCCAACTCCTCCGGTCGTATCATAGATAATACTTCGTAAGAAATTCCGCGAAGTCCTTGTGACAATTTAACTGCCCATTTGGTCTCCTCCAATCCGCACATCACACATATCCTCTCGAATCTTGATAAATAATTTTCGATGATGTCTGTTTGTTCGTTGAAAGGTTCCAATGGAAAAGACATGGCGTTCACTTGAACTGAAGCTGCTTCCCTTGGTGGTTCAGCTGAAAATCTACTTTGATCTGTTGAGGGATTATGTTGGTTCATGATTTCCATTCGGCGAAACTCAGTTTCATTGTCCAACTTCCTCATTTCCAGTTCATGTTGTCGTCTTCTTTCTTCTTGTTCTCTGTCTGATTGTAGCCTTTCTCTTTCTGCTTGTCTATCCTTCTCCTTATTTTCCAATTCGACTTGTAGCCGTCTTTCTTCCTTTTACTTCTCAGCTTGTAGCCCTTCGTGTTTCTCGAACTCTTCGCTAACATACTGAGCTAACTCCTTACCTGTTAGGTCGCAATGCTTACTAGTCTCCATGAAAAGATTTCTCAGTCTGGCGGTGTCTGCCATTCTTACCTTTTTCTTGTCATATCTGAAAGTGAATACGCCTGTATACCTGGAGAATAGACTTTAAGCAAATCATGTATGTCTGATTAGAGTTATCTACCTAACTTTATCAATATCTAATGATATGATAACTTCTGACTAGGTGAATGATACTATCCTAACCTGCTATATTCTACTTTCTAAATAAAGAAATACCCGGACTTATCCCCCAACTTGTCGGATACGTATGTGATTGATGGCTCAACCCCACAGAGATAAATGATGAAAAATCATTTTTCCCAATGTGATCCTGCCCGTTTAACTAATTTAGCTGTACTGACTCAATTGTTGAGACCAGAAATAGAGTTTTAGAGAACCAAGTAATACCTTTAGAAAATACTGAAAAAGTTGTACTCCCCTTTATACCCAATTTATTCCTTAAGTGGTTCCTTGCCTCTCCTCTACCAACTAATTCATTATATCTATTGTAATTTAAAACAATTTGACTATGACAAGTAAAATACAATCAATACATGACATGACCTCAGTTTTTATGAATTAATAAACACAAATATGGATTTTGTAAATTTCATTCAAAATTACAATTTCCTGTCATAAAATAAGGACATATACATATACATTAAATATTACAGAATTAATGTGCCCATGATAAGGTAGATATTATCAGTTATATTTTTCCTAGTGGCCTGTAATGCTAATCTTTTACTGGTCTGGATGATCTGGAAAAAAAAGAACTGTCCCCAATCAGGATTCTCCTTTTCCAGCTTTGGGAATCACTCTGACTATCATCAATTGTAGTATTAGTGTTCCTGGGTGTAGTAGAGCATATGTTGGCTCTTGGTTTTATTCCTTTTGATTTGGCAGGTAAAGGTTTAAATAAAGATTACCTCTCCTATGAGACAGATGGAATGGTTGCAGGTAGATAAGTTTCTGCGCTACTCTATCAAGGGCATCACTCACAATGTGCTCACTCAACAGGTGCTGCATTCAATCTTCACCAAGTCAGGTCTGAATTGACATGAATAAGACCATTACCTGAAATACCATCAATCACATAATTCTAATAATATCATAAATATGACATTAGAATTTACATGTAAAAGCCTAAGAACATAATCAGTGAAAAAAATAAAATGAACCCTGTTCTTAGAGAGAATAAACATAGAAGAAAGATAGTCATGGTGTTCTCATGGAGTTATCACCAACATAGTTGTTTGCTCTCCATCCAATCTTCCACTACCAGGGGTTCAAGGTTTAACTAGAAGACGTACAGTTTCATCATCACCTATGCCTGTCCTCAGGTTTATAGAAGTAATACCTTGAGTGATTGGGAATTTAACAATTATGTTGACCATTCTCTTCTGTATCTAGTTTTGTTCTCTACTTCATCTTTTCCTATTCAAGAAAAAGGGCCTCATACATTAAGGGCTTTTAACAATCAGTTCCCATTTCCATGAGTATTTGTTCATAAACAAGAGAAGTACATTCTGGTATTATTCTTGTATAGCATTCAGATGTATTCTTCTTCATTAAATGCTTCAAGTGAGAAGATTTCTTCCATTCTCATGTATGTAATATTTATTATCATCATCATCATCATCATCAACATCATCATGGTTTTATAATCATTGCAATTAAAAGCATTATCATTATTTTCATAATTATTACATTGTCATTACAATCATTATTATTATTATTATTATCATAATTATTACATTGTCATTACAATCATCATCATTATTATCATGATTATGACATTAGAAATCATTACATTTTTCTAACATTATCATCATAATCATGGTTATATCATTTTCATTAAATTACAGTCATAACATTATCTTGGTAGTACATTGTTATCATCACAATAGACCATATGTGTTAACATGAACTACAAAGTGGGATTTCGCTTAAATTACAAACACAGATGCTGGTGCTATGCGTAATGTATGATATGGTTTGTGTCGTGCTTATCGCACAAAACTAGATGATAGGAATATGAATGATATTTTATACAAAGTGGTGTTACGCACCGGAGTGTACTAAATTATTTATTTAGTTTATGGATTACACCGAAGCATTTCTCTGGTGATAGGTATGGCATTCCACATCAAAGTTGCCAGCTATAATGAGATTGACTGTTGGCTTATACTCCTCTCTCTCAGCATGTAACTTCACTCACTCACTCAATGTCCTCATGCATCAGTCAACATATCCCTTTGTGCAAGTGAGGTCACTTCTCTCTCTCTGACATCATTCATACGTATGGATGATAATTTCACTCAGTCCATAGACACATTCCTATTGGTATGGGGAATCATATAGGAATCATGCATCACACATCCTTCATACTGTCATGTAAGGTGGGTATTTATGTGAATTCCCAATGATAACCTTAAATGTTAACACCATTGACATCACAATGAGATCTCACCCATTCATCAGACAATCATATCTGTATGGATGACAATCATGCATATGTAGGTGCTTTATCCAGAATACATTCACAGATTCACAAGAATGGCATTACAATTAAATCTCATCCTTCAACCTAACTTATAGTCATGCATGCTGGTGGGTTTTATGAAATGATACATTCACATCTGTTTAACAATGATGAAATCACACATGAATTCTCACAGACATGCTATCAGCAATGCCATAGTGAGCATTGTGATCATTAAACACACTTAGGCACTTCCCCCAGGATTTAGCAACAGGAAATCCAGGAGCTATCACATGTTCTCATAAAATACATACAATTTAGGTGATATATCCAATTCACATTCAGGCATTATGAATTAAAACACTTCTTGCATGGCGGTTGGTTACGCACTATTATGAGGCACACATATTATTATTGCCCATGATTAACAGCCATGTCTATATATTTACCTTACCCCATGTGGGCTGTACCATCACACAAATTATGATACCTGTAGAATCTGGTTCTCATGGGTTCATGAATTATAAGAAAAATATCTGTTTGTCCATGTGCTCATGTAAAAAAGATTAATCTACTGACTAATGTGCTCAATCTACTTGACTATACACATTCCTCTAACTTCTCTATTAGTGCTGGCACATGTAAACTAGTTTTTAATCTTACCAGTGGGCCATATACATTATGTCCTTACCACTGTACTAAGAATTCTGAATTTCCTTAAGTCACTCTAAGTCATTGTAGATTCAGTTTCATGCTTAATAAATAAAATGTATAACATGTGTCTAATGTTTTATACATTAGCTAAGTTGTTTAGCTGGGAGAAAATAAATTCATTATGGGTATTCTTAATTAATAGTTTATCTATAAACTATAACAATTAAATTAACTCCTTAAGAATTCATCACACGTGTTCACCGAGTCTACTTACCAAATCTTCTTCTAGGAAAAATAGGCTCACATTTAATCTAAGATTTAAACTAAATTATATTCACCTCATCAAAACACGACTTCCAACACTCAGCGTCAGGTTTCAGAATCTGGGTGCGATGCTGTAGGCTGATGTTTCCTATCTTAATTTAAAATACTTATATGTAAATCTTATATTTAGATATATTTCATCATTCCCTTCGCCTCCGATCTTCTCCTCGCCTTGTGCTGGGCTGGTTCACACAAACAGACCGTGTTCCGGTGGTTTTCTGTTATTTATTCTGTTTTAGTGTTCCGGTGGTGACGTCACAATGGGTTGATGAAAAAGTCGGATTACCGCTGTTGGGAATGAGCGGTGTCAAACTATTTTCATTGCCTGGAATTATTTAGTGCATGGTACTCTTGTGAAAATGTATATCACACCTGTCACCAATAGAATGAAGCACGGATGTGTCCTGGCATCAACACTGTTCAGCCTCATGTTTTCAGCTATGCTGACGAATTCCTCCGAGAACAATGCCATTGGAATAGACAAAACATACCGCATGGATGGAAAGTTTTTCAGAAGGCTGAAGGCCAACACCAAAACTAATAGCGACACCGTCAGAGAACTGTTGTTTGCTGATTGCGCTCTATACGCCAACTCAGAGGCTGACATGTGCCACGGAGTAACTATACTATTTAGCTATATCTTTATTCTTCCTTGGCAAGTTTGGCTTCAATTGTCTAGCATCCTTCTCAACCATACGAACTGGAACTTTGTAACGTAATTGTTCAACTGTGATATATATAACACTGACAGAATGTCTTAATCTTTAGCCGATGATTTATTTCAGGCAGTATCTCGTGAAACAGATGACCTGCAGGCATAATATACCATCACACAGTCCGTCATCCCTACTCACACTACCGTACTCACCAAGACTACAATTAATACAGACATGTCGCTTGTCATCTTGCAATCATTAACAGTGTTGACAATTCGTAACAATATTCCTACCTACTATTAAATCTCATAGAACCTTTAGACTTGATTACTCACGTCTGTCTTGGGTATCCCCTCTTGTATGACCTTTTGCTGATTCTCCAACTGACAATGTTGACTTCGTATCTTAGAGTGTTTCCTACTTCTGTCTATACTCAGTGCTGAATCATGTTCATATTACAATCCGTCTCTTCTCCTTCCTTCCTTCTTCCTCTCCTTAAGTTCTCTGGATTATAGACATTCTCTTCCTTCGCTTCACCAGATCTTGTCCTGATCATAACAGTGTCTTCTTTCCTTCATCGCTGTTCCCCGTCTGTTTCTTTGTGACGCTTTCCATCACCAAGTCAGTTATTGTGCGTTCAATGTGTGCTGTATTTTCCTATTTCCCGATTATCGTATTATTTGTCCTGCGACACATGGCACATATGCCCCCTCGTCAAATTAAAATGTTGTAGACATTTTACCTATAAACTCAGTCTTCCAGTCTGTGACATGAGTCGCAGTAGTCGAACATACCTTTCATATTGGTCCATGGTCGCACATCTCCGTCTACATTGTCTACTAAAGGTCGCACATATCCGTCTACATTGTCTACTAAAGGTCGCACATAACTGTCCGTGTCTCTACATAAGCGTATCCCTTATCCTTATAACCTATTCCATTGTGAATAGTTGAAGTGACATGAACGACATCACAAAAAACAAATTTATAAATCGGACACATATCACATCTATCCCCGTAGACAATGTGTGGCTCCCAAACTCCTTTTTATCTCAGAGAATTGAAGTCCAGCATCACAAAGTCTCAATGTCTCCCCGGACATCCCTAGTGGCTCCTTAACTGTGTGTGTTCATCACATCCTGCCTCCACTGACATCATTGTTAAGTGAATCGCTCTTGCCTTCCATGTGCATAATCGTAGTCGACCTTCCCATACTCCAATGTGCGTGTGACCTAACTACAGTTGACGTAACTTCTGTGCTTCGACTTCGACTGTTTTCGTGTAACGCTTCATGTGGGGTTTTCATATGCGTATATTTTTGTCGGCACGTTCTAATGTTGTTACTGTATATTCTTCGTTGACCTCTGTGACTTATGAGTACAGCTGCCTAATATTCACCTGCAATATTTAATCCTACTCTATCACGTGATAATAGCAATATTAAATTAATCACCTAGATAGCTAATATTCCTTTCATTCCTATTCATCCTGTTCATGAAATAAATACATCTTAAAGTTATGCATAATAACCCATGCAATAATACAATTGAAATGAAATCACCGAATAATCAAAATTAATCCAATTTCCTCTTAAAATTAAATCAGTAGTAACCTTTGCATCATGTGCCCTACCTATTTGGTTTACTAAACCTGTGGAGATTGTGTCAAAGTGTACATAATATATATGTATTGTCATGACAAAATAACAATAATACATCATGTGATACTGAAAAATGCATTAAACGAAATAATGACAAGTCGTGTTCTTTTCTTTTGTTTTGTCATGTCTTTTTTTTTTTTTTTTTTTCCATAATTCAATTCTTTTTTGTTCTTGAATTTATTTATTTATTTTTTTTTTTCATTTTCCTGAATTTTTTTTTCAGGAATGTATCTTTTTTTCATTTTCCTGAATTTTTTTTTTTCAGGAATTCGTCTTTTTTTCATTTTTCTGAATTTATTTTTTTCAGGAATTCATATTTTTGTCAATTTTCATGAATTTCATTTTCAACAGCAATAAAATATCATTAATATATCTTAATAATTAATCTAACTTATCTGGAATACGACGATTTCGCTCGCAGATAACTTGTAACATTGGATTACATTTCGTCTGCTCGACATGCTTCAGATCTTATTTTGACGATAATATACGTAGTTACAACCATTCTCTCCATACAGATACTGCCATATTCTAACTATCTGTAACAATAATAACTTAAATATGTATGTATCTGGACACATCAATAATGACATAGTTATAACATAGTTATTAACAATTGATAACATCAATTACTATTAGCTGTTTTCCGATAGTCTGAAATGTCCTGACCGTTTGTTCAGAGTATCAAATTTGTTCAAACACCCTTAATGAGTTGCTATACTGTGGATGATGTGTACAAGCTGTTCGACCATGTGAATTGTTGTATTGTATGTACATATTATTGACGTACTGTGATGTATGTGGTTGCTTGACATGTTATATGTGTTTGACGTATTACGTGATTGTAACGAATTGTACTCCCTACATCGTATATGTAAATATCTGTATATGTATTGTGTCGTTTAATTAGAATATAAGTGAAATTTATAGACAGAAGAATTTCGACAGATTCATAAAGACAGAATTCAGTGTTCAGAAATACAATGCTCATCTGTCGCTGTCTGTACTGCATGTGAATCTAATGGATGTATCTGTCTTGACTTGTTTTAATCTATTTAATTTATGTTTCTTTAATGTGTAGAACTGGGCAGTGATTCTCATATTCCTGTGTGACATATGTTGTTACTGATTTATAGTCATCTATTTGACGTGTTCTTTCTTTCCGTTCTTTATCGGACAAAACTAGATATTTCCAATACCGATTCCAATACCTTATTTTCACATCCCGTATTCTTTTGTCAATTTGAGTTTCGGGAATACTTTGTTGTTTCCATTCTGTTAGTAAAGTGTCTGTGTTGGTATAATGGGGTTGTGACATCTTTGGCGGAGTTTCTTCATGCCAGTTTGATTTTGTATAGTCTGTCATATCTGTTTGTCGTGGTTTGGCTGTCTTTTTTAACCGACGCTGTTGTCTGTTGTTCTTTCTGTATGACTCCTCGTCATCTGAGCTCGACTCATATCCTCTAGCTGCACATCCGTGTATGTGATCTACATTACTCTGATCTAAGTATGACGCAAAGAATTGTTTAATCATTGCTGTGCTGTCACTAAATGAAGGACTAATACGTCTAAAATTTTCAATTCCAAATGTAACTTTCTCAAGTTCTGCCTGAGTTAGATTCGATCTTATTGGTAATGAATCCCAAGTAATGTCTGACTGTGTTAACTCTTGTAAATTGTTATGGGATGTCTCTTGTGTATTGTCTTTACTACTATATGTCAATTCAGTGTTCATTACTTGACTAGTTTGCTTTTGGTTGCCTGTGTAGTTTTATTTTATTTCATACATGTTGGTTTCTATTTCTGAATCATCGCTTGCGACAGGTATCTTTTTGTCTTTTGTCGGGAAAATTAATTCTGCGTAATTTCCTTCAAGTATTTTCATGTTGTCTTTTCCCCATTGTTCTACTTCTTGGGCGGTACACTCTTTTACTCCTGGAATGTTTCCCACAATTAATTCCGTCGTTGGTTGTGGTAGTACTGCTGCTGTTACACGTCCTTGGTAGTATGGGCAATTGATGTTTTAGCTTTCTCATATACCTGTGCCAACTTTGGGCTCAATATCAACTTGGAGAAGACTGTAGTTATATACCAGCCAGCTCCAGTGAATAATCACAATGTGCCGAATATTAAGGTGAATGGTCATAGACTAAGTGTTGTGGAAAAATTCACTTATCTTGGCAGCAGTGTGGCAAAAGCTGCCACAATTGATGACGGAGTGAATGCAAGAATCTCCAAGGCCAGCCTTTGGCAGATTGTACAAGAATGTACGGCGCTGAAATGGAATAAACCTGCACACAAAGCTAAAAATCTATAAAACAGTTGCATTATCCACACTGCTATATGCTTGTGAAACATGGACTGTTTATCAACGACATGATAGGAAATTAAACCACTTCCACACAGTCTGCCTTAGGAAGCTATTGAAGATTAAATGGCTAGACAAGGTCCCAGACACTGAAGTTCTAGAAAGAGCAGCCATGCCAAGTATCCACACTTTACTAATGAAAAATAAGATTCGCTGGGCTGGTCACTTGACTCGTATGCCAGATCACAGGTTACCTAAACAAATTATTTACGGCGAGCTGCGTTGTGGTAAACGCTCCCAAGACGGCCAGAGGAAAGTCTCTCTAAAAGCTGTTGGAATTCATCCTGACAACACCTGGGAGACTGCTGCTAAACAATTGGGAGACTGCATTCTTTGCCCACGTTATCAGAAAAAATGTCGAGCTAAAATAGCCTTATCAGCCATCTTAGAAATCATTGCTCCATACTTTCAACCCAACTGGATCACATGAATGGTCATCATCATTCTTGATGGACAAACAACATTCTAACGACATGGCCAAACCACTTAATCTTGTCTCTTTCAATAAATGTGGCACAAGGTGTTGATCCCGCTTTCCGTTTGATAACATCATTTAATGCTCGGTCTCTGATTGTTAAGTTGGCAGCTCTCCTCAGGGATCTCATCTTGCAGGTGTTGATTTTTGCGAATGTGTGATTTGGATAAGCCCAAGATTGAGATTGGTAGCATAGGGTTGGTGTGAATATGCTGTTTATTATCTGTCGTTGTTTGGACATGGGTATATTTGGATGTTTCAGTAAATGTGATAGTTGATATGTAACTGCACTAGCTTTTTGACATCTGATTTCGATTTCTCTGTCTCTTCAGTGATCATACTACCAAGATATTTGAATTCTTTAACTTGTCTCAGAGATGTGCTATTTATCTGTATACTTAGTGGACCAGGCGATCTGCTAACTTGCATTACTTTCGGTTTTGACGGTGTTTATAATCATATTGTATCAGCTGCATGTTAATATGATTTTGTACTCTGCCCTCATCGCGGTAAAACACGCACTGATCGTCTGCAAATAGAAGTTCATTTCCCGTAAATTAACTAAATGAAGTTCATTTATATCCCGTCTGGGTAAAGCCGGGGCGGCCGTCCCTAATCCAGCGCGTCCACAGGTGCCCGATCGTGGAACGGCATCTAGATGTAGAGGATTGCTGCGAATACCCAATAAACAGCCGCGGACTAACTTGCGGTGGGAACAGGGCGAGGCGGGATCTCAGGGTTGGATCTGAGTTCCTTAGAAAATACCTCACATGCTCGGAGACGTGCCTGCCAAGCGAGTTAGGGGAGCTCTAACCACTCCCCCGAGTAAGTGGAACCAGTTAGCTTTGGACAGCAGTCCATCTAGGAGACAGACAACTCAAATATAAACCCCCAAGTTCAGGTGGACCAGCGTGCTGAGGCACTGGATGGCCATGGGTAAACTGGTCGTGAACGTTGGACGTCTGGTTAGGCGTGCGGGACAGCACCAGACGTATGCACTCCTACGGGACATCCCCTGCCTCTTCCCTATCATGCAAGGAATGCTAGGGCGACCAGTTATTTCCTGCAATATCCAAAATTTCCTTATGGAATTAATTAAACACGGGAATCAAATCAAATCAACTTTATTAGGGTCACAAATTGGGCGCGCAGGCCCGTCTTACATTCAGCCCTTCCAATCACTCGTCTTTCGTTCATCAAGAGTATTATACATTTACATAGGAAGAAAAATAAACATTGTGAAATGAATGTTGTAAACATAAACAAGGCAAATTACCATGTTATGAGGCGCATCTCCCACCTACTCATACATCACCCCACCCACACACACACCCACCTACCCACACACACGCACACCAAGGGACACATACATACCCCACCAACCGACCCATTTCCCTCCCGCACATCCCCCACCCACACACACTGCATTCACCTGTTCCCCCAACCAAAACACACTCGCCACCCACAAACGTTCCCCCACCAACCCACACATCTCACGCCCACCCACATACACATCCTAACCCATGCATCTTCTCCCCACCCACACCACAAACCACCCATCTCCCAGCCACATCTCCATCGACCACATATTCCCCACGAACGCACTCAATCCCACACCAACCCACACATCGCACATCTAGTCACACATCCCCAAACCATACACACACATCCCCACCAACTGACATCTTCCTACCCCCCCCCCACCTCCCACACACACACACACACACACATCTCCCTAACCACCCATACATCCCCAATCCACTCACACACACCCCACCACCCACACATACATCCTCCACCCACCCACCCACACATGCCTCAACTCAATCCCCCACCACACAATCCCCCACCCTCACATCACATGCATCCCCTACCACGCAATATTCCCAACCCACTCACTGCACACACACATATCCCTCACCAACACATCCCACACCCACATACCACCACACATCTCCACCTACACACCACACACATATCCCCCACCCACATACCACACAATATTCCCACCCACACCCACACAGATACCCTTACCCATCCACCCCACATACCCCCACCCACACACCACAAAAATCCCCCACCCACACACACATACCTCACCCACACAATATCCCCAACCAACACACGACACACCTCTCCCCACCCACACACGCATTCCCTACCCGTCCACCAACACACACTCACTCACGCACACATCCTCCACTACGCACCCACACACCCCTACCCACCCACCCCAGCCAAACATCTCTCGATCACAATACCCCTACCCACACACATCCTCCACCCACTCGCGCATCCCACCCCGACACATACACATCCCTCACCCACCTACACATCCCTAAGCCACTCACATACCCCCACCCACACATTCCCCATCCACGCACACATCTCCCACCCACACACCCCCACCACCCACATACTTCCCCCAACCTACCACACATCCCCTACTCACCCACACATATACCCCACCCATACACACATTCCCCGCACCCATCACACACATCCCCCACACCACACACTATTCCCCACCCACACACATATCCTCACCCATACCACCACAAACATACCCCCACCCACACACCATGCACACACTCCCCCCCCCCCACCGACACACCGCACACATATCTCAAACCCACACACCATACACTTCTTCCCCACCCGCCCTTGCATCCCCAATCCACCCAACACAATCCCCTACCCACACAACCCCGCCACCCACACATACTTCCTCAAACCATCCACACATCTCCACCCGCATAAACACACATCCTCCCCCGCACCCGTCTCATACACAAATCCTCCACCCATACACGCATCTCCATACACCCATTCCAACACCCCCTACTTTTACCCCCACACATCCCACCAACACCCACAAATATCACTACCCACCTAAACCCACACACCCCAACCCATCCAAACGCATACCCCCACCCACACATCCCCCACCCTCACATATCCCCACACTCACACAC
>JACEFZ010020587.1:0-67500 GCA_014155875.1 Cepaea nemoralis | reverse complement strand
CTGTCTAATCATTTATTGGTTGCAGTTAGAACAACCTTAGATAAACGAAGACCAACTTGGTAATATATTAACTTGGGTAAATGGAGCAGCGGCAGCAGCAGCAGAAGAAGAAGAAAAAGGAGGAGTAGGAGCTGGGAGGAGGAAGAGGGAGGAGGAGGGAGGAGGAGGAGAAAGAGAGAAGAGGAGGATGGAGGAGGGAGAGGGAGGAGGGGGAGGAGAAGAGGAAGAGGGTAGGAGGTGGAGGAGGGGAGAGGAGGAGGAGGAGGAATATAACGCATATGCCTGTAGATTTAATAATGGCTGAGGTTGTTCCATGTCTTCTTAGAGTTGGCGACAGTGTAAAGAAATATAAAATCTTCAAACTTGATAGAGATAAGGTAACTATTATTTATTCATTCTTTAAGCAAAAAAAAGATGAGTTACAATGTTATGCATTATTTTTATGAAAACTTTGAAAATGCCTTACAGATTGTATCATTATTTATTATAACTCATATGCCGGTACATAACTATGGACAAAGAGTTTATAAATCTTTGAAAACGATGCCACAATATGACTATAAGTTATACAGAAAAGTTATGCCCCTTGAAATAACTTTTACAGAGTTAAGTCCCCTGAGATATATGAAATTATAATGAAAAATGAAATAATTTTGGGTAAGCAGCCGATTTCATACTAAAAAAATATGACAGTGGGCTGCGCTGGAATGAAAGGAAGACGTGTAAAAAATTTCATCTCAATGGGATGGGCCGTTCGCGAGCGCATTAGGGACATATAGACAGACAGACAGACGGACGGAGATCGCCTTTTATATATAAGATATACCCATCCATGTTGGGTTTTCCTCTTGTCCGCTTACTCGTTAGGCCTCCCTCCATATACATCTTTTCCAGACTCTACACGCCCAAAGTATTTCATTTCCCTCACTTTCGTTTGTCTTAATAACCACATTTCTTTGACAATGAATCCCTGTTGAACGGTTCAGTGTGTTCTCTATTTCGCCCATGCAGGAGGAGGAGAGGGAGGAGGAGGGAGGAGGAGGAGAGAGTAGGAGGAGGGAGGAGGCGGAGGGAGAAGGAAGAGGGAGGAGGAAGAGGGAGAAGGAGGAGGGAGAAGGAGGGGAGGAGGAGGAGGAAAGAGGAGAAGGGGAGGAGGAGGAGGGAGGAGGAGGAATGTGAAGGGAGGAGGAGGGAGGAGGTAGAGGGAGGAGGAGGAGGGAGGCGGAGAGAGGAGGAGGGAGGAGGAGGAAGAGGGAGGAGGAGGAATGTGAAGGGAGGAGGGGGGGAGGAGGTAGAGGGAGGAGGAGGGAGGAGGAGGGAGGAGGGAGGAGTAGGGTGAAGGAGGAGGCGAGGAGGAGGGAGGAGGAAGAGGGAGGAGGAGGGAGAAGGAGGGAGGAGGAGAACGCAGGAGGAGAAGGGAGCAGGAGGAGGATAGGGAGGAGGAGGGAGAGGGAGGAGGAGGGAGGAGGAGGAGGAGGAGGGAGGAGGCGGAGGGAGAAGAAAGAGGGAGGAGGAAGAGGGAGAAGGAGGAGGGAGAAGGAGGAGAAGGAAGAGGGAGGAGGAAAAGGGAGAAGGAGGAGGGAGAAGGAGGAGAAGAAGGGGAGGAGGAGGAGGGAAGAGGAGGAGGGGAGGAGGAGGAGGGAGGAGGAGGAATGTGAAGGGAGGCGGAGGGAGGAGGTAGAGGGAGGAGGAGGAGGAGGGAGGCTGGAGAGAGGAGGAGGGATTAGGAGGAAGAGGGAGGAGGAGGAATGTGAAGGGAGGAGGGGGGGAGGTAGAGAAGGAGGAGGGAGGAGGAGGAGGTAGAGGGAGGAGGAGGGAGGAGGAGGGAGGAGGAGGAGGGAGGAGGAGGAGGGAGGAGGAGGAGGGAGGAGGAGGAGGGAGGAGGAGGAGGGAGGAGGCGGAGAGGGAGGAGGAGGAAGGAGGAGGGGGAGGAGGGAGGAGGAGGGAGGAAGAAGGAGGAGGAGGGAGGAGGAGTGATGAGGAGGAGAGAGGAGGAGGAGGGAGGAGGAGGGAGGAGGAGGGATGAGGAGGAGGGAGGAGGAGGAAGAGGGAGGAGGAGGAATGTGAAGGGAGGAGGAGGGAGGAGGTAGAAGGAGGAGGAGGGAGGAGGAGGAGTGAGGATGAGGAGAGGGAGGAGGAGGAAGGAGGAGGGGAGGAGGAGGAGGAGGAGGAGGGAGGAAGAAGGAGGAGGAGGAGAAGGAGGGATGAGGAGGAGGAGGGAGGAGGAGGAAGAGGGAGGAGGAGGAATGTGAATGGGAGGAGGAGGTAGAGGGAGGAGGAGGAGGGAGGAGGAGAAGGGAGAGGAGGGATGAGGAGGAGGGAGGAGGAGGATGAGGAGGAGGAGGAGGAGGAAGAGGAGGAGGAGGAAGAGGGAGGAGGAGGAATGTGAAGGGAGGAGGAGGGAGGAGGTAGAGGGAGGAGGAGGAGGGAGGAGGAGTGAGGAGGAGGAGAGGGAGGAGGAGGAAGGAGGAGGGGGAGGAGGGAGGAGGAGGGAGAAGAAGGAAGGAGGAGGAGGAAGGAGGGAGAGGAAGGATGGAGAATGAGGAGGGGAGGAAGGAAAGAGAGGTGGAAGGGGAGGAGGAGGGAGGAGGAAAGAGGTAGGGGGAGGAGGAGGTAGAGGGAGGAGGAGGAGGAAGGAAAGGGAGGAGGAAGAGGAGGAGAAGGGAGGAGGAGGGTGGAGGGAGGAGGAGGAGGGAGGAGGTAGGAGGAGGAAGAGGGAAGAGGGAGAAGAAGGGAGAAGGAGGAGGGAGGATGATGAGGGAGAAGGAGGCAGGAGGAGGAGGAGGGAGGCAGGAGGAGGAGGGATGAGGAGGGAGAGGGAGGAGGAGGGAAGATGAGGGAGGAGGGGGGAGGAGGCGGAGGGAGTAGGAGGGAGGAGGATGGAGGAGGAGGGGAGAGGAAGAGGGAGAAGGAGGAGGGAGGAGGGAGAGGGATGAGAGGGAGGAGGAAGAGGAGAAGGGTGGAGGGAGGAGGTAGAGGGAGGAGAAGAGAGGGGGAGAGAGTTCGCCATTCCGAATTCATACTCGTCTAGTTCTTCCCTTCTACACGACTGTAGATAACTTCCTTACACATAAAAAGATGAATTGTTATTGATATTGCCGTGGCATGGAGGAATATCAGCAGCAGAGTTGATCCAAAAAACCAAAGACT
This sequence comes from Cepaea nemoralis, assembly GCA_014155875.1. Classification (NCBI taxonomy): domain Eukaryota; kingdom Metazoa; phylum Mollusca; class Gastropoda; order Stylommatophora; family Helicidae; genus Cepaea; species Cepaea nemoralis. Next base: position 64,350 of record JACEFZ010020587.1, on the reverse strand, counting down.
GAGATCTACGGAGAGCCATGAACGCCTACGCCAGCCGGCACGGCACTTGATGATGATGATTGCCGTGTGACGATTCTGTGTAGTCACGTCATTTTCTTCCCTTTCCCTAGCGTTTTGGTTCGGGGATTCTTTCATCATCATCATCATATATTTACGTACGTATTTTGGGAGGGGGAGGAGGGAGGAGGAGGAAGAAGAAAAAAAAACTATGACAGTTGACAGCTCTGGAATGAAAGGAAGGCGTGTAGAAAATTTCATCTCAATCGGATGGGCCGTTCGCGAACAAATAAAGGACATACATATTTACATACATACATATATACATACATATTTACATACATACACTTTGTTTTATAAATATAGATATAGTACAGTCGTCTGCAAATAGATCACAAGTTGTATTGATATATAAAGGAAGATCATTAATATAAACTGCAAAAAGCAGAGGACCTAGTATTGAGCCCTGAGTCACACCAATATTAAGCTGTGTGGGTCTTGATAGACAGTTGTTGAAGGATACGACTTGTTGTCTGTCGGATAGAAATGACGTAATTATGTTCACCATGTTGGTGTTTGTCTTCATTTGTTTTAGTTTTCTAATTAAAATATCGTGATCTACCATATCAAAAGCTTTTTTAAAGTCTACAAACACCGCTCCACAAATTCTATCGTTGTTAATGTTTAAGTGCCAGTTATCGGTCACTTTTGTTAGAGCACTATGGCAAGAATATTTAGGTCGAAACCCAATTCTGTTAATTATTAGATCGTTGTTAATTAAATGGTGTAACGTTATTTTATGAATGTGTTTTTCTAGTGGTTTTGATAGCGACGATAGTAAGGAAATAGGTCTATAATTACCCAAAACGCTATTATCGATTGAGCCATTTTTAATTAGCGGAAACACTTTAGCAATTTTAAATGCAGATGGAAAGTAGTTTTTGGCCAGGCACTGGTTATATATGAACGTTAAGGACTCACTAATGACTGGTGCAGCACAACGAAGAATTCTATTACTGATACCATCTAGGCCGTGTGAGTTGATTTGAGGTTTAAGAGATATTTATAAACGTCTGCAACAGACATTAAAGGAATCTCAGCGGGACTATTTCTGGTGCACTTCTCCTCACAGAATGATGCCAGTGAACTTAAATTACACAATGAGTCTGGTATTGAAGACTTTAGATTCTCTATTTCTGATTGAAAGAACCAACTGAATTCATCGCATGTTATAGAATTTGGTATTGCTGATTCTGTAGGGCGTTTCTTATTGGTTAGCAAGTTAATAGCCTTCCATATATTTGTACTGTTTGAATTATCTACAATCAAATTTTTAAAATGATCTTTTTTTATCCTACGAATTTTATAATTAACTTTATTCCTTAGTCTGCGGTAATTGATGAAGTCTTTACTTTTGCGTGTTGTATCTCGCTCTCTCATGATTCCCAGAACTTCACTAGTGACCCATGGGGATTTATGTTGATTTTTGACTCGAACTTCTTTGATTGGCACGTGTTTATCGAACACATTGTAGACTGTCTTCGTCCAGAAAGCTAATGCATCGTCCGGGTCAGGAAGTTGGTAAACGTGATCAAGGTCTGCTTTTCTTAAGTCTTGCAAAAATACATCTTGGTTGAATGCTTTAAAATTTCTAAATTTGTTACTTACATGTTTATGTTTAAGAGATTTGACCCCAATTCTTGACCATGTACAACATACAGGGTAGTGGTCACTAACTGTACTAACAGGAACAGAACATTCAATAATATTATCTGGACAAGTAACATATATATGATCAATTATAGATGAAGATGTATCAGTAACCCTTGTGGGGCGATTTATTAGTTGTTTGAAATTGTAAGAAAGAATGATATCGTCCCATGTCTGGTTGGATTTACTAATATCTATGTTGAAGTCACCTAGAATCATAACTTCTCTACCTGCTGTAAACACTCTATCCATCATTGTAGTGAAGCAGTCATACCACCTGAATCCGGCACAAGGATTCCTATATAGGTATCCAATGAGAAACGGTTGTTGGCTGGCTGGCTTCTCCTCTAACCAAACACATTCTATCCCTCCTGTCTCGAGATCACTTTTCCGGGAACAGTTGAGGGAATTAGAAATGTATACAGCAATACCTGTCTCTAATTTTTGATTTGCATCTTTCCGAATTACTTTAAACCCCTTAAGTGAGATTTCGGAGTCGGTTATTTTGTCGTTAAGACGACTTTCTGTGATCCCCAACACATGGAACTCTTTGGACAGTATTACCGAGAGCTCAGGTAATTTGTTGAGCAGATGAAAGATGTTGATATGGCCTATATATAGACCATTTTTGTTGAGCCACTGATCATGATTGGCGGACATTACAAACTAAAAGGAAGATGTCGCTTGTGGTATACAACTTGCAGGGATTTTGAAACTTTATTTAGAATTAGTTAAGGCTGTTAGAGGGGGCAGGAAAATTTCTTTGCTGGAGTGATATCATTAATGCCTGGTGCAGGGCTGCAGGATTGTATCGCATTAGCTGCTGAAGTTGGCGGTTCCACTCATAGGGTTGTAGATTACCGTCCAACGAAGGACTGCTATGAATGTCACTTTAAGTGCCTACATTGGAAGCAGGAACGGCGGCACAGCACCACTGTTTATCGGTGTCCCCTTTGACATCATAGAGGGAGACTGTTTTACAGGCAAGGTAGGAAACAAAGTATCATAGTTAGCAACATTTGGATTGGAGCTTGGGTTGCTATTTACGATATTGTGTTCCTGGGATACAGGTAAGGGTTGTGTGGGAAGAGAAGGAGTGTTTTCTGAACACAGTGAGATGGCTGTTGCCGGAGGCGAAGTTCGGTTTACTCCTGTAACTGGTGCTGGTTGTTGTGCACGTTCGGGATATTTTATGTTCTTCGCTAGGAAGCTACTTCCTAGCTTGGAACAATGTATCTGATCCCTGTATAGTTTTTTCTTAGGAGCTCCGGACGGTGACGTAAAGTAAGGGGTGTTATTTATGAAATTCATGTTATTATTTTTACAAAATTTATATAACGTTAGATTAGCAGCATCGGCAGTACGACGCTGGAATCCGTAACATGGTGGAATGATAGATGAAATAAACAAAGATGATTTAGGAAATCTATTGCGCAACAGCGCCTCCAATGTAGCTAGTTGTGAGGTGCTGATAATTTTATTATCCATTATGTCATTAACGCCAATATGGACTGTTGCTCTGCTAATTCGGTCGTTCACTTGGAATCGTCGCAGTGTAGCGGTCAGCCTGTCAATGTCAGCGCCTGGTACAGGGTAGATTGAAGTTGATTCGCTGTCAGAAGATGACATGCGATCACTATAGATTCCCTACATCAGGGAGTCTCCAATGACGACATGTGTTGCACTGTGATCTATGGTTATTTCACGCTGTTGGCGTGTCCGCTTGGACTGTTGTTGCCACTGGTCACTGTATTCTTTCTTTTGTTCTTGTTTATTATAGCTTGCTTGCGTTGGTTTTTGATATCCCGTAGTGGTAGCTACTGAGCTATGTGATTCCAAGTCTGCTGCTAGAGAGTCTACACTTAAGGCCTGGAACCTGTTGCTGATATGCACATCGATGGGGTAGATAGATGGTGTGCGTTCTGCAGGTTTAGTGGTGGTTTTGTTGCTTGTAGAAACTGTCTGTATGTCATTATGCGACGAACATTCACTGGTAACACATGCATCTACAACACCATGGATACTTTCTGTTTGTGCACTTTTATGAAATGACTGTGCACGCTTTAGTTTCAAGGCATGAATGGATGTTTTAAAAGTCTCCTTCTCTTCTTTAAGGATTCGGATTTCCTCTCGCAGAAGAATGTTTTCTTTTATAAACTCCGCAATAATATTAGTGGTGTTGCTGGTAATAAAATCTTTTAACCTCGTCTCCAAAGCCTGAATTAGTTCACGACAATCATTGTGGCTCTGTGTTTCGGCCGAAGAAAGCGTCTTTGAAGATGATGTGTTAGTTTGATAATATTGAACTGGTGAATTGTGTTGTTTGTCCAATTGGACATCAGTGTCTGATTGTTCACTAGACAACGTGATGGATGTTGGCGATGAAGATGATCGATTCAGTCGCTGAGCTGGCGTGCTAAGTAACTTTTGTCCCGTCTTGTTTTTGTTTACATTTTCACATCGCTTTGACACAGTTGATGATCGTAAGTTGGAGGACATGTTGGCAGTATAGGCAGCTCGACAAGGCAAGGAGTAAATAAAACTGCAGGCCTTTCTGTAGATCGTGCGTGGCGCTTATCTCTTGCTAGTCACACATAGTTAAGTCTCACGTTGTCGTGAATAGATAATTGGTAAAAATTCAAAAATGGATGCTCTTACCCTCACGTGTCACAATGAATTCTTCATTTCACTAAATAAACAGTCACATAAACTTGACAGTTGAGAGTGTGTAAATTCAGTTTTAAAACGAGCACAATAATGGAGTAAATAAAAGCGCCAGCCCTTCTGTAGGGCGTGCGTGGTGATTATCACTTGTTAGCCCCGCATGGCTAATTCTCACGTTGACTTGAATCGATAATTGGTCATCATCATCATCAAGTGCCGTGTCGGCTGGCGTAGGCGTTCATGGCTCTCCATAGATCTCGGTATGTGGTTTTCTGGATCAACTCTGCTGCTGATATTCCTCCATGCCACCGTCTCAATCCATCCAGCATCACTTCTCTTGGTCTACCTCTGCCTCTCTTCCCCTCGATCTTTCCAGTTGTTACGATGTTCTCCAATGCCTCTCTTCTCATCACATGACCGAAGAAAGCTGTTTGTCTCTGTCTTATTGTTGTATATAATGTTCCAGTTTCATTAGCCTGTTTCAGGCAGTCGTTGTTAGTTACTCTGGCAGTCCAAGGAATTCGCAACATTCGTCTCAGGAACCACATCTCTGTTGCTTCTAATTTCTTCTTAATTTGTTCATTTACATTCCAAGATTCACTGCCATACAGCAAAACTGGTTCTACATAGCATTTCAGCACTCTCTTTCTTACATTCAGTGATAGTGACTTATTGCATAAGATACTCTTCATTTTCTGAAATGCGGCTTTTGCCTGCCCTATTCTGCTCCTAATCTCTGTTGTACATCTTCCATCTGATGTTATAAATGCCCCTAGGTATCTAAAATTATCAACTTGGTTAAGGATTTTCCCTTCTATTTCTATGTCACATTTTGGTGTCACCATTTTCTTTGATATTACCATTGTTACTGTTTTCTTGATATTCAAGGAGAGTCCTTTCCTTGCACTCTCTGTTACTACAACGTCTAATAATTGTTGTAGGTCTGTTGAATTATCCGCCACCAATACTGTGTCATCTGCATAGCGTATATTATTTATATTATAACCTCCAACTAGTATTCCTGGCATCTCTTTGATCTCTCTCATTATTACTTCGCTATACAGGGAGAAAAGATCTGGTGACAAGACACACCCTTGTCGTACTCCTAGCTTTATCTGTTCGTAACTACCCTCTTTATTTCCCATTTTAATTGCTGCTACTTGGTTCCAGTAAACATTCTTTATTATTCTTAAATCTTTTCCATCAATGTTGATATCTTCCAACATTTTAATCAGTTCATCATGTTTTACTTTATCAAATGCCTTAGTATAATCTATGAAGCACAAATATATGTCTCTCTGTTTCTCTATTGACCTTTCTATTAGTGTCCGTAATGTATAAATTGCATTGTTTGTGCCCTTTCCTTCCACAAATCCATACTGTTCTTCACTAATTTCCATGTTTATTTTCTTTTTGGTTCTTCTCACTATGATTCTGAGTAGAAGCTTAGTGATATGGTTTATAAGGTTAATTGTACGAAAATCTTCACAATCAATTGCTCCTGGTCTTTTTGGTATAGCTATAAATACAGATTTCAGCATATCACTGGGTAAATATCCACTGCTGTAAATATCATTCAACATTTTGGTTAATATATCTACTCCAAATTCTCCCAATACTTCTAATTCTTCTATTGTGATTTCATCTGGCCCAGCTGTTTTTCCTTTCTTCATACGTTTCATAGCGTCAGCGACTTCTTCTTTCAGAATAGGTGGACCTTCTAAGTTACTATCTTCTGTTAATTCTTCCCTTTCTCCTTCATATAATTCTCTTATATACTCATTCCACCTCTTCATTATAGCATCTTCCTCTAATATTATCTTTCCTGTTTTTGATTTCAAACACCCCGTATTTATTCTTATTTTTCTTCCTGTAAGCTCACTGATTTGTCTGTGCATATTTTTTGTATCTTTAATGGAATTTAATTCAATTTTTTTGCATTGCTCGTTTAACCAACTTTCTTTAGCCTTCCCACATTTATCTTTTATTTCTTTATTTATCTTAGCGTATTCTTGTTTGTCATTTTTACTCTGTTTTCTTTTGTCCATCAGTTTTAAGATATCTTCATTCATCCATTTTTTCTTAGCTATTTTGCCTCTCTCCGGTAATACTTCTTTGCTAGTTTGATGAATGGAGTCCCTTAACATTTCCCATTGTTCATCTATACTCTGTATTTTAGTTATTGCATTGTACCTATTTTTCACAGTCACTCTGTATTGTTCTTGCATTTCTTTATCTATTTTCAGAACCTCTTTATTAAGTCTCATGTTCTTAACCATTTTTTCCCTCTCTTTAATCTTACTTTTATTTGTCCACATAGTGGTACATGATCACTATTACAGTCAGCACCAGGCATTGTCTTTACATTAATTAAAGCATTTCTAAATCTTTTATTAATTAGTATGTAGTCAATTTGGTTGCGTATTTTCTTATCAGGGCTTATCCATGTGTACAGTCGTCTTTTATGGTGCTTAAACCATGTGTTTCCAATTATCATATCATTGATATTTGCCCATTCTATTAGCTTTTCCCCTCTTTCATTTCTTGTACTTAAACCGTAATTCCCCACTACATCCTCCATTTTTCCCTTTCCTATTTTGCATTAAAATCACCAAGTATTATCTTAATTTCTTGTGATCCAATTTGAGCCATCGCCATTTCTATTTCGTCGTAAAAGTGTTGTATTTCTTCCTCACTACTGCTTGCTGTTGGTGCATATACTTGTATAATATTTATGTCTATTGGTTTGCCTTTGATTTTTACCATAATAACTCTATCTGAAATACACCAGTATCCATTAATTGACTTGGCTGTTTTTTCGTCTAATATTATTCCTACACCTTTTTCATGTGTATCCCCTCCAGAATAAATTATTGTGTGATTGTCAGCTATAATTTTGCCCGATCCCTTCCATCTCATCTCACTAACGCCTAGTATATTCATTTTCATGCTATCCATCTCTCTTAGAACATTGGTCAACTTTCCTAGCTCATTTAATGTCCTAACATTCCATGTTCCTACTCTAAATTTATTTATTTTAGTTAAGATTTTGCCATCAGTAGCTGGATGACGGTCTGGTGTCACCTGTGGCTCATGACTGTCCCTACCGGACGAGGATGCCCTAAGACAGCCATTAACGTCCTTCACTAACTTTGATATATGTTTTGCCATGAAGTCTTGGGAAGATAATGTGGTGGTTTCCCCTTGCCTTCCACATTCACATGGTGGTCTTTTTACCTCTGCCTTTGACAGCCATTTCCGACTGTAAGGACAAGTGAGTGCCCTGCTCTGCTCAGCTGCAGAGTTGTCCACTTATTCCGGTGGATACTCGGTCCCCAGAGCTGTGTTAGCCACACCGCGGGGAGGTGCAGTTGGGATTTTCCCTTCATAAAGTTGTGGTCTATGACCAAAACTCTCCAGTACTTTTAGAGGATCGATAATTGGTAACATTCAAAACTGGGTGCTCTTACTATCACATATTACAAAGAATCCCTCATTTCACTAAATATACGGTCACATAAACTTGAAGTGTTGAGTAGTATGTAAATCCAATTTTAGAACGAACATAATGATATACACAGCAACTCGATTGAATTAAGTATAACTTGTTAAAATATTCAAAAATTGAGAGAGCATGTGAAAACACGTCCGCTCGTTACCGGAAACGGAACAGCTCACCTTCATCCGTCATCGTCGCCGAAGCTGCGGAGCTACGGAGTACATGCTCTGCGCTTGACACGTCTTTCAGAGGCTAGCGAAGAGAGAGTGGGGAGGAGAAGACGAAGAAATGGTGTGAGAAGAAGGCATAGAAATAGGAGGGCAGGCACCAGGAGAACAAGACGAAAAGTGGAGAGACTAGGTTTCAACCATGTAAGAGTTGGATTCTGGAATTGTCGTAGTGCCAGGCAGAGAGGTGCTGTATTGGAGAGGCTAATATATGATTTTGATGTCCTCGTGCTCCAGGAGCTAAATACAGACAAATACCATTGTCCTGGGTACGCCAGTTATATAAACCCTACTGGGCAGAAGAGAAATGGGCAAGGTCTGCTGGTGAAAGAAGGAGTGAAGCATGTGGTACTTGACTTGAGCCAGTGGACTCACAATGCAAGTGAGATCCAGGGTATACAAATGGAGATTGGTGGCTTACGTTGGAACATCATAAATGTATATGCCACATTGGACTGTTTTGTCAGAAAGGAACACTGGGACAGGCTTAAGGAATTGGAGGAATTAGCTGGTGATAGGCTACTCATATGTGGAGACTTCAATGCGAGAAGCAGAGATTGGGACAGTAATGGAGGACACCGATAGGGAATTGCCATTGTGGATGTCATGGTGGACTCCGATGTGGTCTGCATAAATGATTGTAAGCCGACAAGAATGGCAATGAGTGTCATGCACCTGGGCCAGGCTATGGGTTATTGAGTACTATGACAAGACGTGAACAACGAGAGGATTGTAAGACACACTTTGCATGGCATTGGTTACAAAAGCATGAAAAGTGTGCGAGACGTTTTGGTTCAAGTGCAAAACGTCACCGTGGATCAGTTAGACTCGAGCTAGCGTCAACGTCGGACATGGTTCTTGTTACTAGAGGACGGCTAACACTACGCCGCTCTTGTAGAATAGAATGTGTATTGTCAGGTATATTTGTGACTTTTATGTGGAGCAACTGGTTGTGTTATCGACATGTCAAGTGTAGAGTCGTAGTAAAGTAGACTTTCGTAAACCCATCCCGTGTCATGTTGTACACGTTCAGTTTCAGTGGTTGTCTTTGGCCTGTGCTCAACGGTCATCAGGAGTTGAATCAGAGATGTCTGTAACAATCAAGAACAAGCATCTCCGTCTGCTTCATGACAATGAGGCCTGGAGATACAGACACAGCAATTGACTTGGCAATTGTCTCCCAGTCATCAGTCCTTGATGTAAAGTGGATTGTTTTGAATGACCATGGGAGTGATTACATGCCATGCTCAGTCCTGATTTCTAAATATAGAAAAGATCAGGCTTGGAGAGCGCACAATACCTTCCGGTATGAGTGGACCTATAGTCTTCTTGGACACCTCAGACAGGGGGGTTGCAAAAGGACTGTTCAAAACCCTTTTTTGCAGCCCCCATGGTGGACCCCAGAAGTAGACCATGCTTGGAAAGCAAAGAGAGCTGCAGTGAAGCCGCTAAGAAAAGTGCTGCAGATACCCCGAAGCTCACGAGAGGTATTGGACACGCGGGAAATGTAAAGAAAGACAAGTTGGGGGTCTTCAGGCGCTGTGCTGCAGAGGCCAAAAACGCAAAATGGGAATGTTTCATGAAGGAGATTTGTGGTGATGAAACAGTGAGGACATTCTGGAAACTACACAGAGAAATGCCAAGAAAAGATCGGCCTATGACAGTGGGAACAATTTAATGAGATGATTATGTGCGCGTGACAACAAACAAGGACAAAGGGGAGGCGTTTCTCCAGAGACTTTTAGAACAGACCAATCATAATGATGCGGACACCAGGGATGCAGTTAGAGAGGAATTATCTGGCACAATGAAGAATATGCATTATAAGGACGTCATACGGGTTGAAGATGTTAAACATATTTTGAAAAAGGCACAAGACACGGCATAAGGGCTCGATGTGGTTAGGTATGGCCACATTAAGGTTTTGAGCGATGCAGACCTGAAGAAGATGACTGACTGCTTTAATCAGAGCATTAGGACAGCATCAGTACCGCAGAATTGGGTGCAACAGCTATCTCATCCCTCTCCCAAATCCATTCAAGGATCATTTAATGCTTAGCGGTTTTAGGATCATCGCCCTTCAAAATACATTTAGGAAGGTTCTAGAGAAGTTAGTCGCTGTCAAGCTGCAAGAGTTTTTGGAAAGGGGAAGCTTCTTCCAAGAGGCCTGGGGAGCTATAGGCTAGGAAAAGATACCTGGTCAAATGCAGCCACTTTTGACTTTGATGTTTATGAGGGATTCCAGAGTAGACAGGAAACGATGGCGGCAGCGCTTGATCTCGAGGATACGTACAATAGAGTCAGATAAGATATTTTGATGACCGCACTGATGGAAAAGGGGGTCAATCCCAGGCTGGTGAGCTGGATAGCAGTTGTCCCGTATCCTCGTCGGGTTGCTCTCCGTCTAGGTGCATGGACCTCAGAGCTACATATATTAACCTCGGGATCTGCAATTTCACCGGTGCTCTTTAACGTGTATACGAGCAAGATTGCAAGCACCAGGAGTTGGAAGGATACTAACTTTGCAGATGATATTCTTGCATATAGGCAGGGTAGAGATAGGGAGCAAACAGCCCAGGAGTTACAGGCGACAGTAGACAAAGTGATTGACTGGTGCACTGAAATGAGTTCTGTCATCCACCCGGAAAAGGCAGCCGTTTTATGGTGCTCTCTGGACAACAGGATTGTGAGAGCTGATGTCCCAAGCCTCGCGATAGATGGTAGAAGCGTCAACAGAGAGAACAAGCTGAAGTGTCTGTGAATAACATTTGACAGGAGCCTTCCTCCAAGGACCATGTGGAGACGGTTGTGACAAGGTCTCAAAAGGGACTCGACGCACTTAAATCTATGGCTGCAATGGACACAGAGCAGATAATGCTTTTCGCACTATACCAGCACTTGATCCTCTCAGTGATTGATTATGGACTAGGACTGCTCACTGTCTCAGACAGTCAGCTGGTGAAATTAGAGCGCATAAAGAACGAAGCTATGCGGGTCATTCTGGTAGGCCGTTGTGAAATGTTGTTTGATTCCTAATAATTTTGTAAGGGCTTGCGTAGCAGCCGATATAAACTGAGTTCCCCGATCTGATAGAATGGTTCGAGGAAATCCGAATCGAGAAAATAGATGTAAAAATACATTAGCTACATCTTTGGAGGTAATATATTTTAGGGCCACCGCCTCGACCCACCTCGTACAGAGATCCACGAGGGTTAGTATGAACCGGTTTTCTTTGTTCGACTCCTGATTCAGGGGTCCAACAATATCCACCGCTACACTTTCAAACGGTCTAGAGGCCAATGTTGAGTGTTGGACCTCAGCTGTTACATGCTTTCCCTTTCTCACTAAATGTTGGCAAATAGTACATGACCGACAAAAAGATTTGATATCGTTACAAAACTTAGGCCAATAGAAATGTGCTAAAATTATGGCTCTAGTTTTGTCATAAGCCAAATGTCCAGCAAACGGTGAATCGTGTGCAATCTTTAACACGTTTTGTCGATGTTTCAAAGGTAACACCGTCTGCTGAATTTCATGGTTATTGGTGGTGTAATATCGCGTGAGAATTCCATTGTGGAGTTTAAAATACCAGGAGGCATTTTTGGTTAATTTGGCCTTCTCACCTAATAATTTATAATAAGGTGCAATGGATCGGCGCGTTGTGCCTCGATAAGCTCTTGTCGAGTGGTATTGTCATTAGTACCGCTAAGTGTTAATAATTGTAACATCTCATCTTGTAGGTCATACTGATGTGTTTGGGTCTCTGACCTAGTTACTGCATTAGCCGTGTTATATTGTTTCCAGGCTAATATTTCGTCATCAGTGCAGTGTCTTAACCCTGGTAGGCACCCTAAAATGAGGTAAGTACAGGGGTACTGTAAAATAGATCACGTAAATGTGCCGGAAAGGAACGGGGTGTTTATACGGACTTTTGCCAGCGGGTATTTCTCAATATTACCAGAAAAAGTGCGGCATTTCACAAAATCGCCCGAATAATCCTCTGGGTTAACTAGTTCTTTCCTTACCCCGATTAAAATACTCCCACTATCAAGTAAACATTGGATTGGATATTCATTGACCAGTGCATTGTGGAACTTTAAATTGCCTCTGGAGGCTAAAGCTGAATTTGCATCTTCATTAGAAAATGGTACAATTTGACCACATGTGAGTTTACCGTCCGTATGGAACTGGTGATAAGTATCACATTTATCGAAGTCATAAATATCAGTAACAACAGCCACACTTTCACACTCATTGAATGGTAATACATTTTCGTTCTCGCACTCATTTTCACTGCCACTATCGGAGGATGTATCAATCAGCACAGCGTTGCTGGCGTTTATTCTTTGCCTGCCCAAGCATCTAGAACTATAATGTCCATACGAAGAACAAAAAAAAACAGCATTTAACTGCACGTTAATATGAATTCCTTTTGTTTTTGATTTTTATCACACATCGAGAATTGGTGGTGATATAAATGGCAGTATCCACACTGGGGTGGCTTTTGGTATGGTTTATCTTTCTTCTGATACCATTTCTGGTTGAAAGATCTGTTTGGTTGGTTCTTAGCAAACGCTGTAATTTCAGAATCATGTATAGATGACTTAAATATATCTTGGTTGGAAGAGAAAAAAGCCGAACCACGTTTCTCCAACTGTTCTAGAGATTCAATGTCTGCTTGTTGAAGGAACTTAGCAAAACTCTTTCCTACTTTCACTGCCTTAAGCCATTTACTGAATACACTTTGAACGTTAGATACATAATCTTGGAATGTCTCGTTCGGTTTTGGTTTAATTTGTGAGTACTGGATCTGATATCCAGGAGCATCGAGTAGAAAATGCTGCATGATTCTGTCATGAATATATTGGTAGTTGTTTCTTAATTCTGTTGGTATAGACTCAATAACTTTTAAGGGCTCCCCAGAGAGATTTCTCATATAAATCATGGCCCAATCTTCCAACGGTATTTCCTGAAATTTGAGCTGGAACTCGAAATTCTCGGCCCAGGCTGAGATGGAACCCCCTTGACTATAGAGCGTGATGATCCCTTTATAGTTAGAAAATTTGTTCTGCTCCTCCTGACTCTTCTGTTTAGTGGTAGCTATTTGAATGTGTGAGTCAACTTCCATTTCTTTCATTCTTAACTTTGTTTGTGAGTCTGCTTCTATTTGTTTTTTCTTGGTGTCGTCATCTAATTCTATTTGTTTTTGCTTGGTGGCGTTATCTAATTCTATTTGTTTTTACTTGGTTGTTTCCTCTAACTCTCTCATCTCTTTCTGATGCTGTCTTTCAAGTGCTCGTTCATCTCTCTCTATTGCAGCTTTTCTTTCTGTTTCCTCTTTGTATTTCTGTTCTGCCCATTTTTCTAATTTCTTCCCGCTATGGCCTAGATCTTTGCCAGCTTGGATACATTCACTTAATGTTGACATTGTATGGCTTTATGTTCTTACACAATTGGTATATAAACAATATTACACTTAATAAGTGTCACACATTCACAATCACTCACTGAAAAGTAAGATGCTTTGTTAATTGTGATTATCAAAATAGTGAAAAAAATACTCATCTAATCAGATGAAAATACGGCCCCTTGGGATGTTACACAGCTGTCTTGCACACAGAATAGATAGGCTTGCTCGTACGGTTGATGTCTCTGTTTTGTAGAGCATCAACAATTAGTACATGGCATGTGTTACAAAATACATGGTTGTAATCAATTTAATTTTTACAGTTCTTACGATCGGCAAATTACAAATGTGATGTGAATAATATGAATGATATAAATGATATGAATGATGTCATAGTATGAATGAATCGTCAAATGAATCGTGAGATGAATCGTCAAATGAATAGTCAATTGTCGTCTTGTCTTCACTTTCTACTGTCTCTGACTGAGCTATGCTGTATGAGCTTAGTCTGACTTCTAATTTACTTCCCTTGTACTAAATGTATTTGACATTTAAAAAAAACAAGTTCGTGGGTAAATTCGATGAACGTTGACATAATGAATGTAATATAACAAATATTCAAAAATAATCTTTAAACTGGTGATTTGGATACATATTTCAAGTTTACACATAATCACAGTTTCCAGATTTAACTCGAATGGAATAACAAATAGAATTTTGGTAGAATTTTTACAATTTATGTGGGAAAATGGTCTTGAAAAGTGCTTGAAGGTGGTTCAAGCCCCACCTTCTGACACCAAATCGGATCCTGCCTGTCAACAACTTAACTTTGACAGGCATACAAGGATTCCTCTTTTGTACCACACGAAATGAGAACTCGTACGTCGTACAAAAGGATACAAATATAATACAATTTTATTCTGAGCTAGTTGTACATTAGCTCTGCGAGCGGATAACAACATAGGTAATACACATCATGGTATATCGTAATGATGTTATGTGAAAGATGATATCGATGGTAATATCTATCGAAGCTAAGTCTAAGTCATAACTATTGCTACTGTCATTTTTAAGCAACAAAGTATTCACAGCGAATACATCAGTCCGTCTTCTACGCTGTCGAGTCGCGGTCTGGCGATCTTCGTGGCGTGTCCAGCCACGAGCAGTTGACTCTTCGTGCATCAGCTAGTTTGCGTGCTCGGAGTTCCAGCACACAGTTAGTAACTGGTCAACCGGTTAGAGTTACCAGTGTTTCCTGGACACTTCTCGTGATGCGGGTTTCCCCACTCTATTCTGGGTAACTCCAGCTCACGTCTTACAGTGTCCCCTTTTTGGACACGAGTGTGTCCAGTCGGAGAACTATTTATAGTTCTCACTCGTGCTTCTGTCCCTTCTGTCCCTATTTCCTAGATAGCTATGTTCTCCTTATCCTGTCTAGGTCTATTTCCATAGTTCTACTTCTATCCTATCTATTAGGTTACTTGCAGCTCTTTGACAACCAGAAACACCCCAGTAGTGTGTATGCGTTACATCCTTGGTTTGGCCACTGTTGCTGGTAGGCTCAAGGTGATGCAGGCGAAGGCATACCTCAGAGTAGAGGCAGACACAGATACACCCACTCATGAGGCGCTGGACGCAATTAAGGGTCAGCGACTGATAAGAGGGAAAACATGGATGGCTTAGGCGGAGGATACGATCAGACAGGTGTGCCCTTTGGAGAGCATTAGGCGAGGAGAGGAGGTACATAATCTGTGTCCTCTTTTTGCTAATTGTTAAACTAAATTCAGAACATGCATTGGAGAATGCAGATAGTGGACGTTGTAATTATTCCTCAGAGTGGGTCGTAATTTAACATCATCTGCGAAAAGCAACTCCCTGATCAGCAGACTCCTTATTTTGGTCTTGACCTTTAATCTCTGAGCATTGTGGAGTCGTCATCTGCCAATGCCAACTTCTGGTACGAGTACCCCCTTTCAGCCTTTGAATTTTCGACTTAGCTATGTAAGGTTGTTTATTGTGTAGCTTGAAGTTAGTCTTTCGTACCTTGGGTTGCTTGTTGTCAGCTTCCAGGCTTCTGATGGGTTGATTGCGTTTGTTACTTTCTTGATGAGGTTTTTCATGTCTGGGCAGAGTCGCACACTTGTTGGGGTCTGGAATAATTGTGGTCCCACCCCGTCTTATGGTGCTGTTTCCTTCAGGGAGTTTTACCAGTTGTCGTGTCTCCTGGTGTTCCTCCTATTCCCCCGTCGTTTGTTGCCAGTCGGATCTTGGTGGTGAGCGATATCGTTCTTCCTCTGTTACTTCTTCTTTTGTTTATGCCCTTGTATCCTCGGGTTCGGGTGTGGCTGTCTGGAACTTGAGCAATTCAAGTATCTTCTCAAGGGTGTCTTCTGTGTTTCGTTTCACATCTTGTATGTTAGATAGCTGTTCATCCGTCTCAGCCTTTATGGCAGCCATTCGAGCGACATCCTGTTCTATCTTCTGCACTTGCTTCATTTCGTCGTGGATGCGCTGAAAGGCCGTTATATGTTTTTCTTGCTTCTTGTGTTTTTCCTCCTCCTTGTTTGATAGCTTTTCTTCTGTCTCAGCCTGTATAGCAGCCATTCGAGCGACATCCTGCTCAATCTTCTGCTGGACTTGCTTCGTTTCGTCCAGGGTGCGCTGAGCGGCTGTTATCTGTGTTTCTTGCGTCTTGACTTTTCCTTCCTCCATGTTTTTGAACTGTGTCCTCAAGTCCGTCAGTTGGCCTTCCAGTTGCGCTTTGTCATTTTTGGTGAGTCGGTTGGTCACCTCGTACTGCCTCCTGGCTTCTTTATATGGTAGGTTAGACTTGATGGCGATTTTCATGGCTTCTTTGCTTTCTTGGTGGCAGGGGCAGCCGAGGTACATGGCACCGTGGTTGCCGAGGCAGTTGGCGCATTTTATGTTATTGTTATTCATCCTGAAGTCCTTGTTGATCTTTGCATGCTAGCAATCACTGTATGAATGAGGTCCAGAGCAGTATCTGCAAACCTCAACCTCACTCATGCAGGTGGCACGAGTGTGCCAAATCTTCTGGCACTTGGAGCACTGCAGCACTCTCGGTATGTAGTCCTCTGGAACTTGGTCTCTCTTGTCCCATCTGATGTATTGAGGGATCACTTGGTCCTTCGATGTTACTATGACGACTGTGGAGGCGATGTTGTTCTTTCCGATGATCCTCTCAGCACTGGTGATCTTGAGTTTCGTGTACTCCCTTGCCAGCATCTCCCTGATCTGGTCGTTGGTGAGA
The DNA here is from genome assembly GCA_014155875.1 of Cepaea nemoralis. Classification (NCBI taxonomy): domain Eukaryota; kingdom Metazoa; phylum Mollusca; class Gastropoda; order Stylommatophora; family Helicidae; genus Cepaea; species Cepaea nemoralis. The sequence continues at coordinate 47,575 of JACEFZ010020587.1, read as the reverse complement.
TGGGTCTTGACTCGTTTAATGACCCATCGTTTCATCATGTTGTGTCGGGCGGCTTCCAATACTATGCCGTGGTGAAGCTGTATGGTGGTTTTCTCCTCTTGTGTTATCTTCTGGATAAGTGCTGTGGTTATTGCGTTTTTATTGATAGAGACCACTACTCCATCAGGTGTCTTGCGCAGCTGGTTGACGCTGTGTCTTCCCAGCTCGTTTTCCAACAGACTGATTATCTTGTCTGTTGGTAGCGCCGACAGTTTAGCTTCACCAACGCTTGTTAAACGCTTGGTAAAGTCCTCAGATGTTGCTGTTGTTTTCTCCTGTGTGGAGGTCACTGGAAGATTAGGCTGCATCGTCTTGGAGCTGATTGGAACTTCCCGGCTACTGCTGGCTTGAGTTGTGGATTCTTTTGCGCTATCTGAGCGTGAGTGAATGTATATACCACCACTCTGACCACGAAAGGCATATTTCAGAGGGAGTGAAAAGTATATTCCAAAGAGGGTGGCAGCTAGTACACAACCTTGCTTAACTCAACTCTTGATTTCAAACTCTTCTGAAGTTGCACCATCAAACTTGATTATACCTTTTATGCCTGTGTGGAACGATTCCACAATGGACAGAAGAATTGGTTGAACAGACCCTCACGACTGACTACTTCAAATGCCTTTGTGAGGTCGATGAAGGCAATAAATAGTGCTTGATACTGTTCACGGCATTTTTCTTGCATTTGTCGCAATGAGAATATCATACCAATGATAGACCGGTTCTGTCGGAAGCCACACTGTGATTTGGAGTAGACTTAATCTCCTATGACTTGAAGCCTGCGCAGAACAATTCTGGCAAATATTTAACCACCAAAACACAGAAGTGAGATACCTCTATAGTTGTTGAATCTTTGAAATCCTGCGGGACTTGTCCTTGTCGACAGCATAGCTCTAATAGCTGGTAGATCTGTAGAGTGAGTGTGTCTTGCCCACTCATGATTACCTCTATTGGAATCCCATCCTTACCTGGAGCCTTGCCAGGTCAAGTTCATTTATAGCACACTTAACTTATGTTATGCTGGGAAGTGTGTCCAGGTGGTCAAGAGTTCGTAGGGTCTCTATGGCGTTAAGAGCATCATCTGCTAGTGTGGTCTCACTTGAGTAAAGCTCCAAATAGTGCTCTACCCATCTGTCCGTCTGCTGTTTTTTATCAGTGATGATTTCTCCAGTCAAGGTTTTCAGTGGTGCACTTCTTTTGATCATTGAACCACAGGCTTTCTTTATCCTTTCATACATGCTTCTGATGTTTCCCTTATCACTTGCATTTTGAATGGACTCTCATAACCTGATCCAATAGTCATTTTCACACTGCCTGGTAGTCTTTTGCACATCCTTCCTAGCTTGCTTAAGCTCAATAAGAGTGTTATGCGTTGTCTTTTCCTTGTTTCTGAAGTGAGCTATCTTCTTTTTATCAAGCAAGGGATATGCAGTGTCTGGCTGTTTGCCGCAAACCAGTCCTACCTCTTACAATCCATAGGGCCGTAAACCCCTACCGCTGTTTTATAAAGAGTTTCGTTACGTTTACTCGACTTTCCACTTGCTGTAAAATGTTCTGATGTATCAGTGAAAGCGTCGTCTAGCTGCTGTTGGAACTCAAGGCACTTATCAGGATCGTGAGTGTTAATAATATTAATCCTGGTGCTAGATTTGTGTTTAGCTGTGTCGATTCTCTTTGGTCTCAGTCTAACCCTTGCAACAACAAAAGAATGATCCGTATCACAGTCGGCACTGTGGTAACTTCGAGTTCACTATGCTTGGTTCAGATGTTGTCTCCATGTGATGATGAAGTCCAGCTGATGTCAATTACTGGATCTTGAATGTGTCCATGTGTCCTCATGCAGCTCGTTTTAAACTACTGGGAATGATTGAAATTCCAGCAGGAGGAAATCAAAGACTATTATCCCTGGGCTTGGCAACCTCTTGTGATTTTGCCTCCATTATTACTGCATATGCACCGACACTCGATTCCTCTGATGATGTGAAGGATTCGTTCTATGAGGTGTTAGACTCCGTAATCAAGGCAGTTCCAAAATCTGACTACATTTATATGCTCGGTGATTTCAATGCTCATGTGGCCAAGGACTCGAGTTCATGACAGTGTGCCTTGGAAAATACAACATCGGTCGCATGAATGAAAATGGGCAAAGGCTGCTGGAGCATTGCACCAGTAATGACCTATGTATTACAAACACCTTTTTTAAAACAAAAGAAATGCATAAGGTCACATGGAAACATCCAAGATCCGGCCATTGGCACCAGCTGGACTTCATCATCACACGGAGACAACATCTGAACCATATATCATTGACTCGAAGTTACCACAGTGCTGACTGTGATACGGATCATTCTTTAGTTGTTGCAAGGGTTAGACTGAGACCAAAGAGAATCTACACAGCTAAACACAGATCTAGCCCTATGATTAATATTATTAACACTCACGATCCTGAAAAGTGCTTTCAGTTTCAACACCAATTTGAAGACGCTTTCACTGATACACCAGAAAATTGTACAGTAAATGAAAAGTGGGGTCAAATTAAGGAAACTCTATATAAAACTGCCGTAGGGGTTTACGGCACTGTGGATCATAAGAGGCAGGACTGGTTTGCGGCAAACAGCGAGACTCTGCAGCCCTTGATTGATAAGAAGAAGAAAGCTCTCTTAAGAAACAAGGAAAGACCAACGCGTAACACTCTGAGTGAGCTAAGGCAAGCTAGGAAGGATGTGCAAAAGGCTGCCAGGCAGTGTATAAATGATTATTGGATAACGTAATGTGAGTCCATTCACATCGCAAGTGATAAGGGAAACATAAGAAACATGTATGAAGGAATAAAGAAAGCCTGTGGTCCAGTGATCAAAAGAAGTGCACCATTGAAAACCTTGACTGGAGAAATCATCACTGATAAGAAACAGCAGATGGACAGATGGGTAGAGCACTATTTGGAGCATTACTCAAGTGAGACCAAACTAGCGGATGATGCCCTCAACGCCATAGAGGCTCTACCAACTCTTGACCACCTGGACACACTTCCCACCATAACAGAAGATAAGTGTGCTATAAATGAACTTGCATTTGGCAAGGCTCCAGGTAAGGATGAGGATTCCAATAGAGGTTATCAGGAGTGGGCAAGACACACTCACTCTACAGATCCACCAGCTAATAGAGCTATGCTTGCGAGAAGGACAAGTCCCACAGGATTTCAAAGATTCAGGCATCATAACACTGTACAAGAACAAGGGCGATCGGAGCGACTGCAACAACTATAGGAGTATCTCACTTCTGTGTATTGTTGGAAAAGTATTTGCCAGAATTGTTCTTCGCAGTCTTCAAGTCCTAGGAGATCAAGTCTACCCCGAATCACAGTGTGGCTTTCGACAGAACCGGTCTACCATTGATATGATATTCTCATTGCGCCAAATGCAAGAAAAATGCCATGATCAGAATCATCCACTGTTTATTGCCTTCATCGACCTCGCAAAGGCATTTGATTTGGTCAGTCGTGAGGGTCTGTTCAAGGCACTAAATAATATTGGCTGCCCACCAACTCTTTTGTCCATTGTGGAATGGTTCCACACAGGCATGAAGGGTATAATCAAGTTTGATGGTGCAAATTCTGAAGAATTTGAAATCAAGAGTGGAGTTAAGCAAGGTTGTGTACTAGCTCCCACCCTCTTTGGAATATACTTTTCACTTCTACTGAAATATGCCTTTCGTGATCAGGATGGTGGTATACACATTCACTCACGCTCAGATGGCGGCTTTTACAATGCTCAGAGATTGAAGGCTAAGACCAATATTAGGAGGGTACTGATCAGAGAGTTGCTTTTTGCAGATGATGCTGCAGTTACGACCCACTCTGAGGAAGAATTACAATGTCTACTATCTGCATTCTCCAATGCTTGTTCTGAATTTGGTTTAACAATTAGCAAAAAGAAGACACAGATTATGTCACAAGGTGCACATGGGGTACCATCAATCTTTATTGACGACGCCGAACTAGAGATGGTAGACCATTTTACATATCTAGGATCAGTGGTAAATAGCAAATTATCCCTAGATCAGGAAATCAACATCCGGATTGGTAAGGCAGCAACAACAATGAACAGGTTAAGAAAAAGAGTCTGGGAGAACAGGAAGCTTACTACATAAACAAAAGTCCTTGTCTATCAAGCCTGTGTCCTTAGCACTCTTCTTTATGGCAGTGAAACCTGGACAACTTACTCACACCAAGAGTAACATTTAAACAGCTTTCATATGCGGTGTCTGCGAAGAATTCTTGGTATTAAGTGGCAAGACAAAATCACAAATACTGAAGTATTGGAAAGATCAGGTTGTGTGACAGTTTATTCCATGCTCAGTCTTCGTAGACTTAGATGGATAGGACATCTTAGGAGGATGGATGATGGTAGAATACCAAAGGACATCTTTTTTGGTGAATTACAGATGGGTAAGAGATCTCAGGGTCGGCCTCTACTACGATACAAAGATGTGTGTAAGCGGGACATGATTGATACAGGCATTGATAATGCACATTGGGAGCAAGTCGCCGCTGAACGTGTTGCATGGAGGGCAAACATCAGAAATGGAATAAAGACAAAAGAGAAAATTATTGCAGATAAGTCACACACCGATCGTTTGAGATGTAAGATGGTGCATGATGGTGGAAATGACCACGTGTTCACATGCACCCACTGTGAACGGACATTTACAGCGCAAATTGGCCTTATCAGTCACGTGCGCTACCGTCATAGGTTAAAGTTATTATGCCTTTTTAAAGCACAAACTATCGTCTGTCAAGACGGCAAGGTGCCAATGAACAGTAATGTCTGGTGCATTGGCTTTACAGCCTGCAAATCAAATTTTGTACTAGCCACAAGAACCCATTGAAGCATGCAGGCTGTGGCGGATCAGCACCCAATTTTCCGGGGGCTGCCGAGCTTGAGGCTGGCAGTAGCTGATCAGTGACACCCGTAGGTGTCTCCCACCGGCAGAGGCATCCCGTGGCGTCCCATGTCTACGCCAATTGACAGGGACTTATAACCCGTAAAAGATGCCTCTCGCTTTGATTCCGAGACCCGTTAAGACCAAGGATGGAGTTATACCTCCCCATAGCACAATGCCTGGGCTAAAATATTGATACCATGTGTTGCCCATGCAGCATGATTTCTCTCTCGCCTTTCTAGTTCACTCCATAGGACATGTAACAGCAATACATCTGGAACAAGACAAGCTGCAGAAGCTGTCGGATCAGCAAAGCAATGCTCTAACTGTCCGCCTGTCGGAGCTTCAATCCTAGACGAGTACCAACCAAGGCTTAGGGCCTGGTCTGTCCTGCCATGACATTTTGTCTTTAGGTTGCATTTTCTCACACCAAGATAAGGCTTGTACCCTCCCAATTGCGCTCTTCCGTCCGAAGCCTTTGGCACAATGTGGTTGTCGGGTTTGGTAAGCGCCGCCCAACATTCGGCGCAAACAGAGGCAGGTAGTACCTTCTGTTGTCATTACTGTAGCTCAGTCATATCTGACTGATCCATCCATCCATCCATCATGTGTCATGCCGGTAAGCGTGGGCGGTCATGTTCTGCCATCTCACTCGATCACCAGAGTCGTGAATCAGCTCCGTGTTCCTGTCTCGACTATGCCATGCGGCCATCTGACTGATACCTGACTCTAAATATGGAAACTGGTAACAATTTAGAAACGTATTCGAACTTACAATTGCGCATATCGCTACATCAACGTCTAGAAAAGACGCCGACTCCCTTCTGTTAGCTTGTCCATGAGACGACGGACGCTGCTCGGAATACCGTGGACATACAAAACTACCAATGAGCAAGTCCTACAAGAAGCAAATTAGAACCGTAAACTGATTAGATAAATTAGACTTAGTCAAAATTGTTTTGGGCACATTATAAGAAGAAATAAATTAGATAACTTTGGGACAACTGGCAAGATTGGGGGAGAAAGCACAGGGGAAGGCATAGAAGTAAATATATGGTTGGCTTGACCACGTGGCTTAGTCGAGACAAAAACACAGAGCTGATCCACGACTCTGGTGATCGTGTGAGATGAAGAAACATGACCGCTCAAGCTTCTCTTCATGACACATGATGGTGGTTAACATACTGAAATAGTGAAAACAAAATGCTTCGACTAATAAATTGACTTGGCTGAATGGACAATAAATAGATTTATTGTGACAGAAAATGTTTCATGATTTCATGACTGCAATTCTGAATATTTTCAATCATGTTTCATGTGAGAGTGGAAAGATAGCTATCCTAATTTTAGTATTATAAATTGATCTATGCTGTCTCCCTGGCGAAGAGGTTAACGACTTTCTCCGTAATTTCGTATACTCACGTGGATAATGCAGCTGCGCCAGATTCGGTAGCGGATTGCGTCACGTTGGTTACTTACGGGGATATGTGAGCCGGTCGCTCAGAAAGCAATGGCAAAACTACTGAAGGTAATCTTGCCAAGACATCAACAAGAGCTGAAAATGCTGGTGTTGACTGCAATGTCCTGTACAGGATATGCGGGGAAAATTGATCTATGCGTTGAAATGTAAATTGTGATATGTTGTTATTATTTTCCTAGATCTGGTAATACCTGTTTCTGAGAATGGTGGTTCTCCTGCGCCAGATGTGAGAGCTACAGCTGTTGGCATTGTTGCTGCTGTAATCTTCATTATTATAATTTTTGTGATCACATTTCTCTTGAAAAGGAAAGGTACGTATTGAAGCACATATTGTTTCATGTAAATATAGCATGTTAATAGTTACAAGTAATTGTTTGCGTGAATAGTTCAGTATGCCTGTGCTGTTATTGTTCTAGTTGGTGTTGTTGTTGTTGTTGGTTGTTTTTGTTGTTGTTGTTGTTGTTGTTGTTGTTGTTGCCTGAACTGTGTAGTTTGGATTTGGTATATTATCGCTGTCATTGAACACATATAATGTACATACATGCTCCAGACTTCTCTCATATACAACACACGCAGAATCTCAGCACTGTGCACCAACCCTGTAACACCAGAGAGAGTTCAATTGTGGGTACGTTGGAATCTCAGACGTCATAATATTGTTGATGGGTAGGTTTATAACTTTCAAATGTTGCCTTAAAAGGCGGCCTATTGAGTCAGATCTTCTATAAATGTCCAACTGCCGAGGAATGTTTAACGCGCCAGAACATTTGGAATGGTGTAATAAGCTGATTAACGTGATGTAGATACGAATAGTTACATGTGCTATATCACATTCAACATTTGGAATGATGTAATCTGTTGAAAATTGGGAAATACAGGAAAATTAGGAAGCTAAGTAAAGAGGCAAAAGAAACATGGCTTGAGGAAAATTGCAAGGAAATTGAAAATCAACACAACACCCGGAATTCCAAATTAATGCACAAAAGAATTAATAACATCACTAACAAAAGAACACACACATCAACGGGTTGCTTAAAAACCAAAGATGGCAAATTCATAATAGAAAAAGATCAGATTTTACACGTGTGGTCAGATTATGTGAAAGACCTTTATGATGATACAAGAGAATAACAATATCATCATCGGAATAATAATGAAGGACCATCATTTTTGAAGATGGAAGTTCAGAATGCTCTTAACCATATGAAAACGGCAAGACCCCAGGTACAGATAACATCACAATAGAAATGATCAATGCCTTAGAAGTATATGGAATAGACCAAGTCACCAGACTGCTGAACGCAATATACGATACTGGAGATATACCTACTGAATTATGCAATTCTGTATTTATTGCAATCCCGAAGAAGTCAGGAGCCTTGGAATTTGATCAACCTCGAACAATTATTATAGTGAGCCACATCACGAAGATTCTGCTGAGAATTATCATGCAAAGAGTGAGGAAGAAAGTACAAACCGAAATAGGAGATGAACAATGTGGGGTTGTAGAAGGCAAGGGCATAGTAAATGCTGTGTATATTTTTTTTTTTTTGTGGCATATCCTTTACAGGACATCGTTGTCAACACCAGCATCTTTTAGCTGAATGTCGATTTCTTGACAAGATTACGCTCAGTAGTTTGCCATTGCTTTCTGAGCGACCGGCTCACATACCCCGTAAGTTACCGATGCGATTCGAACCACTGCTGATTCTTACCTTCATCACGTGAGTATACGAGATTACGGAGAAAAGTCATAACCTCTAAGCCACGAAGCCAGCGCTGTGTATATACTTAGAACATAAATTTAACGTTCTATAGAAGTAAACAAAGATCTATATCTTTGCTTTATTGACTACAAAAAGGCTTTCGAATAAGTGAGACATGTCGACATGATAAGGATGCTTGAAGATCTACAAATTGATGGAAAAGACCTTAGACTTGTAAAAAACATATATTGGAAACAACAAGCTGCCATAAGAGTTGATCCTGAATGAAGTAGGTCAATATCAGCCTATTAAGAGAGGTGTGAGACAGGGATGTGTAATGTCTGCAGATCTTTTTTCTGTACAGTGAAAATATTTTCAGAAATATAGAGGAAATGGAAGGAATCAACATTGGGGGACGATACATCAATAACATTAGATATGCAGATGATACAGTCTTGATTGCAGACAATGAAGAAGACCTGCAAAATTTAGTAGATGCGGTTGTTGCACACAGTGAACAACTAGGGTTAGAATTAAATTGTAAAAAGACACAGATTATGGTCGTCACTAGGAAGAAGGAAATACCACAATGTGATATACGAGTAGATGGACATATTCTTAAACAAGTGAATCGATACTGTTATCTCGGCACAGTCATAACATCTGATGGGAAATGCCTTGAAGAGATTAGAACAAGAATAGCCATTGCGAAGGTAGCCTTTAGCAAGATGAAAAACATACTGACCAACAAAAAGATATCAATTGAAACGAGAAAAAGAGTGTTGAGATGCTGCATAGAACCTATATTTTGTAGGGATATGAAGCGTGGACAATAAGCAGACAAGCTGAAAACCATCTGATGGCCGTGGAAATGTGGTTTATGAGGAAAATCCAAGGAATATCATGGATAGACAGAAAAACCAATGGACAAGTCCTTCAAGAAACAAATGAAAATCGTAAACTGATTAGAGTCATTAGACGTAGCCAATCTAAATTTTTTGGGCATGTTATGAAAAGAAATGACTTGGGGAACTTGGTGACAACTGGCAAGATCGAAGGGAAGAGACCAAGGGGGAAGACGGAGAAGTAAATACCTGGATAGATTGGCCACATGGCATGGTCGAGACAGGAAAACTGAGCTGATCCACGACTCTGGTGATCGAGTGAGATGGCAGAACATGACCGCCCACGCTTATCGGCATGGCTCATGATGGATGGAATCTGTTGAATAACGTGGTGTTGACACCACCAGTTAGTTGAACTGATCCCGTCAGGTAACCACACAACATATAGTTGTAAGTCCACAACTGCTGACACATTCGTGCCATATTTGTTAGCATAATCAATTAACGTCACAATCAAGTTCATGTGATATTTGATAACGCAATCATTTGAACTTGATGTTAAAATTCATATAAAAATTTGTTAGCATAATCACTTGAACATGAAGGTAAAATTCATATCGCTTTTGTTAGTATACACAGTTAAAATCGGTGGCCAAATCTGTATGACATTTGTAAACACAATCGTTTGAACTTGAATTTAAAATGTGTACCGTATTTGTTAGCATATATGTTAATAACGAAAAAATAGAGGTGGTGGAAAATTTTGAATATCTTGAGTCATTGATTACCAACATCGGTGACACAATGAAAGTAATTAAACGATAACTATCAGTTGTTCTTCAAAGACTAAAACGACTGAATAAATTATGGAATGGAACACACAGAAGTACAAAAATTAGATTTTTAAGAGCATGCATCTTTCCCATCGCAACATACGCCTGTGAGATCTGGACGTTTACTAAACAAGCTAAACAGCGCGTAAATGCCTTTGAATATAAATGTTATAGACGAGTTCTAAGAATATCTTGGGTAAAGAAAAGAACAAATGCATCCATACTTCAAGAGTTCAATATTGAAGAAGGTTGGCTATTAAAGACGATAAAACAAAGAAAATTGAAATATTTTGGTCACGTGATACGTCATGAAAGTTTGGAGAGAACAATAATGGAGGGGTATAAGCCTGGGAAGAGAGGAAGAGGGAGGCCAAAGAGAAGATGGGTGCAGGAAGTGGCGGATGATCTCCAGATGGGTGTATCGAACGCGGGACATCTTGCTTATGATCGAGAGGTTTTCCGGACGGTTGTTATGGGAACAAGGTTCCGCAAAGGACATGCTACTGAATGAATGAATGAATTTGTAGCAAAATCAGTTGAAGTTGATGGTGTCAAATTAGCCTCCGACATCAATGGTGTCCCATCAAATATTCTGGCTGACATTTGCAATGTTTGTAAGACCTAAAGTTCATTGTCTGCTCCTCACATTTCATAGCATAGGGGACGCGTTGACGATACCCACAATTCCCTGAACCACGGATTATAACTTGCACATCCATAATTAAGACACAAACACACACATCATCATCATCATCATCATCATCATCATCATCATCATCATCATAATCATCATCATCATCATTCAGCAAGTCTTGTAGAACATCGCGTTCATCACAACATGATAACAATATCCACGTACTGCCGCCATTTTAAGTTTCTTAGAAATGGCAATGTGGTAGTTTACCCTTGCTTTCCACACCGACGTGACTCTAGTCTACATGCTAATTTGTTAGCAACTTCTAAGCTGCTCAGATGAGTACCCTACTCTGTAGTACTCTAGCTAAAAGCAAAGAACACCCCGCAAGTGTCCACTTATCCTGGCGGACACTTGGTCCCCATGTGGTTGTCACATCACGGTGTATTTATTTATATCTGCCACTTAGACACACACCTATAAACTGAGTTGTGTATGTTATGTCTGTTGTCTACATTTGATCTATACTAAAATATACGCTAATGGCTTTTGATTTATGCAATTATACGGGCGAATTGTATTTGAATTTTGCCTTGGTGTATGTCAACGACAATTGATTAATGCTATAATATGCGCTAATTCCAGCTGATTTATGCTATAATATACGATAATGCCATTTGATTTATACTATACTATACTATACACTAAGGACAATTGCTTTATGCTATAATATACGCTAATGTCATTTGATTTATACTATAACATACACTAAGGACAATTGGTTTATGCTATAAATACGCCAATGTCATTTGATTTATACTATAATATACACTAAGGACAATTGATTTATGCTATAAATACGCCAATGCCATTTGATTTATACTATAATATACACTAAGGACAATTGATTTATGCTATAAATACGCCAATGCCATTTGATTTATACTATAATATACACTAAGGACAATTGATTTATGCTATAAATACGCCAATGCCATTTGATTTATACTATAATATACACAAGGACAATTGATTTATGCTTTAAATACGCTAATGTCATTTGATTTATATGATAATATACACTAAGGACAATTGATGTATGCTGTAAATACGCCAGTGCCATTTGATTCCAACGGAAAGTAGTCTTTAGATGTGGGCATGTTATGAGAAGAAATGACTTGGAGAACTTGGTGACAACTGGCAAGATCGAAGGGAAGAGACCAAGGGGAAGACCTAGAAGTAAATACCTGGAGGGCTTGGCCACATGGCATGGTCGAGACAGGAGCACGGAGCTGATCCACGACTCTGGTGATCCAGTGTGATGGCAAAACATGACCGCTCACGCTTATCAGCATGGGCATGATTGATGGATGGATGGTAATCTATACATATGGGACTATTTCAAAAATGTATGAAGTTCGGATGCCAGTTCCTTTATGTTCAGCCACTTCCTTCTATGACATAGGGCACAGCCATGCATCTCAACAGTTAGTGCGCGCGCGCGCGCGCGCGTGTGTGTGTGTGTGTGTGTGTGCGCGTGTTTTGTTCTGAAGTTGTATGAATTACATCAGATCATGTTCATACAACTGTTTCCCTCCAGAGAGTGAGTCATTCATATACATCATTTGTGTGTGTGTTTGTGGTGTATGTGTGTGTGTGGTGTATGTGTTGTGTATGTGTGTGTGTGTGGTGTATGTGTGTGTGGTGTATGTGTGTGTGTGGTGTATATGTGTGTGTGGTGTATGCGCTAGTGCTCGCACATGCATGTACACATTTGTGCATCGTTATCACTGAGCATAAATCAACGTTAAATGTGTATGCTATATTATCAAACTAGGATCGCGCCATGTTTTAGATGGGGCACCGGAAGCACAAGCCCCAGAGGACCCACACTACATGGAAATAAGCAACTTCCGGTCTGACATGCCGGAAACTTTCTGATCATTATCCACATCAAGCCTTAGACGATCCATAATACTTGGAAATAATCTACTTCGTGTACGAAATGCCAGACAATTTATGTTCGTTATCCGAATCAAATATTATTAAACGTACGTGATGGAGACATGGAATGTGAAAATACTGTCAGCAGTCTCTGAAATGTACTTTCACTTAAATGCAACTTTGATACTTCAAGACTGTCAATTATAAATATATAATACATGTATCAGAATGTGCGGGTTATCCAATATAAATATATAATATATGTGTCTGAATGTGAGTTATCCATTTTAAATACATAATATACGTGTCTGAATGTGTGGGTTACCATTATACATACGTAATATATGTGTCAGTTTGTCTGGGTTAACCAGTATACACACAGAACGTGTGTTTACGTTTTTGAGCACATATAATGTAATGTTTAATATTTCTAACAGAACAATTTACAAATTTTTATTTTGCATATCCTATTTACAGGACATCGCTGTCAACACCAGCATTTTACTGCTGTTGTGTTTACAATTGCAGTAGTTTTCCTTCAGTAGTTTGCAATTGTTTTCTGAACGACCGGCTCCAATACCAACACGTTAAAAACAAGTGCAACGCGGTCTGATGCCAAATTGGTCCCAGCTGTGTTTCGAACGCGGGTAAGCAGGCTTACAAATCGCATCTGTAAGTGCTTAGCCACTGAGAGCGGCTAATGTACACAATAGGAAGGTTAACAATATGTATATGTTCTGGGTATCCCCCATCAAAGGAGAAATATGGTGACTTCTTCTCTCTGCTAGCCTAAGGGACACCCTAGATCAAGGTGGAGTACCCGTTTAGCCTCCAGATCAGGATTACGTGAAGTCATCTATGCAGGTAGTGGATGCGATTGAAGAGCCATACACATATACACTCATACAGACATGTACATGCATAAACACACAAACACACACAATCACACATACATACACATGCAAGCACACACATAAGCACACACACACACACAAGCACACACACACACACAAGCACACATACACATACATACAAATTGGCACCTTGCCGTCTTGACAGAAGGTAGTTGAATGTGACTGATAAGGCCAATTCGCGCTGTAAATGTTCGTTCACAGTGGGTGCATGTGAACACGTGGTCATTTCCACCATCATGCACCATCTTACGCCTCACACGCTTGGTGTGTTACTTATCTGCAATAATTTTCTCTTTTGTCTTTATTCCATTTCTGATGTTTGCCCTCCATGCAACACGTTCAGCGGCGACTTGCTCCCAATGTGCATTATCAATGCCTGTATCAATCATGTCCCGCTTACACACATCTTTGTATCGTAGTAGAGGCCGACCCTGAGATCTCCTACCCGTCTGTAATTCAACAAAAAAGATGTCCTTTGGTATTTTACCATCATCCATCCTCCTAAGATGTCGTATCCATCTAAGTCTACGAAGACTGAGCATGGAATAAATTGTCACACAAGCTGATCTTTCCAATACTTCAGTATTTGTGATTTTATCTTGCCACTTAATACCAAGGATTCTTCGCAGACACCGCTTATGAAAGCTGTTTAAGCGTTACTCTTGGTGTGAGTAAGTTGTCCAGGTTTCACTGCCATAAAGAAGAGTACTAAGGACACAGGCTTGTTAGACACGGACTTTTGTTTTGGCAGTAAGCTTCCTATTCTCCCAGACTCTATTTCTTAACCTGTTCATTGTTGTTGCTGCCTTACCAATCCGGATGTTGATTTCCTGATCTAGGGATAATTTGCTATTTACCACTGATCATAGATATGTAAAATGGTCTACCATCTCTATTTCGGCGGCGTCAATTAAGATTGATGGTACCCCATGTGCACCTTGTGATATAATCTGTGTCTTTTTTATTGCTAATTGTTAAACCAAATTCAGAACAAGCATTAGAGAATGCAGATAGTAGACATTGTAATTGTTCCTCAGAGTGGGTCGTAACTGCAGCATCATCCGCAAAATGCAACTCTCTGAGTATTGTAGAGGCCGCCATCTGAGCGTGAGTGAATGTATATACCACCATCCTGATCTCGAAAGGCATATTTCAGTAGAAGTGAAAAGTATATTCCAAAGAGGGTGGGAGCTAGTACACAACCTTGCTTAACTCCATTCTTGATATCAAACTCTTCAGAAGTTGCACCATCAAACTTTATATTACCCTTTATAAGGGTGAAACGATTCCACAATGGACAGAAGTGTTGGTGGGCAGCCAATCTCCTTTAGTGCCTTGAACAGACCCTCGCGACTGACTAAATCAAATGCCTCTGTGAGCTCGATGAAGGCAATAAACAGTGGTTGATTCTATTCACGACATTTTTCTTGCATTTGTAGCAATGCGAATATCATATCAATGGTATACTTGTTCTGTCGAAAGCCACACTGTGATTCGGGGTAGACTTGATCTCCCAGGGCTTCAAGTCTGCGCGGAACAATTATGGCAAATACTTTTCCAACAATACACAGAAGTGAGATACCCCTATAGTTGTTGCAGTCGCTCCGATTGCCCTTGTTCTTGTACATCATATGTTTGAATCTTTGAATTCCTGTGGGACTTGTCCTTCTCGCCAGTGTGACATTACAGAATTCATCATGTTACAGTGCGTTAGCTAATGCACACCAACCAGAGAAAATATTGCTCTTGAATGCACGAGAAAAACACCATACGCCACACTTGACACTGGCGATGGACACTTGTCAGCTTATATTTAGACTTAATAGCGTCCTCACTACATATAACCATTGGAGGAGGTCAGTCACGTGACTCTTAGTTCGGCCCGTCGCTACCGTCCAACTTTTGAATTGCGCATTCTTCCAAGAACCAGGCGGACAGTCCAGTCGCTGACGGTGGCCAAATATTCCTAACATTATTCTGACACGAGGTAAGCTCATCAGTCTATAGATCAACCTGATGCCCAGAAGTGTACAGTTGAGGTATCCAGTGTCTGTGAGTCAATTTAAGTGTATTATTAATAATATAAAAACTCTGGCGTTTCAACTTGCACGCTGCCATTTCTAACTCAACTTTATCATTCCCCGGCCAACTCGACGCTTTCACATTTTTTCTAAAACTGCTAGCTCTGAAGTGATTCTTTAATTCTGCTGTCTTTAATGTGTGCATATTACAACATACTATCATAGGAAACTGTAGGAGGTGGAATTATTAATGCACTCGTATGCATTTCATCAAAAATGCCTATTAAACTATCTGCTATCCAGAAGACAGTTTGTGCATGGACCACTGCTTCGCTTGAAACCTACATGTTTTTGCATGTAAGCAATCTAGAGAGTGAGAGAGGAGTTTATATCTTTACTCCCTCCTTTCGAAGCTGAGTTGACCTAGGTTGATGTAATAGTGTTGTATATATGTGACAGATTTCGCACTTAGACACAGCACCAATTAACTGCAGTGCCTAGTAAGTGTACGCTTCACAAATTGCCATTTGTGACAGTTGTGCTTAGACTATCTGTCCAGACATGAGGGAGACTTCAACCTTTGTCTGTTACCAACTGTTGATAGTCAACATAAAGGGACTAGTGCACAATGACTCCAGAAGAAGAGGAAGAAGAAGAATTAGTAGAAGAGAGGTACCGCTTTATGTAAACCTCTTACAATGATGTATATTGATGTGTATCATGATTTTGTATGGTTTAAATTTTGTAACAGTACACATAAGGTTTTTCTTTATATTATTCATGAACAAGAATCAATAATATGTGAGTTATACTCATATTTAACTGCTGAAGACTGTAGAGGAAGTTGCTAGAATCTATGAGAACCCCAGTCAACAGAAGTCAACACAACACAACAGATCACACCAAAAGATAGTAAGCGGAGAGAATAGAGAGAAGAAGAAACACCAGTTGATTAATATGAAAAGCTCAGGGAAAATTACACACAACATGCATAACCAAAATGACCAGATGAAGATGTAGTATTTGTATGTCATTTATTAATGCCATCATACCATCATCATTGTCTTGTCCTATAAACTTGACTTGATTTGCTCATGGGACAAGATATCATCAGTCTTGTCAAGGCCTGTTTGTAAACATCTCAATGAAACCCCAGGTACACTGAGAACACATACATACAGCAGGGCCAGATGATAGCAACATGCATACAGTGTGATAACCCTTGACATTCATAGTTAATAAACACCAGCTAAGAAAGGGGTATAGTTCTTACTCTCAGGCTGTTACATTTATCTCTTCCTTATCATCCTCCCTGTACTGTCGTTATTCATTCTTAACTATCTCTACACAACAATGAGTTGGTTGGAATGTACATACATCTGATTGTCTAAACTACAGTGGTGAAGCTGGTTAAAGTGTAGAAGAGAAGATACAACCAAACTTGTGAGAAATCAAGACGACTCCAGCATCCACCAGAGTAAGAGCAGCCTTCAGCTTGACCTACTGGCAGGTAATGAAGTGGATCCACCCATACTTGGACCAAGGCTACAGCTACTGACACATATACATCCACTCAGGCCATCCAAACTCTTTGTTTTCAGGAAGATACATCCACTCAGGCCATCAAAACTCTTTGTTTTCAGGAAGCTCAGCTGATCCATTGTGACAAGGGCAATTTTATCTCCACAGCAAACAAATAGTAGATAATGCAAACATACTTAGATTAGTTGGGAACTTGGAAATGGGAGGGCATAATATTCATGCATTCTCTGTATAATGATTTTGTAATAATCCAATATACATGTGAACATGACTTGAAATGTGTTCCTTTGACAATTAATAAAACCATTAATACTAGATTCTTCTCTATTTTATTTACAGTTCACTTGTTTGTATAAGATTGCTCGTGAGCAAGTGGTTTTTTGTGTCTAATTAAATATATAATTATCACAATAAATATAATGGGAAGTGAGGAGGGGTGAAATCTGCTGAGAAATAGGTAAACATTTCTCCAGAAACAACCCATAGTCCATATTGTTCTTTAACTAAATCATCTATCATTCTGTGGCAGTCATTCCAGACTGATTAGAATTTACAAACTTTAGGGGGCTTGAGGGCTATTAGGATTCATTTGTGAGAAGAATAAATTCATAATGTGCTTCTATCTTCCCCGAGACTACCCTAGACAAACCCGAGTCTTGATGTTCAATTGTTCTTATCTTGACTATTACACATTTGAGAGTAATTGGGCCCATCTTTCTATAACTATTAGAATACGGGTAATGCACAACGTGATCCTAATGTCAATCACAACTTCATAGCAACATATGACAGCCAGCATAGCTCTATTAGATGGTGGATCTGTAGAGTGAGTGTGTCTTGCCCACTCCTGATAACTTCTATTGGAATCCCATCCTTACCTGGAGCCTTGCCAGAGGCAAGTTCATTTATAGCACACTTAACTTCTGTTATGGTGGGAAGTGTGTCCAGGTGGTCAAGAGTTGGTAGAGCCTCTATGGCGTTGAGGGCATCATCTGCTAGTTTGGTCTCACTTGAGTAAAGCTCCAAATGGTGCTCTACCCATCTGTCCATTTGCCGTTTCTTATCAATTATGATTTCTCCAGTCAACGTTTTCAATGGTGCACTTATTTTGATCATTGGACCACAGGCTTTCTTTATTCCTTTATACATGCTTCTGATGTTTCCCTTATCACGTGCGATTTGAATGGACTCACATAACTTGATCCAATAATCATTTGCACTGCCTGGCAGCCTTTTGCACATCCTTCCTAGGTTAGAGTGTTACGCGTTGGTCTTTCCTTGTTTCTTAAGAGAGCTATTTTCTTCTTATCAATCAAGGGCTGTAGAGTCTGTCTGCTGGCCGCAAACCAGTCCTGCCTCTGACCTTCCACAGTGTCGTAAGCCCCTACGGCAGTTTTATAAAGAGTTTCCTTCAGTTGACCCCACTTTTCAATTACTGTACCATTTTCTAGTGTATCGGTGAAAGCGTCTTCAAGTTGCTGTTGAAACTGAAAGCACCTTTTAGGATCGTTAGTGGTAATGATATTGATCCTGAGGCTAGATTTGTGCTTAGATGTGTATATTCTCTTTGGTCTCAGTCTAACCCTTGCAACAACTAAAGAATGATCCGTATCACAGTAAGCACTGTGGTAACTTTGAGTCAATGATATATAAATATTGAGCACAACCCACCACTGGCAACGCTGATCGCATTCTGGTAAGAACCTAAGGCCTATCTACGTCAATGTGGAAGCACTAGACTCGAGTTTCGCTCTTGTTTGAGCTCATCAGTAGTGCATATCCTTGAACGGACCCAGGAACAAACCCCGGATCACTGGCGTGTGAAGGGTGTGTGTAACCACTAGACCACGAGGCACACGCTGGACACGATTGACGGACTTCAGTCGCGGCGATCTTGCAAATCTTGAGCTGTGGCCTACGGTTAGTGAAGTTGTGGTGTTCTGTTGTGATAATTTGGCCGTGTCCAGCGTGTTTCGCGTGGTCTAGTGGTTACACACCCGCTTCACATGCCAGTGATCGGGTCCGTTCAAGGATATGCACTATTGACGAGCTCAGGCAAGAGTGAAACTCGAGTCTAGTGCTTCCACTTTTACGTGGATAGGCCTTAGGTTCATACCAGAATATGATCAGCGTTGCCAGTGGTGGGTTGTGCTCAATATTTAAATATCAAATCCCTAAACAACCAAATAAATCAATGATATATGGTTCCGATGTTGTCTCCGTGTGATCATGAAGTCCAGCTGGTGTGAATGGCCGGATCTTGGATGTTTCCATGTGACCTTATGCAGCTCTTTTGTTTTAAAAAAGGAGTTTGCAATACATAGGTCATTTCTGATGCAATGCTCCAGCAGCCTTTGCCCATTTTCATTCATGCGACCGATGTTGTATTTTCCTAGGCACAATGGCCATGAACTCGAGTCGTTGCCCAAACGAGCATTGAAATCACCGAGCATATAAATGTAGTCAGATTTTGGAACTGCCTTGTCTCAATGAGTCTAACTCCTCATAGAACGAATCCTTCCCATCATCAGAGGAATCGAGTGTCGGTGCATATGCAGTAATAATGGTGGCAAAACCACAAGAGGTTGCCAAGCGCAGGGCTAATAGTCTTTCATTTCCTCCTGCTGGAATTTCATCATTCCCAGTAGCGAATTCTTCACTGCAAAGCCCACACCGTGTTGTCATTTTTCTGCCTGCCCTCTACCCTTCCAAAAAAGGTGTAATTGTTTTCTCTAAGTGACCCTTCCTCTGCGAGGCGAGTCTCCTGCAGGCCAGCAATATCAATGTTAAGACGATTGAGTTCAGCATCAATCACATACGTTTTTCTCACATCGTCAATATTTGTCAAGTCTGTGGAAAATCCTGGATACATTGTTCTTCCGTTCCAGGTTGCAAGTCGTAGCTTGATGTTTCTATTTTTCTTTTTATTAGTACTTGGTGCATTGGTTTTACAGCCTGTGATTCAGATTGTATCCTAGCCCCAAGCACCCATTGAAGCAGGCAAGCTGTCACGGATCAGCACCCAATTGGCCGGGGGCTGCCCAGCTTGAGGCGCAAGGTAGCTGATCAGTGACACCTGAAGGTGTCTCCCACCGTCAGAGGCAACGCTAGGTGCCCCATGCCTACGCCAATTGACAGGGACTTATAACCCGTAACAGTTGCCTCTCGCTTTGATTCCGAGACCGGTTAAGACCAGGGATGGAGTTATTGCCTCTGCATAGCACAAAGCCTGGGCTAAAATATAGAGACCATGTGTTGCCCACGCAGCATGATCCCTCTCTCGGCCTGCCTAGTTCACGCCAGAGGAAAGGTAACACCCCTACATTTGGAACAATACAAGCTGCAATGCTCTAACTGTCCGCCTGTCGGAGCTTCGATCCTATACCAGCCGCCAACCAAAGCTTAGGGCCTGGTCTGCCTGCCATGACATTTTGTCTTTAGGTTAAATTTCCTCGCACCAGGGTAACGCTTGTACCCTCCCGATTGCTCTCTTCCGCCCGAAGCCATTGGCACAATGTGGGGTGTGGGGTCTGGTAAACGCCGCTCAACGTTCAGCGCTAACAGAAAGCAGGTAGTACCGTCTAATGTTATACGGTAGCTCAGTCATATCTGACTACGACCTGAAATATTATACATACACACATACACACATATATACACACTCACACCCACATATACTCACATACGCACATATATAAACACACATAGACACATTTATACTTACACACATACACATGCATGCACAGACATAGATACGCATACAAAATTTACACCTACACACATGTATACACTCACAATTTGACCACATAGATACATATACACACACCCACCCACACAAATACTCACACTTCTAGGCACATACACGCTGTCAAATATAATCACTAAAGTTAATGTGAACAACTATAACACTTTACACGGAGGATTATCGTGATCCTCCTCACAAAAATTGGCAACATTTGAGAAAAATTGGGAACCATGTAAAAATGGTGAAAAATAAAAATAAAATGTGTGTTATACATCGTTTGACGTGAAATGGTATGATGCAATTCAATAATAAAATTCCTAAAATTGACATAAACATGATGAAATACGCAGTGCATAGTGTGCATGTATACACACATACACATAAGCACACACACACACACTCACACACACACACACACACACTAACGTGCATATACACAAGCACACACAGAAGCACACATATACACTTACCACATACAAGTAATATACACAAATATATACTCACACATACACACAAACACTCACATGCATACATTCACACACATATACGCACATACACAAACATACACATACACTCACGTACATACACACACATACACACGCTTACATACCTACACACATATATGCACGCATAGACTCATACACACACGTAATCATATACCCATATATATACACACATACGGGCATGCATACACACACAAACATACGTACTTACATACGCACACATAAACACACACACACACAAGTACACAACCATACACGCACAAGCACATACACAAGCACACATACTTACACTCGTATGCAAACATTAACACACATACACCCACATAAACGCATACACCAAATACATACAAATACAATCATTTATAAACACGTATATTTACACATATATACACATACACACGCATACACAAATACACCCACATATCCTCATACACACATATACACACCTACACACTTATAAACACACACACACATAGGCACACATATACACTCGCACCCATCTTCCCACACACATACTTACACATCTGGACACATACACGCTGTCTCATATGCTTACTAAAATTAATATGGCAAACTCCCACACGCTACACACACACACACACACACACACACACACACACACACCCACTGACGATTATCGTAAGCATCCTCACAAAAATGGACAAAATTGGGGTAAGAAAATGGTGTGAAATGGAAAAAGGGTGAACATGAAAACAATATGTCATACATTGTATAATGAAAAAAAAAAATAAGTGTTTCAATTTTTAAAAGAATAATATAATTACATAAAATAACATAAATATGACCAAATACGCTGTGCATATAGTACATGTTAAAATCAAGTGGCAGAGACGGCCAGCAAGGGTCATGGTGTCCTAGTCTCCACCACGTGGAGGTGGGGTTGACTTGTGTAGTCTGCGGGTCATCGGCAGGCTAATAATGTTCACTTTTCACCCCTCCTGGGAGAGGCTAGTCAATCCAACCCTACTGGCTGCAGAGCCAGCCGCAGTTCACACCTTGTAGATCAATTTTAAAAAAGGCATGTGATAGAGTAGATATAAACAAGCTGTGGAAATTATTTAACAATATGGAGTGAGTACACATTTAACAAATATATGTAAAAGCTTATACAACAAAAGTAAATGCATAGTGAGAACAAATGGAAGAGACTTAGAACTCTTACCATAAGACTAGGAGAACAACAAGGTTGTGCACTGTCCCAACGACTGTTCACAAACTATGTAGACAGCATACGTAAAGAAACCAGCCAAATAGTCCGAAACGACACCGCATGACTACAGAACACAGAAGAAGAGCCCACGGTAAATTACACCATTAAAGAACTCACATTTGCGGGCGATCTAGCCACTAATAGCAAAATTTGAAGCAGAATTACAAGACCACATGAATAATCTAAACGAAGTCTGTAAGGAACATAACATGGAAATTAACGTCAGTAAAACAGTGATAATGACTATAACCAGAGAAGAAGATAAAAATACAATAAAGATTCTTCAAATGAACACCCCCTGAAACAATTAAAGAGCTTCAAGTACTTAGGAAGTGCACGGTGTTTGTAAAGTCTCACTACACTCGATGAAGAAATTTAGAGAATGAAGTACATGATGTCATCAAAATGTGCTAAACAATTCATTAAATTAGTTACAATAGCCACTGCTATGGCCTAACGCTGTTTTGGGGAAGCCGGAAAAGTACCAATGAAGTATTCATTATAACAGATTATTATTATTATTATTATTATTATTATTATTATTATTATTATTAGTAGTAGTAGTAGTAGTAGTAGTAGTAGTAGTAGTAGTAGTAGTAGTAGTAGTAGTAGTAGTAGTAGTAGTTAGGTTTGCACGTTTTGATTATCATTTGGTGGCTTGACCTGTGGATTGACCTTGACCTCGGCTGATCTGCACTCCTCCTCGGTCATATAGTTGGGTAGTGTAAGGGGCGACAACTAGGTCATATCTAAGGGTGATAATTCTTACAATTATGTTTCTAAGGGCAGATAACTATTGAGTAGGTGTATAAAATTTTAATTAATTATTAAAAAATAAAATAAATAAAAATAAATAACGACGCGGTGCAGGGTGGTGGTGAGGGGGTGGGCGGGTGGGGGAGAGGCTAGGCGGTTCGGGTTTAAACACTATCATCACACGGATTACAAATGAAAATCTTAAAATGTAAAGATGGCCGGTATTATCGGTTGCTGTGGGTTAAGCTTAATGAAACTCGGTGTTAAGGGGTGGATACCGGTTATTAGTGATCTATAGAGGGATGTAATGGCCTATACACTATCATCATATGGTTACAAATAAAAACCTTAAAATATAAAGATGGCCGGTAATATTGGATGCTGTGGGTATGACTTGGTATCATTCGTTGATAAAGGGTGGTAAGAGGGTCGTAGTGGTATATACAGTATTTTCATACGGGTTACAAATGAAAATCTTAAAAAAGTAAAGATGGACTGTAGTATTGGTTGTAGTGGGTACGGCATAGTGTTATTCTTTGTCAGGGGGTGGATAGTTGTTATTAGTGAAATGTAGAGGGTTGAGTGGTATATACACTATTAGCATAAGGTCAAATGAAAACACTTCACAGCCAGACAAAACTACAGCTTTTATGTACCACTTCAACATTCAAATAAGAAAATATGTTAACCAAAATAGGGAAAAATTGCGGTCAAACTTATTAATATCTTGGCCTAACTTATGAAACGTAGGAAACATTGTTAACCACATGTGAATAAAGTATTGTCCAAAGAGAGAAATATTTCAACTGAACTTAAAATTGATCAGCCATACTTATAAAAAGTAGGACAATTGTCAGCCAAATTGGCAAAAGTTATGCCAAATACAGAAATATCTCACCCAAACTTATGAAAAGGGGAAACTTTGTTAGCCAAAGTGACAACACCTACGTCAAGTAGGAAAATTCTGTTAGCCAAATGTGAAAAAGGTCGGCCAAATACAGAAATAGCTCAACCAAACGTATAAAAAGTAGGAACATTGTTAACCAAACTGGATAGATATTGACCAAGTAGGAAAATGTGTTAGTCAAAGACGAAAAATATTGAACAAGTAACGAAATATATCGTTCAAACTTATTAAAAGTAGAGGCTTTGTTAACGAAGTGTGACAAAAAATATCACCCAAAGAGAGAAATAGCTCGTCCAAACTTATAAAAAGTAGGAACATCGTCAGCCAAATGGGAAAAAGTTAGACCAAATACAGAAATATCTCACCCAAACATATGAAAAGTAGGAAACTTCGTTACCCAAAGGGGAAAACCCAAGATCAAGTAGGAAAATGTGTTACCCAAATGTGAAAAACGTCAGCCAAATACAGAAATTTCATGTCCACACTTATGAAAACCGGGAATATTTGATAGCCAAATAGGAAAAAAAATATTGACCAAGTAGGAAAATGTGTTAGACAAATGGGAAAAAATATCAGCCAAAGAAAGAAATATATCGTCCAGACTTATAAAAAGTAGGAAAATTTGTCAACCAAATGGTAAAATTATCAGCGAAAGAGAGAAATATCTAGTCCACACTTATAAAAAGTAGAAAATGTGTCAATCAAATCGTAAAAATGTGAGATGTTATCACCGACACCAGTCGAGAAAGACGTATCTGTACGTAACAGCTATCGGGTAACATACCTATACACCGACGAGTGGCTAGAGCATGTTATCAGATTATAATATTAACAAACGAACACAACAAACTACCCCGACTCAGCCTTAGGCAATGAATGTAACATGCCACGTCAGTGTCCACTGTCATGGCAAGCAACGTTATCACGTACCAAATTAGACATGTACACGTTCACTACCTCTCTGTGTGTCTGTACGGACCTACGGAACTCTACAACATTCCCAAGAAACACATTACAAATGCCAATATATGTTTTACATCTTGTCTGCTCAGTGCCACACTTCACATCTGAACAAAACTACACCTTCTATGTACCACTTCAACTTTCAAATAAGAAAATATGCTAAGCAAATTTAGATAAAAATAGCAGTCAAACTTATAAATAGCTCGGCCAAACATATGAAAAGTGGGAAAAATTGTTAACCAAATGTGAAGAAAATATCGTCCAAAGTGAGAAATAGTTCAACTAAACTTATACATAGATCACCAAACTTATGAAAAGTAGGGAAATTGTCAGCCAAATGGGAAAACGTTAGACCAAATACAGAAATA
The DNA here is from genome assembly GCA_014155875.1 of Cepaea nemoralis. Taxonomy (NCBI): domain Eukaryota; kingdom Metazoa; phylum Mollusca; class Gastropoda; order Stylommatophora; family Helicidae; genus Cepaea; species Cepaea nemoralis. The sequence goes on along the minus strand of JACEFZ010020587.1, from coordinate 22,206 downwards.
TCTCAGCCAACTTATGAAAAGTGGGAAACTTTGTTAGCCAAAGGAGAAAAGCCTAGGCCAAGTAGGAAAATCTGTTACCCAAATGCCAAAATACTCGGCCAAATACAGAAATATCTCGTCCTCACTTTTGAAAACTAGACAAATGTGTTAGCCAAATAGGAAAAATATTGGCCAAGTAGGACAATTTGTTAGCCTAATGTGAAAAAATATCACCCAAAGAGACATATCTCGTCCAGACTTATAAAAAGTAGGAAAATTTGTTAACCTAATGTGAACAAAAATCATCCAAAGAGAGAAATATTTCAAATACACTTATAAATAGATCGGCCAAAGTTATGAAACGTAGGAAAATTGTCAGCGAAATGGTAAAACGTTAGGCCAAAATACAGAAATATCTCAGCCAAACTTACAAAAAGTAGGAAACTTTGTTAGCCAGAGGGGGAAAACCTAGGTCAAGTAAGAAAATCCTTTAACCAAATATGAAAAATGTCGGCCAAATACAGAAATATCACGTTCACACTTATGAAAACTAGGAATAATTGTTAGCCAAATAGGAAAAAATATATTGGCCAAGTAGGAAAATTTTTCAGTCAAAGGGAGAAATATCTAGTCCACACTTATAAAAGGTAAGAAAATGTGTCAACCAAATGGTACAAAAATATCGACCAAATACAGAAATATCTCAACCAAACGTATAAAAACTAGGAACATTGTTAACCAAACGGGAAAGATATTGACCAAGATTGAAATTGTGTCAGCCAGAGGGGTGAAAACTAGGTCAAATAGGAAAATATTTTACCCAAATATGAACAATGTCGGCCAAATAGAGAAACATCTCATCCACACTTATGAAAAATAGGAAAATGTGTTAGCCAAACAGGAAAAAATATTGGCCAAGTAGGAAAAATTGTTAACCAGATGTGAAAACATATCAGCTAAAGAGATAAATATTTCGTCCAGACTTATAAAAAGTGGGAAAATATGTCAACCAAAGGGGGAAAATATCGGCCAAATACACAAATATCTCAACTAAACTTATGAAAAGTTGGAAACTTTGTTATCCAAAATGTGAAAGATATTGACCAAGTAGGAAAAAATGTGTTAGTCAAAGAGGAAAAATATTGAACAAGTAACAAAATATATCGTTCAATCTTATGAAAAGTTGGAAACTTTGTTAACCAAATGTGAAAAAATATCATCCAAATAGAGGAATATCTCGGCCAAACTTATAAAAGGTAGGAGAATTGTCAGCCAAATGGGAAAACAATATCGACCAAATACAAAAATATCTCACCGAAACTTATGAAAAGTAGGAAACTTTGTTAGCCAAAGGGGAAAAAAAACCTTGGTCAAGTAAGAAGATCTGTTAGCCAAATGTGAAAAATGTCGGCCAAATTCAGAAATATCTCGTCCACACTTATAAAAACTAGGAAAATGTGTTAGTCAAAGAGGAAAAATATTGACCAAGTAGGAAAATTTGATAGCCACATGTGAAAAAAGTATCAGCCATAGAGAGAAATATATAAACTAAACTTATAAAAAGTAGGAACGTTTGTTAGCCAATTGGGAAAAATGTTGACCAAGTAAAGAAATAACTCGTCCACACTTATAAAAAGTAGGAAAATTTGTTAACCAAAGGGGAAAACGTCGCTCGAATACAGAAATAGCTCGTTCAAACTCATAAAAAGTAGAAAAATTTGTTAAATAAATCGGAAAAAAATCTTGGCCAAGTAAGAAAATGTGTTAGCCAAATGGGAAAAATATTTACCAAGTAACGAAATACATCGGCCAAATGTATGAAAAATCAGAAACTTTGTTAACTTTGGTGTGCCGTCAGCAGAAAATGTTTTGTTGGACCAATTTTCTTCAACAACACTATGCATGCCGATCAGTACCGTACAGACATTTAGGAACCTTTTTAGAACAGCTAAATGAACGTGGAATTGAAGAAGAGTGGTTCCTGAAAGATGGTGCAAATGTACATACAGCTAGAGCATCACTCCGTTGTTGGAAGAAATGTACGCACATCGCATAATATCACGTGAAATTTAGGCTGCTCGTTCTCCAGATCTAACTTTATTAGATTATTATCTATGGTGTTTATTGAAAATAAATATTGTCAAAAATAATGTATGCGCAATTGAGGAACTAACAGAACAATAAGAATTACCATTCAAGAAATAATAACAGAAACATTGAAGAAAGTATTTGACAATGTAAAGAGACGTGTACAGTCATGTCTTGAAGCCCGAAGTTGACATTTCCATAATAATAATAATAATATTAATAATAATAATAATAATAATAATAATAATAATAATAATAATAATAATAATAATAATAATAATAATAACAATGTTTTTGTGCATCAAGAATGATGATGACCATTCAATCCATCCAGTGGGGTTGAAAGTATGGAGTCATGAATTCTAAGATGGATGATAAGGCCTATTTTGGCTCGAAATATTCTTTGACAATGTGGACACAGATTGCTTGACGTTTCTGGAGGAGGATTTTCTGCAGTGGTTTTTCTGTCCTGCCTTTTCTTCACAGCTTTTTCAGTCCTTGTTGCCTCACAAGTGACTGCACCCTTGCGTAATGATGCACGCCACGAATTTCGGTCTCTGGCTGCAGTCTCCCAGGTGTCAGATGAATTCCAAAAGCATTCAGTGAGATTTTCAGAGTGTCTTTAAAGCGTTTCCTCTGGCCGCATTGGGAGCGTTTCCACAACGCAACTCGCCGTAAAAAATTTGATTAGGGAGCCTGTGATCTGGCATGCGAGTCAAGTGGCCAGCCCAGCGAATCTGATTCTTCATTAGTAGAGTATGGATACTGGGCATGGACGCTCTTTCTAGGACATCAGTGTCTTGGATCTTGTCTTACCATTTAATCTTCAGTAACTTCCTAAGGCAGACAGTGTGGAAGTAGTTTAATTTCCTAGCGTGTCGCTGATAAACAGTCCAGGTTTCACAAGCATATAGCAGTGTGGATAATACAACTGCTTTGTAGACTTTCAGCTTTGTTTGCAGGCTTATTCCATTTCTGTCCAATACATTCTTGTACAGTTTGCCAAAGGCCACGCTGGCCTTGGAGATTCTTGCATTCACTTCATCATCAATTGTGGCAGCTTTTGACACAGTGCTGCCAAGATAGGTGAATTCGTCCACACCACTTAGACTATTAAAAAGAGTGTTGAGGGGATACATAGAGCCTGTTCTTTTGTATGGATGTGAAACTTGGACAATGAGCAGTCAAGCTGAAAAGCATCTGATGGCTGCAGAAATGTGGTTTCTGAGGAAAATGCAAAGAATACCATGGACAGACAGAAAAACCAATGACCAAGTACTACAGGAGACAAATGAACATCGTAAACTGATTAGAGAAATTAGACGTAGACAGTCAAATTTTTTTGGACATGTTATGAGAAGAAATGGATTGGAGAACTTAGTGACAACTGGCAAGATCGAAGGGAAAATACCTGGATGGTGTGGCCACATGGCATGGACGATACAGGAACACTGAGCGGATCCACGACACTGGTGATCGAGTGAAATGGCGAGTCACGACCGCCCACGCTTTCCGGCATGGCACATGATTGATTGATTGACTTAGACTATGACCGTTCACCTTGATATTCAGCACGGTGTGATTATTCCCTGGAGCTGGCTGGTACATAACAACAGTCTTCTCCAAGTTGATATTGAGCGCAAAGTTGGCACAGGCATGTGAGAAAGCTGAAACATTATGTTGCATGTCCGGCTTTGAGTTGGCATATAGAGCGCAATCATCAGCAAACAGGAGCTCTCTGACGGTGTCGCTGTCAATTTTGGTTTTAGCTTTCAGCCTTCTGAGATTGAATAGCTTTCCATCCATGCGGTAGTTGATGTCTATTCCAATGTCGTTAATCTCGAAGGTATTTGTCAACATAGCTGAAAACATGAGGCTGAACAGTGTTGGTGCCAGGACACATCCTTGTTTCATTCCATTGGTGACAGGAAAGGGCTCAGACATTTCACCATATTCCTGTACTCTGGCCTGCATGCCATCATGAAATAGGCGCACTATTTGGACAAACTTTCGTGGACAGCCATATTTTGCAATAATCTTCCACAGTCCTTCTCTGTTGACTGTATCAAAAGCCTTGGTAAGTTCAATGAAAGTGGAGAACATTTCGCAGTTCTGTTCCTGATATTTCTCTTGCAGCTGCCTTGCAGCGAAAATCATGTCAACAGTTCCACATTCTTTTCTGAAGCCACACTTGCTCTCGGGAAGAAGACCTTGATCGAGACGGGCCGTGAGGCGTTTGAGAAGAATTCTGGCGAGTATCTTCCCTGCAACTGAAAGCAAGGAGATACCTCGGTGGTTGTCACAGGATTGGCGATTTCCTTTTCGTTTGTAAAGGTGGACTATTGACGTGTCCTTGAAATCTTGTGGCATGGTCTCGTTCACCCATATGTTTGTAAAGACTTGGTGAAGCTGCTCTTTTAGGACCGGCCCACCTGCCTTGTATATCTCTGCTGGGATGGAATCAGGACCAGGTGCCTTGCCGCTGGAGAGTTGCTGGATGGCTTTGTTTACTTCCACTATGGTTGGCAGGTCATCAAGTGTATAATTGATGGGAACTTGAGGAAGGCAGCTGACGGTTTCATCATCGAAGAAGGAAGTTGCATTTAAGATGTCGCTGAAATGTTCAGCCTAGGGCTGAAGGATGCCTTTCTTATCGGTGACCAATGTTCCCCCATCTGCACTGAGGAGGGGAGCTGTGCCTGGTGATGTAGGACCATAGACCGCTTTCAGTAAGTCGTAGAAGTTTTTCATATCATGTCTGTCAGCAAAGCCTTGAATTTCATCAGATTTGCTGCTCAGCCAGATGTGCCGAAGTTTCTGCTGCACTACGCTCTGAATGTTCTTGAAGGCATCTTTTTTATGTTGACATCGGGTCATTCAAATGTGCCTTGATGAGAAGATGTTTCACGGCCTGCAATTGGTTGATGTCTTCGGAATTTTCATCAAACCAGTCTTTATGCTTTTGGGGGTTTGGACCCAGCTTTTCCATAGCAGTGTTGTAAATTATGTCCTTTAGGGCTCTCCACTCTGTTTCTGTATCCTGTTTAGCTGCAGCATTATGCTTGAGGCGGTCTTCCAGCATATTTTCAATCGACAATTGCATTTTCTTCCTGTTTAGGCGAGTGACATTTAGTTTCTTTTGCATTTTCACCTCTTGAGGACGCCGTGATGGTTTGATGTGAATGTTTATTTTCGAGATAATGAGACCATGGTCTGTCCAACATTCGGCACCACACATGGATTTTGTCACCCGAAAGTCTTGTCTGTCGATTCTCCTTACGACGACATAGTCAATGAGGTGTCAGCGTTTCGATCGAGGGCGCATTTACGATGTCCTGTTTCTCATGGGGAGACTGAAAATTGTGTTGGTAATCAGGAGATCGTGTTCGGCACATGTCTGAAGAAGGATGAGTCCATTGCTGTTACAATTTCCGACTCCGTGCTTTCCAATAATGCCACTCCAAGAGGTGGTGTCCGTGCCTACTCTGGCATTGAAATCCCCAAGGAATATAAGTATGTCTACTTTGGGAACAGATGTTAATGCATTATGCAGGTCCTCATAGAACCTGTTCTTGACATCATCTTCATTGGTCATAGTTGGTGCGTAGACACTCACAATGCATGCTTCCTTCCATTCAGCAGGGGCAACTTAATGGTCATGAGCCTGTCGTTTATAGCCTTTGGAAATCCAGCTAATTTGCCGATCAGTGCCGACTTAATGGCAAATCCCACACCGGATTGGCGTCTTTCCTCGCTTTTCCTTCCACTCCAGAAAAATGTGTAGTCGGCACCTATTTCACAGATTTGGCCTTCTTCTGCTCTTTTAGTTTTACCTGTTTTTTCTTTGTTTGTATGTCGACCGCATTTTAGGGTACCCACCAACCGCGGCTAGCTGGTTAGGTAATGATGGAGCAGACAATGTTTAGGGCACCTTTTCTAGCCCCTTCCTCGTGCTATGGAGGTGAGCAGTGTGTTCCTATAGAGGGCTGCTCAGTCGCTCAGGGGGCTGCCGAATCCCACTGCTGCTCCGGTCAGTAGAAGACGACCATATGGCCTGAGTCGCCTGTGTGCAGGTCTGCGACTACGGCTGCCAGCGTACCCACGCCTGCCGCTTCGCCGCTCGCCCAGCGCCACAGGGCTTGAATGTGATATATGACGTTGGATGAAGAATGACTTGCGCGATGAATTGGATTAACGTGAGGAAGAGTTGCGAGACTCTCTCGCCTGAGTCCATCTGAATCCAGTGGCAGGACAAGCCAAGACGATTGGAGACGAATACAGGTGCAGTGGGTGACCAGGGCGCTATACGTGCCTTGCCGTGCTCATTACGTTCTACAACACTTTACAGGTAAACGCCGTCTTGTCCGTTGAATCAGGAATGAATTCTTCCGCGCAGTCTGCCGAATCCTGTCTTCACATGCTGGGTAGGCATACTCTAGTTCACCGCTTGGTTTGATACCAAATCGGCTACCCGCGCCTGGTTTAGCCTGCCTCTCACAGCTGCTGCCCGGGGGGGGGGGGGGGGGGCCGCTCTCACATGCTGACAGCTACTAGGAGCCACAGGCGTGAAAGGGTGTCAGACTTGGACCAGTGGGGGATGGGTCCTAAAAAGGACATGAGAGTCATGCTTACCAAAGGTGCTACCAATGCCTGACACCCCTACACTCCAATGTTAATATATATATATATATATATATATATATATATATATATATATATATATATATATATATATATATATATATATATATATATATATATATATATATATATACTAGCTGACCCGGCCCGGCTTCACCCAGTCCCTGGTGGGGAGCATCTCATTTAATTAATATAAGTAGTCATATAAGCTCTCCCGTTCCCGACTATCTGTTTGTCTGTCTATCTGTCTGTCCCGGCCCGGCTTCACCCAGTCCCTGGTAGGGAGCATGTCATTTAATTCATTCATATAAGTAGTCAAATAAGCTTCCGTTCCCGACTATCTGTCTATCTATCTGACCCGGCGTGGTTTCGCCCAGCTCCTGGCGCACAGTAACTTAAAAGAATGTCCTTCTACACACCATTCATTATTTTGTCTGTCTGGCTGACCCGGCCTGGCTTCACCCAGTCCCTGGTGGGGAGCATCTCATTTAATTAATATAAGTAGTCATATAAGCTCTCCCGTTCCCGACTATCTGTTTGTCTGTCTATCTGTCTGTCTGTCTGTCCCGGCCCGGCTTCACCCAGTTCCTGGTAGGGAGCATGTCATTTAATTCATTCATATAAGTAGTCAAATAAGCTTCCGTTCCCGACTATCTGTCTATCTATCTGACCCGGCGTGGTTTCGCCCAGCTCCTGGCGCACAGTAACTTAAAAGAATGTCCTTCCACACACCATTCATTATTTTTAATGAAAACTGTTTTTAATCACCGACATGACAGTTGATAAGTTTTGTAAGCAGAAAAAGATGGGTTAAAATGTTATGCATAATGCATTATTTTTATGCAAACTTTAAAAATACCTTAAAGATTATATCATTATTTAATATAACTCATATGCCTAAAAATAACTATAGACAAAGAGTTTAACAATAGTGCAGGTAAGTCCAACAATATGACTATAAAGTATATAGAAATGTTATTAAAAGTTAAGCCCCTTGAAATAACTTTTCTAGAGTGAAGTCCCCCTGCTATTTAGACATTATATAATGAAAATGGAAAAGTAAATGTTATTAAATAAGTAGAAGATTTTACATTAAGAAATTATTATAGTCGGTTGCACAGGAATGAAAGGAAGACGTGTAGAAAATTTCATCTCAATCGGATGTACCGTTATCGAACGCATCCAAGACCCACAAACCCACAAACAAACATACACTCTGTTTTATATATATATATATATATATATATATATATATATATATATATATATATATATATATATATATATATATGAATGTCAATATAAAAATAATAATAATAGTAATAATAATAACAACAATTATTGTTACTATTAACGTATCCAGACAGATTAAACCAGCCTCATCAGAGAAGAATGTTATATCGAGAACTGTCTCGTTTTCTTTAGCTATAAATGGTTGCATCCACCTTTAGTAATTAACTGTCGATTGATTATCACACTCTTTTAGTTCTGATACAACATAAATCCTATATGAATGAACATTTAATCGTTGTTTAAGAATTGTATTCACAATGCTCATTGATACGTTCACCTGTTGCGACATTTTTCTTAAGGACTTGCTTGGACCTTTCAGGATTCTGTTTTGGATATTTAGAAATTTTTCTTCAGACACAGCAAGCTGACCAGATCGAGGAGCATCTTCCACATTTCCCAAAGCAAGATTCATTCAGTAGCATGTCCTTTAGAGAACCTCACTCCCATAACAACCTTCCGGAAAACTTCTCGATCACAAGCAAGATGTTCCGCGTCTGATACACCCATCTGGAGATCATCCGCCACATCCTGCACCCATCTTCTCTTTGGCCTTCCTCTTCCTCTCTTCCCAGGCATATACACTTCCATTATTGTTCTCTCCAGACTTTCGTGACGTTTCAAGTGACCGAAATATTTCAATTTTCTTTGTTTTATTGTCTTTAATAGCCAACCTTCTTCAATATTCAACTCTTGAAGTATGGATGCATTTGTTCTTTTCTTTACCCAAGATATTCTTAGAACTCGTCTATAACATTTATATTCAAAGGCGTTTATGCGCTGTTCAGCTTGTTTAGTAAGTGTCCATGTCTCACAGGCGTATGTTGCAATGGGAAAGATGCATGTTCTTAAAAATCTAATTTTTGTAGTTCTGTCTGTCCCACTCCATAATTTATTCAGCTGTTTTAGTCTTTGAAGAGCAATTGATAGTCGCCGTTTAATTTCTTTCATTGTGTCGCCGTTGTTGGTAATCAATGACCCAAGCTATTCAAAATTGTCCACCAACTCCAATTTTTCCCCATTAATGTATATTTCTTTCTCCATAGTAGTTTTATCTGTATGCATTATCTTTGTTTTTGCTATGTTAAGATATAAGTTGTGATTTTCGCTATTCAATTGGGTTGAGGCTATTAGATTTTCTATGCCATCCTGTGTTATGGAGAGTAATACTGTATCATCAGCATATTGAATCTCTGGTATGTCATGGCCACCGATATTTAGGGCATTATATAGCTCCATGTTTATATCATCTCTTACATTTCTCATTATATTTTCGACGTACAGGTTAAACAAATAGGGTGACAGCACGCAGCCCTGACTGGCTCCTTGCTTGATGTCAAACCAATCTGATGCCTCGCCATCTATTCTAACTGCTGCTTGTTGGTCTAGATAGAGAATTTTAATGAGTTCTACTACATGTGAAGGAACGCCCATATTCCTCATGATGTCCCAAAGTTTCTGATGTTGTACACAGTCAAATGCCTTTGAATTATCCACAAAACATGAGAATAGGTTTACATTAAATTCTCTGCACTTCTCTATTATAAAACGCATATTGAGAATGTGATCTCTTGTTCCTCATCCAGCTTGAACCACGAAGTCTTCCCATTATGACTTTTAGTAGAATTTTACTTGCATGACTGATCAGAGGCAACAGTTCTATAGTTGGTGCATAATTTCAGGTTGCCCTTTTTGGTATTGGGAATGAAGATAGTTCTCTTCCAATCTTTTGGCCAAATACCATATTTCCAAATCTTTGTACATAATGCATGATATATGTGTATGCTTTCTTCTCCTCCCGCTTTAATTAGTTCAGCTGGTATCTCATCACATCCAGGTGATTTACCATTCTTCAGGTTCTTTATAGCCCAAGAAATTTCATCTAACGAGGGTTCAGGTTCTGTCTCTGCTGTCATTGGCTCATGTATCTCATTCATATCCTCACTGTCACTCATATCATACATTCCACTGCAGTACTCCTGCCATCTTTCTAGAATTTGTCTAGATTCTGTTAAGGTATTTCCCATCTTGTCACAGATAACATTCAATTGAGGTTCAACATTTCTTGTCAATAACTTCATTTCTTTGAACATTTCATAATCTCTTCCAGTCTTATGATATTGCTCTTTTCTGGTACAGCAATCTTGTATATATTGATTTTTGTCCTTTCTTGTGTTATTTCGTATTTCTCGAGTTAAAGATTTATACCTCATCCTGCTATTATCGGATTCATCTCCTTTCTGTTTCAGCTCCCTTCGTTGTTTTATTAATTCTAACGTGTCTGATGTAATTCATGGCTTAAGTTGCTTTTTCTTGGTCGGAATTAGATCTTTGGCTGCAGTTATCAAGATATCTCTAGCTTGCACTGCCAGTTCATCAGGTGTCATTTCTTCTTGTACAGACATCAAGACCTCAAAGCGATTCCTAACTTCTACAGTGTATGCATCCGGTATTTTTGTGAGATCAAAACGAAGTGGCCTTGGTCCTCGGATAAGCTTTTTGAGTTTTAATTTCAGATCTGCTTCTAATAACTGATGATCTGTATTAGAGTCTGCACTTCGTAGGGTTTTTACAGATGTTATGCTTGATCACCATCTTCTTTGTATTAAAATATGATCTATCTGATTTTTGGTAATACTGTCTGGAGCAAGATACTTATTCAAAACATTTTTAACCGTAATGCGATGAGTAGGTTGTTTATCAGGAAATCTTGCTATAAATCTTTGAACAACCATCCGAGTGTATCAAACGCCATTTCGAAACACTTGTTCAACCACAACAAAATATGTCTTCCGATGATAACACCAATCTGCTCGGGGTGTAAAGAATTATTCCAGTAGACGACAGCCATTCACTATATTTTGCCTCACGACGGACTGTGGAGAACAATTTTTGATGATATCGCGTACTTCGTTTCTCAAATGTGCTCTACATACAAAGTGTAGTGAGACTTTACAAACACCCTATATAATATCATTAAATGGCAAATCAGAAGATGAGATCGAACATGAATGCAATAACGCAAATCAGCTTATTGGAGAAATGGCACCAATACTAAAGAACAAACATTTATCAATAGTTATTAAGAAAGCACTTTACAACACAATCTTCCAACCAACTCCATGCTACTAATGCCAAACCTGCATGATATTTGAAAAAGAGAAAAGAAAAATCAAAACAGAAATGAGATTCCTGAGAAGAATACTCAATTTGTCAAGAAGAGAGAAAATCATAAATGAAGAAATTAGGACTAAAGTGGGTGTTATAGCATCATTAAATTTTATCAGAAGGCAGCAAGTCAAATGGTTTTTTCATGTTAGTAGATTACCAACTAACATTATACCGCAACATGCAATAATGTACAGACCAAATGGAAGCAGAAGAACCACGTAAACAATGGACAGTGGAAATAGCAGAGTCTATGGGAATCTGGACACATGAAGCCCATAAACGGGCACTCTCCCGCTATTTATACTTGACCTCGACACTGCAAGGTACACGAGGTACACGATGAGATGAGATATATTAATATAGAAATTAACAGTATATGCTGATTACAATAAATGCTGATTAACATAACAATGAATAAATAGATATTGATAAGCACACATAAAAATGATGAAGGCACTGGATATCAGAGTGAGTGTTGTCATATTGGTCGAGCAGGGAAGTACATTTATTCTTCAATGGAGCCGATATCATTCATGTCTTGATGATGTGTCAACAACTGAAATCTGATATGCTAACGTAAGGTTCAGCTGCGGTTTAAATTTCTGGTCAGTTACAGTCAAGTCACCGCCTCCAGGGGGACTCGAACAGATGAACACCAGACAGGTCAGAAATAGTGACAGTCACTGTGTCACCGAGGCTTGCACAGATCTGTGGGTGTGTGTGTGTGTGTGTGTGTGGGGGGGGGGGGGTTGGTGGTGGGTGTATGAGACTGTGTGTGTATGTGGGTGGATATGTGTTTGCATGTGTGGATGGGTGGGTGGTTGGTTGGTTATGAATTCTCTGAAAGACTGAGCTTTAAGCGTGAAGTCTGATGTGTTGCCGTTCGGGTCAATAGCTACAGTTTTCTGGGCATCTGTGAAGTCTGAGAATTCGTAGATGATTGACACGGGACAACCACACGTGTGTGGTAGATGACTGACACAGGGTAGCCACAGAAGTGTGGTAGATGATTGACACAGGGTAGCCATATAAGTGTGGTAGATGATTGACACAGGGCAGCCACAAACGTGTGATGGATGATTGACACGGGTAGCCACAGAGGGCGGACATCTGATTATAGTAGAGAGACATATACACAGGGTAGCTGTGAGAGACCTAATTATCGTGATACACTTGCACGCCTAACTCTAGCAAGTAAAGCTCGAAGGATACTCTATTGTATGTGTCTTCTACGTCTATGGCGGCCGCACATGTCTCTTCTCTGACCTGAAATCCTTCGTAAACATCTTGAGCAAAGCCCGCCGTTTCAGCCATGACTCTGTGTTACGTCTGTATCCTCCAAATGTAGTTGGGAAGCAGCCGAGTTGTTCCAAGTCACAAGCAAGTCTGTGTACTACAATTTTCTCCAGTAGCTTACCAGCAGTGTTCTGCATCGTAATGATTCTATAGCCGCTTATCTTGGAATGGTCTTTGTTCGGTTTTGGCAGCGGCAGCAAGTAGCTGTGTAGCCATTCCTCTTTGACCTGACCCCTCTGGATACTGCTGTTGAATTCTCTGGCCAGTTCCTCCATGTCATAATCTGACATCATAGGTAGGTCACCATATCGGATGCCGTCTGGGCTTGGGCGGTGTTAGGTGATTTCTTGAGCATAACGCGTATTGTCTCAGCTGTGATTATGCATTCTTCGTCTTCGTGGAGCATTGCTTTGCAGATCCAACAGCTTCTACAGTTTGTTTTGTTCCAGATGTATTGGTGTTACCTTTCATCTGGAGTAAATTAGGCAGGCCGAGAGAGGGATCATGCGGCACGGGCAACACATGGTTTCTGCAAGTTAGCCCAAGCTCTGGGCTAAGAATAGGTTATTATGCATTTTAAAAAATCACAATGAGACAAACTGTGGCCTGTAGTATATCCAGGTGAGTTATATAAAACGCTACTATATCAGTTGACACTCTCAGATACGCCATAACCTGTACAATGTTGTGCCTTGCGGCCATATTTGGTATATCCACGATGTATCCATTTGCCGCCAAAGTTATATCTTGTGTGCAGCCCAGCATGAGTCTCATTGCTTCATGTTGCAGCTTGTCTAATCTTTAAGGCCTTGTCTGACTGACAGTGTCGGCTCCGTGGCAAAGGAGTTACGGACGCAGTAGGCAATCCCACATACCAAGTTCACAACACAGCGTCGGGAGATTTGGCAGCAAACCACCTTGCTTTGGTTTTTACGAAATGGTATGAGTGCCGACTTTTCAGAAAACAATGACACTCTACTGAACGTAAACTTACCAAGAGATCACAAATAACATAAAATGATGGGGTTCATTGCGACGTCATGTAAAAGGATATGCAACTAACTAATTTGTCGACAGTGAGGAGGGCCAGACTATAATCTGTGACGCTTAGCTCAGGCAGAGGCATTGGACAACATCGTGACGACTGGCAGGATCAGCGGTATACAAGAAAATACGATGTTGGGGGATGACATGGATAAATAGCATCGTCAGAACTCACAAATAACACCTAGAACCGAGATCTGTGCTGAGGCGTGATCGCTGAAGCCATTCGGCACAGCACATGCTAATGATGATTGTATGTGTATCGGTGTCAGAGCCCTGAACAAGGAAACAAATTGTCGCCACTACAGGGTACGGAAACGAGAACACTGCAGGGGTAAATGTGTCAGATAGAGACACAGCTGTTTCAGTTCTGCAACCTTTGAACATTCAGTACAGGAACTGAGTCAACACAGCTCACACCCACCCCACTTTGCCCTTCCGTTCATTAAAACAGCGCTCAAAGATGAGATAAGTGGACCCTGTCTTCAAAGAGAGACACTGAGAAACACAATCTGATTAGCAACTTTTATTTATGTTTAATGTTGAATGTTCTTTCAGGTCATTGCTATCTAACCCAACCACAAGTTGATTTAAATGGCAATTTGGCTTTTAGTAGTCTGCCACGGCTTTCTGAACGAGAAATCAACGTTTACATACAACTGACTTGTGTAGGACACGATCCCACTACCCGACCGTCAGCAAACCGGAAGTTTTAAGCGCGAGTGCTCCTATCCATTTGGCCACGTAAACAAAACAAACAAGTAACGTCTTTGGCCAAAATTACTTGTCTACCTAAAACATTTCACAACCAATAATTAAGGAAATCTGAACTTTTACACACTGTTAACCATTCTGAGATGTGGATAGCAATACTGTATAATCAGCATACCGAATCTCTGGTATTTCATGACCGCCGATATTTAGGGCATCATATTGCTCCCTGGTTATATTATCTCTTACATTTCTCATTATATTTTCGGCGTACAGGTTAAACAAATAGTGTGACAGCACACAGTTCTGACGGACTCCTTGCTTGATGTCACACCAGCCTGATGTCTCACGGTCAATACTTACCGTTGCTTGTTGGTCTAGATCAATGGTTCCCAAGCTTTTCAAGCAGAGGGCCATATTTACTATTGTCGGTAGTTAAGCGGGCCACAACGTTATAAAATTATAAATGTCATGCAGTATTATTCTTAACTTTCTGAACTTTGGTCATCAAAATTCTAAAGCTTTAAAGGCAGTCAGTGTCAGTACTTCACTGAATTCATTATTTTTTTTTTTTTTTGGGGGGGGGGGGGGGGGGGGGGGGGGGGGGGGGGTGGTGGTTTTTACAATACAATTTTCATTTAACAATAAATTGTTCATCAGTTTTGAAAATAGCTATTAATGTAATTAATTTACAATTGTAACTGTTCCTCATAACCAGTTTCTTAAGTTCAGATGCCAGTTAATCAATGTCTGGGCATAAATCTGCCGAGCCCAAAATCATAAGCGAAGCTAGACTACTGTCGGTGAGTCTGGAACGTTGCTTGTTCTGTTTTAATATATATATATATATATATATATATATATATATATATATATATATATATATATATATATATATATAAATATATAACGGTCATTGGGGAAAATGACTTCTAGCATCTGTAAGTCGAACCAAAACGACAAATGTATCTGTGGGCGAAAGAACGCAAGCGTTCAAATTGTTCGACAGGCAATAGTCGCGAGAATTAAATCATATGATTATCTGAAGATGCAGCAGGCAGCTCCAGACATGTACATCTCAGTGCAGAATTGCATTTCACATCAATTACTTCGTGCTAAAGGTTTTGCTGTAATTGACAGAGCTTGGCATCAGGAAATAAGAACGGATTTATGAAGAGGACAACATTATCCTCCTCTATTGTGAACTCTTGAAATCTCGACTGAAAGATATCCATACACATATAAACTTTTACTTTGTACTGTAACAAGTCATATTTCTTTTCCGCCACGAGTTGGAAACACCTCTAAAGTCCCTTCAGTCAGCTGTCCGACAAACAGTCGCAGTCTCATTTTAAATGAAGCAATGTCATCGCACAAATTTGTGAATAGAATGTTTACTCCCTCGATCCTCGCATTTAAAAAGTTTAAATGAGACGCTATGTCCACCAAAGATGCCAGGTCATTAAGCCAGTCATCGTTCAGAAGACTTTTCCGTTGTGCAGGCAATGCATTTTTTGTTTCAGAAAGAAACACATAGACACTATTTTTTCAGTGACCAGAACCGTGACAGAACTTTCCCTTTAGATAGCCATCTGAGATCACAGTGTAACAGTAGTATTCCTCGTTCAGGTCTGTCAACAGCTTCCCTGGGGTGAAGGGAAAAGGCTATCACACTTATCTCTCTCTCTTTCTCTCTCTTTCTCTCTCTTTCTCTCTCTTTCTCTCTCTTTCTCTCTCTTTCTCTCTCTCTCTCTCTATCTCTCTCTCTCTATCTCTCTATCTCTCTATCTCTGCTCCTCTCTCTCTCTCTCTCTCTCTCTCTCTCTCTATATATATATATATATATATAATATATATATATATATATATATATAATATATATATATATATATATATATATCGGGATGACTTCAGATCTTTGACTGGGACACTTTCAGTCTATTTCCCCACAAGTCCTCGGATACCTCTCTGTCTCACAACCGGCCAAGGGATATTACCCTTTCAAACATCATTCTGAACATATGATGCAACTCCGATATCTACAAACTCAATAACAAATGTATTGTACAAAGAGTGAAGATAATGTGGATGTAGTTCAGATATGTCTGGTGTGAGCAAGTCGCTACAAGACATAGTTAGTTGACTCAGCCACATAAGGAAGATCATCACTACACGAATGTGAACGTATCACACCACATAAGTATGGCACTTAGCTCTGATCCTCTCATTGCAGGTCCTCAGTCTTTGACCAGACACCACCTCCTCCGAGTTGAGTGAGAGTCAGGATAATGACACAATGACACCTGAGCATGTGTCTAAATAGTACTATGAATTTCCATCCTCATCAGATTATGTAGGTGCCTCTATAAAAGGTATAACTTAATCCGAGATTTCGTTGCTCTACCAAATGTGGCACCAACTCAACAATATATTGATAGTAGCACAGTTCTGCAGTCACGGTTAACAAAAGACCAATGTCCTTAACTATATTTCCACAGTCCAATGTAATGTTCACAGAAACATTGTGTCAATGGCCAGAATTCCATCAGAACATAATAGAGTGGACCAAGCGTTGACTGGTTACACAACAAGTTGAGTGAGTTGTCGAATAGGAAACTGTGGCATTGCTGGACAATCACGTGAACACGATACTTGCCCAGATGTCCTTAACATAACCCAGTTGATACCTCATCCTGGAGCTTTTCCAAGGGCATGGACGACTGACCGGGTGATGGCAGTATGATCACCTCACGCTGACAGGTCTGTCCAGACGGTTGACGCTGACATATGTCTATGATTTGGACGACCGTCACTCACTCATCTCAGGAAGGTAGAATCTGGCAAAATGACAAAGACAACCTTCTGTGAGAATCACATAATCATGACCTACTACATGGGGATACATTGTATCTTCGTACTCAGAGAGTGAATCACCCCCTTAAGATGGGCGGTGGTTCAATTACAGGCCATGCCTCAGGGTCAGAGGAAGAATAATGTCTGGGTCCAGACAAGCAGCCGAATAGACCACCTGTTTCCCTGGACAGGGGATAGTGTGAACCCACGGTAATTGGTCATGAGTGTCTGACCCCAAGTTCCCCAGTGGAAGTCGTCTAATGACATACGGGGTTAGATGGTCTACAGTACCCATATGCAAGATGGCCCTGAAGAAGGGTCGCTGACAAATTGGCGACCCCCTTCATCTCTTCCCATGTGGCCCTGCTTTCCTCAGTTCATCACCCCTGCAACCATCAGAACATGTCTGTAGCATCATTTCTAGTTCTTTCCGCTCCCTGTTGTTCTCCTCACAGGAACCCATTGTAGATTAGGTAGACAGTCCTTTAAGGAGACATTGGACATAAAGTGTATGAGGAAGACAAAGAAAAACCAGCAGTCGCCCCGCCAAAAGATGCGAACTTCGACACACGCGAGATCGCTGAAATGCCCGTCGATTCGACCGCGGACATTCCCATAAGATTCGTCTTGACCGGTCGAGTCGGAGAATACCCCATTCGGTAGGGTTAAGTTACGCCTTCACCAACTTCCGGTTGTGTGCACTACGCCGGAGTTCAAAGGCGGACCAGTAGTGCAATCAAATCACCAACACTCAGGCCACTCCTATTTACCCCTCCAAACAATTTCTTGGCATGCGACACTTTACACGCATTACCTGTACTGTCTCGGCAGTGCAGACTGTTGGCAACAGGCCATGCATTAGGGTCATGTAAACAGGCCTGCTTCTTGCAGCAATTTACAGGCCCACTCTCAACCTACACGCGAATATGGCTTCATGCAATCGACAATCTCGGGTGTTTGCAATTCCGACACGAACTGGTCTAAGAATGGTAGCATTCGTACCTATTCATTTGGCAATGCAGTTCGAATTATGGGACCTCGTCCAACTCTGAGGACGTTATGTCTACAGTCTTCAAATCTTATATTGACATTGTCACCATTCCTTCTTATCTTACTGCAGCCAGACAGATGTTCTCACCAGCTAGGCTAGAACCACAATCATCTTTTTTGGTTCACAGTCAAGCCATTGCGACTGCGCAGTTAGAATACCAGTTCCGGTATCATCATCTCTCGAACTTTCCAGAGACAAGGCATAATCCTTCACTCCTTTGGGGTGATATTACCTGGATTATATCCCTTTGCTCTAAACGTTGCGGTAGGCCGAGAGAGATGGTGTCAGTCTGGCAAATCACGCATCTTCTGGTAACATCCTCCAGGAATTTTGTGTGACAAGGTCTTATAGAAACTATCTTAACTAACGCCAGTTTAGTTTCGTACTTAGAATTTTATTCACACATCTCAGAACAACATGCATGACATGTTTCAGATTTAAAATCTTTCCACACAGAGCTTCTTGGTGAATGAAACAATGATACTTTAATATAGTGATGCCAATAAACTGTTCCAATAATACTAGACATCCAGACTTTTTACCCATCAAATCTGGAGCACCGTCGGTGTATACACTCTCCAATTTGGTCCATTCTACGTTGTTTTTCTCTACACACAACTTCAGTTTCGAACAGATCGGTCCCTTTGGTAGTCGCATGCATTGATTCAAGTCCTAGAAGTTCTTCAATGATTTAAAAATCATTATTTTTTATTGCTCGAATAAAAACTGCGACCTGAGCTGTGTCAGAAATGTCAGTGGATGAATCCACTGACACTGAAAAATAAAATTTACAATTTTTGAAATGTGCTGCTACTTATCGATGAACATCGCTGGCTGATTTTTCAACTCGCATGGCCATAGTATTATTAAACAAAGGAATCGATCAAATGTTATTTCAAACTTTTTATTGCAAAGCATTCTAGCAGCAATTTTAAGGGGAAGGCTTGATTGTTTCTCCTGCATCGGTGAACGGCTTCTTTTTTCGAGCCAACATATGAGTGACTTCGAACGACACAACAACAGCAGTCTTACTCTGTTCGTTAGCCTTGGTGAGAAATGACTGCTGTCTGGTCATATAACTTTCTTTATGATATCTTTTCTTAACTCCGAATTGATCGAATTTTGAGCATTTATGTCTGAATGTGTGGTCGTGAAGTGTCGTTCCAGATAAACATTTTTTGTAACAGAAAAATAAAATCCGCAGATTAAGCAAACTGGTTTACCGCTACGGTTAGGCATAAACATAAATTTCTCCGTCCAATCCTCGTTGAATTCACGCCAAGCAACATCTTCACATTTTCGCTTTTTACCATTGTTTGATTTTAGATTGTCCACACTCATGTTTATAGGCCTTAACTGTAAATTTTAAATTGAAAAAAAATACACACAATTTAAAGACAATAGGACCGACTCTGCTAAACAGTTGCAACAGACGACAACTTGGCGCCTTGCACACTCTGATTGGTCGGTAAGGCAGGATATGGGAACTTCATAACGTTTCGTTGTGAACTGAACAGGCGCATTCGATAATATCTAATCATGACAACCACGAGCAGAGTAAATTATCGCACGCTGACGGGGCGCTCCGAGTGCATTTTTTAATAAAATTATTAAAATATATTATATTATGCTACGAGGCCTTGCGTGACACTTTCTTACAGCTGATGGGCCACTAGTTGTCCCCGAGCGTGGTTTGGGAACCTCTGGTCTAAATAGAGCATTTTTATGAGCTATATTACTAGCATGTATAGAGAATATTTTAAAATGGGGTTTCTACTTATTTAATCATCACAGTTGGATACAACTTAACAAGACGAATCCAACGGTATCTCAACGAAGAGAGTCCGTTAATTCTAAGCGGAGTTATGCATATTTTTGTGTCGTATTCTACCACCAGGAAGTGTAAATAGGTCATAAGGAATAGGGGAGTTTTTATCGTCGCTCAATAAATTGGGAGCTGAGAAATTCTGCCTTCTGTTACTGTGGCTTGTTTATTTTTAAACGGTCAACATAGTACTATATATCATTACATCCGGGGTGGCAAGGCCTAACTTGGCGTGTTATCTATTTTTCGATAGGATGTGCCGTGACCTAATTAACAATTAAAATGGCCGCCAATTGTTTTCTACTTATTAAACGTCTGTCGCATTGCTAACAAACCTGGTAACATGTATATTTTATTATGCATTTTGGTAACAGGAAAGTAAAGGTAACATTTCTCTTTCGATAGAATGCTGAGAGGATCTACTTAATTGCACCGAGTTTTATCCCACATTTAATAAGGGTGACCTGCCGAAAGCATCGCACAAAGCACGATTCTCACCATGTCTCCAAGAAAAATGATCTTAACTTGTAAGACTTTTCAATAGGATGTACTGTTACCCCTAATTAACAGTTAAAAATAGCTATCCATTTATATTATGTAACCGGCCATGTGAAGTGTTCGTCGTTAGTGAAAGAACAATTCATGAAAATTTACTCATATTGTCTTGCAATTTACTGCATTGCGACAGCTTTCTTCTGTTGATTAAATATCATGCATTAATGTAAGCAAATAAGTTTGTCACTGCTTTATAAATTAAGCAGCAGTTAATTATTTATTAAAATATTAAATAATTAAAAAATTAAAATATTAATTAAATATTCACTAATAATTGATTTCTACTTCTGCTCTATATTTACAATGATCTGTATCTAAAACTGAGCAATTATTAATTAAATACTAACATTTTAAAAAACAATAACTTATTTCACAGTATTTTATTTAAATTTCAAAAAGTATATACTAGTGCGCTGCTAAGAAAAAAAAAAGTACTCCTTACACTACTTACAGGTTTACTGACGTGTCTGAAAACTGCCATTCAAAATTATTTTCAGTCATGTAAAATGCTGAACATTTATACAAGTATACATAAATTACTGCTACAAATGAAACTTTTATTCTGTTTAATTTTAGTAGTTAAATTGCCAGTTCTAATTATAAATAAATACAGGTCCGCTATCGTTCAGTACTATTGTATGGGCGCCGACATCTTGAATTTTGTCTTATGACTGCCATATCTCATTTCCGTTGTGCTAAATATTTTTTTTTTCCTGAATGCTAGCAAAAACCAGCATTGTTGAACCTCTTAACATTTATGTAAAATTGAACGGAAAAGCCAAAAATGCAATAAAAAGTCAAGGATGGTTTACAATACAGGAATTATAAGAAAAATTAGCTTACTCTTCGTGAATAAACTTCAAGAAGTTCAATACAAAACAGTTTCTCGACGACAAGCGCTTTTAGTTTAGTAGATGGACTACTCTTGCAATTATAAGAGTTTTTTTCATGCGACTTCATACTACGTTTGTTTCGAATAAATCGAATCAAAAGAGACATGGGTAAAACCGGAAGTGACTGGAGAGGGTCGCTAGAAACCTCATGGGGAAAAAATGTCGTTCCCCCTTCCAGTTTCAGTAACAGTTCGGTAACTGTCATTGCTAGTATTACATCTGAAAAGGCCATAGACCTCATGATTTACCAACGTTTCTGATTTTGTACACAGTCAAATGCCTTTGAATAATAAAAAAAACATGAGCATAGGTTTACATTAAATTATCTGCATTTCTCTATTATTAAACGCATGTTGAGTATTGATCTCTTGTCTAAATCCACTTGAACCACGTTAATCTCTTCTTCCAGTTTCATACGAAGCCTTCCCGTTATGATTTTTAGTAGACGTTTACTTGCATGACTATCAGGGCAACAGTTGTATAGTTGGTGCATAATTTCAGGTTGTCCTTTTTTTGGTATTGGAACTAAGATAGATCTCTTTCAATATTTTGGCCATATACCAAATTTCCACATATTTTTAAATAATGCATGATATAAATGTACTCTTTCTTCTCCTCTCCCTTTAATTAATTCAGATGGTACCTCATTGTAACATACGTTACCTCACCAGTCTGTAGCGATATCCCTGTAGAGAGGGGGTATATAGCCAAACTGTATACAGTGGGATGTGCTCTGGATGTGAGTCTAGGTGCCCTCCGCCAACCAACTCCAACGGGTTCTAGACTCCCCTATTTCCCTTTTTCAACAA